>JARHVA010007088.1:252500-355000 GCA_037957365.1 Torreya grandis
ATGTTGAGCCTTTCTTTGATCAAGCATTCATATCTATGTGTGATGATGATTAAATTTGCATAATACTAAGCTATACTATTGACTAATTTTTATATAATTATGTGCCAAAGTAGTAAGTGTTGGATGCAGAATGTCTTATGAATCTCTTTATATAGAATAATATTTATTTCATATATCATACACTTGTTCACATGCCAACGAGGTAAAAATATAAATAAAATCATAAAAGAAGACCTAAGGGAGGGTAAGGACCTATAAGAAGTTAAAAACATGACTATTGGAAAATAACATTTATGTGGATAGTAACATAAGGATCTCCTATCTCAGACCAAACAATTGTACTATGTGAAAAAAAATAGGTTATGACTGGGATAAATAGGCCAAGGGCCCCTATGACTTGAAATGAGATGACATGAAACTACTATGGGTTTAAAATAAGGTAAAAAAGACATAAAAAATTCCATACTAACATCAAAAGACCAAAGCAATATGTGAGAATAATAATATCATTCATCATTAACAAATTCTTATGAAAGAACTACAAAAGACATAATACTTATGTTTTCTTGAAAAATTTAGGGTGTGTATATTTGCCCCCATTTTAATATAGTAATAGAATGAAATGAAAGTGCGAGAGTAAAAGAAAATAAAATGCATACATGTACTTACATGTGTAATCAACCCATGAAAAGAATATAAGTGATCTAACATAGACCACTCCTTGGCTAGAGAAGGGAATAGGAATTGCAATAACGTCTATGATGAGAAAAACACAATGTGGGTATCCCCTATATTGAATTTGAGTAACTGACTAAATTATGAGAAATGGTGTAGGGACTTAATTCAACAAAATGAAACTAACAAACCAATATGATAGTCCTATCTAAGCATTACTTGTTTGATGGTAACAACATAATCTATTACAAAAAAAAAAATACATAGAAGACACAAATAAAATACTTTAGACCCTTTTTATTATCCATTTAAACTTAATTTGAAGCTTTGAATTGATAAAAAAAAGGTTGGATTGAGCTGCAAGACTCTACTTGGTGTGTTGATGGGTTCATAAGCTTGTAGCCCTGTTGGACCTGATTTTTGTCCAAATAATTCACAAAACACATAATATCCAAAACATATAAATTGTTCCAGATACCCATTTGGAAGTTACATAACATATGTCAAGACTAGGTATAGTTGTTTTGTACGGAATGGTACTTTTGACCCCTATAGCAGACCTAATTAGGCCTCTTAACAACCCTATTTTGGTGTTTAGGAGAGTTTGCGGTTGAATTAGATCATGAAAATTTTAGGATATGTGCCATATGACATCATAAAACTAATCAAATCACAAAACACCTTTTATTTAACACACAACTATCTTAAAATCTTGTTGTTATACTCATATACTCAGAATTGTAGGAAAACAAGGTTGAAACACAAGTATACAAGAAAACTAACTTTTCCATATATTACGGCCATGAAAATTTGTAAAGAAGCTAAAAATGATAAACCCACAAAAATTACAAATTTTGGGAATTTTATAATGTACGGTTCATGAGATCAACAAGGATCTAGTTAGGATCTAGTTTAGACCAAATTTGAGCTACAGGTAGCATCCTGGGGAGTTAGTAGCCCTAATAAATTTTATTGGTATTGTATTAACCTCATACATAATATTGAGTAGTCACAAATAAGACAATACCCTCTTAAGTACTGACTGCAAACTTCTTCCTTGCTGCCCTGTCTGGTCTACATACATAGTCTTGAGGAAAGATTGAACAAAAAAAAAATGACTCCAAAAAAAAACTCCCAATTCATTAATTCATCAATTATATATACATATAAACCTATTCCATAGGAAAATCATCCATATGAAACATATTTTCTCAACTTAGATACTCAAATCCTATACTAGGCTTCACACAACAACCTCCCAAAATGGGGTAAAATAGCTTTTCTAACATAAGAAGACTCAAATCACTTAATATCTCACCCAAAAGACTTGAAATAATCTAAGGATAAGATATTGGGTTTTATTTTACCAATATTTACATATATTTGGCCTTTTTCTCACATATAGGTCTTATTTCATGCTTAAAGGATACTTAGACAAATTTGAAAATTTGAAAACCTAAGAAATGGAGGGAAACTAACCTAGCACACCTAGACACACTAAAACTCAACCAAGAACATGAAAAACACATTCATAGCATGAAGCTGCTCTTGTATCATTCTTCCAAGGAGAAAAAGAAGTATTCTTCACTTGTTGTTTTTCTTTGTCACCTCTTCCACGCTTGTGCCCAGCTTAAGGATGTCATTTGCAGTCAACCATGTTGTATCTTTAGTTCATAGATTCTTATACTTAGTTAGATACCAGAAATATTCTTTGCCCCTTGTCTTTTTACCCACTTTCTTGTCCAAAATGCTCTCAATCTCCTTTGGCACTTCCTTTGGTAGTTGTTGCTCCCATTGGATAACTTCATCTACCCCTGTTTCAATATCTTTAGCTGGTTGTCCTTCATATTTATATGGATATATATCTGCAACATTAAATATTGGAGAGATTGCAATCCCTTTTGGCAATTCTATTTCATATACATTATTTGAAAACTCCCTTATTACCTTGCATGGTCTTATTTTCTTTACCTTTAGCTTGTTTTATTCCCTTTTTGGGAACCTCTCTCTTCTAAGGTGAGCAAGAACAAGGTTTCCAACACTAAAAATGACCTCTATTTTCTTTTGATCTGCTCTTAGCTTGTACATGATGGTGTTTTCTTCAAGTTTCTTATTTACCTCTTCATGCAAATTTTGCAGGGCATTGGCATATTCTTCTGCATCAGCACTCCTTGTCTCCATGCTACTTAGATTTCTCAACTCATACACACCTCTTGGATGCATTCCATATGTAATTTGAAATGGACTCAACCCTGTAATTTTGTTAGGAGAATTGTTATAGGAAAATTCAGCTTGTGCAAGTGCAAGATGCCACTGCTTTGGATGCATACTTACCAAGCTTCTCAAGATGTTGCCTAAACTCTTATTGAAAACCTCAGTTTGGCCATCATTTTGGGGGTGATAGGCTGAACTGAAACTCAATTGTGTACCAAATTTCTTCCATAAGGTTCTCCAAAAGTGTCCAACAAATTTGGTATCCCTGTCAGAAACAATGCTTCTAGGCAATCCATGCAATCTAACAACATCTTGAAATAATAGATTAGCTATGTTAGTAGCATCACATGTTTTTGAGCATGGAATAAAATGATCCATCTTTGATAACCTATCTACCACTACAAATATGGATTCATGACCTTTTTGATTTCTTTGCAAACTAAGTACAAAATCCATGCTTATTGAATCCCAAGACCTATTGGGAATGGGTAGTGGCTGGTACAAACCTACATTTTGACTACTTTCCATGGCATATTAGCATGTTTTACACCTTTCAACAAATTTCTTAACATTAGTACCCATACCTGGCCAATAGTAATGAGCACTCAATTGTGCTAATGCCTTATTCTACCAAAAATGTCCTGATAAGCTACCACTATGCTTTTCCTTCAACAAATTCTCTCTCATGGAACTCTTGGGTATGCCAAGCTAGCTTCCTCTGAATAGAAAACCCTCTTGGACCATGAAATCTATCTAAGGAATTCTATCAACCCTACTGGATTCATGCAAGATTCATATGGTTCTTTGAAGTTTGGATCTTCCTTATGTTGTTCCTTCAAATCTTCAAATCCCAAAATGATTTCTTGAGATTCCTGCATGATCATATTCCTCCTACTTAGAGCATCTACAACCTTTTTAGATTGTCCTTTATTGTGATTAATAGTGAATGTGAAGCTTTGTAAAAATTCAATCCATTTAACATGCTTTTGACTCAACTTATTCTGATTGCAAATGAACTGTAAAGCATAATTGTCAGTGAACAAAACAAACTCTTTAGGCAAAAGATAGTGCCTCCATTTCTTCAAAGCTTATACAAGAGCATAGAATTCTTGATCATAGGTTGAGTAATTCTTCTTAGCATCACTTAATTTCTCACTAAAGTATGCTATAGGCTTCCCATCTTGGCTTAAAACAATGCCTATTACAGTTCCACTAGCATCAAATTCTACTTGAAAAAGCTTATTGAAATCAGGAAAGGTTAGGTTTGGTTCTTTAGTTACCTTCTTTTTCAATAATCTGAAACTCATATCAGCAGCCATAGTCCAACAAAAAATTCTTTTATCACCTTTGATTGTGTCTATCATTGGAGCAATAATTCCACTAAAATTTCTTATGAATTTCATATAAAAGCTAGCCAAAATGTGAAAGTTTCCTACCTCATATGTGCTCCTGGGTGTAGGCCACTCAAGTATAGCCTTAATCTTCTCCTTATCCATCTTCAATCCTCCTTTTGAAATCACAAACCCCAAATATATCAACTTTGTCTTCATGAAACTGCACTTTTTTACATTGATTAGCAATTTATCTTCATGTAGCTTACTCAATACCATCCTCAAATATTTCAAATGACCTTCCTTAGTTTGACTAAATACAAAAATATCATCCAAATACACTATCACAAAATTACCAGTGAAATCTTTAAGCACTTCATTCGTTAGCCTCATGAAGGTGCTTGGTGCATTGGTTAGTCCAAATGGCATGACTAACCACTCATAGAGTCCATCATTGGTCTTGAAGGTTGTTTTACATTCATCCCCTTCTCTAATCCTAATCTGATGGTAACCACTTTCCAAGTCTATATTAGAGAAATATGTAGCTCCACTCAAACAATAAAGTAAGTCATCAATTCTAGGCAATGGGAATTTATACCTGATAGTAATATTGTTGATTGCTCTAGAATCAGTACACATTCTCTGACTCCCATCCTTCTTAGGACTCAAAACTATGGGGACAACACAAGGACTTAAACTCTCTCTTACCAATCCTTTGTCTAACAATTCTTGAACTTGGTGCTTGATCTCTTCATTTTCCTTCAGTGTCAACCTATAAGCAGCGTTATTTGGAAGATTTGCTCCTAGAATCAAGTCTATGTGATGGCTAATGATTCTCAATGGTGGTAACTCATTAGGTAAATCATATACCACAATATCAATGTACTCATTTAAAATATCTTGAATCTCTAGAGGTAAATCAATCAACTTAGTACTAGTGACTACACTCCTTGGCTTACCAATCACAACAAAGTTTACGTTTTCTTTCTTCATTTGATGTAAAAACTCTTTACCACTAATTATCAATATTTTAGAATTCTATCCTAAAAAAGCAATAACCTCTTCTTTCAATGGTGTGAGTGTATGCTTGATCCCATCCTTTTCAAACATGTATGTATTCTACCTTCCATCATGCATGGCCTTCCTGTCAAACTACCAAGGCCTTCCAAGCAAGATATGGCATACATCCATGGGCATGACATCACATAGAATTTGATCCTTATATGTTCCTATCTGAATATCTACTTTACATTGTTCACTTACCAAGAGTTTGTGTCCTTTTTGTAGCCAAGAGACTTGATAAAGTGTAGGATGTACCTCCTTCTTCAAGCCTAGTTTCTCCACCATCTTAGTGGACACAAGATTGTCAGTACTCCCACTGTCTATGATGACCTTGCAGCATTTCCCCTTACTTTTACATGTGGTTCTAAATAGACTTTTCCTTTGAGCTGGTTCTACAACTTATTTGTTTGGCTTCAACAAGATTCTTTTCATCAAAAGAGACTCACCTTCTTCTGGGGTATCTTCATAAGCTGTTGCAACTTCTTCACTTTTTTCTTCACCTTGGGTCACATGTACACCCCTCTCATGGCTGGTAGAAGGGTTCTATGGACACTCATATGCCCTGTGTCCTACATAATTGTTGCACCTAAAGAATTTGCCCATGAATGTTCCTCTTCCTCTTTGATATCATTAGTATGGCTTCCTTCATCTTGGTGTATAGCTGCCTCTTGAGCATTATGAGCTGCTGGCCTCTTCTTGAGATGTTTGCAGCTGTCTTCTACCTCCTTGAAATCCTCTACCTCTGACGGATCTGCTCCTTCCTCTTGAGAAGGATGTTTGTTTTCTTGCAATCTTCTCCTCAGCTTTCAAGTCAAATTGATATGCCTCTTCAAATGTCTTAGGAATGAGAAGACTAATCTCATCTTCAATGGAAAACTTCAAACCATTAGTGTATCTAGCCACCTTCTCTATGTCATCCTCAATATGACCTGATCTTATAGTCAACCTGTAAAACTCTTCAGTTTATTCTTTTATAGACATCTCTTTTTACTTCAAATTTTGTAATTGCTTGAAAAGATTGGCTTGATAATCTTTAGGCATAAACTTACCTTTCATTTTTGCTACCATTCTATCCCAGCTTCTGATCTTTGGCTTCCCTTTCCTCCTCCTTTCTTCTTGCACTCCATCCCACCATAGGGATGCATGGCTCTTTAGCCTTGTCATGGCATACTTGACTTTCTTAACATCTTCTTCAATTCCTTCATACTTAAAGTATTTGTCTAATGCACTAATCCAATCAATTAATTCTTCCATATTCAAATTACCTTCATACTTTGGAACCTCCATTTTTGGCTTTGTTTTCACCTTTATAATGGCTCTAATCAACCTATCTTCAGGTGTTTCTTCTTCCACCACCGATTCATCCTCTGGTGGCTCCTCTTCTCTATCACTAACTTCACCCATATTAGTGCCTCTTCTCTGAGCCATCTCTAGGTCTTTTAACCTAGCTGTCAGATTCCTAATCTCTTCTGCCATTGCAATCTGTTCTCTAGGTCTCCTTCCTCTAGCTCCACCTCTATTCCTAACTCTCATGGCCATCTTGCCTCTTCTTCATAAATCACATTATTCTTCTCTTTGAATTTGATCTTTAGATTGTGCACAATCCCTTGGGATCTAATACCAAATATTGTAGGGACTTAATTCAACAAAATGAAACTAACAAATCAATATGACAATCCTATCTAAGCATTACTTGTTTGATGGTAACAACATAATCTATTACCAAAAAAAAAACATAGAATACACAAATAAAACAATTAGACCCTTTTTCTTATCCATTTACACTTAATTTGAAGCTTTGAAGTAATAAAAAAAAAGGTTGGATTAGGTTGCAAGACTCTATTTGCTGTGTTGATGGGTTCATAGGCTTGTAGCCCTCGTGGGCCTAATTTTTGGCCATATCTTTCACAAAACACCTAATATCCAAAACATATAAATTTTTCCAGATACCCATTTGGAAGTTACATAACATATGTCAAGACTGGGTATAGTTGTTTTGTACGGAATGGTACTTTTCACCCATATAGTAGACCTAATGAGGCGTCTTAGCAACCCTGTTTTGGTGTTTGGGAGAGTTTTGGGTTGAATTAGATCATTAAAATTTTAGGTGATGTGCCATATTAAATCCACAAAAAACCTTTTATTTAACACAAAAATATCTTAAAATCTTGTTTTTATACTCAAATACTCAAAATTGTAGGAAAATAGGGTTAAAACACATGTATACAAGAAAAATAACTTTCCCATATAGTAAGGCCACTAAAATTTTTACAAAATATAAAAATAATAAACCCACAAAAACTACAAATTTTGTGAATTTTATACTATATGGTTCATGAGATCAGCAAGGATATAGTTAGGGTCTAGTTTACACCAAATTTGAGCTACAGGGAGCATCCTGGGGAGTTAATAGCCCAAATAAATTTTATTGGTCTTGTATTAACCTCCTCTATAATATTAATTAGTCACAAATAATAAAATACCCTCTTAATTACTGATTGAAAACTTCTTCCTTGTTGCCATGTCTGGGCTACATACATAGTCTTGAGGAAAGATTGAACAAAAACAAAAAAATGACTCCAAAAAAAACTCCCAATTAATTAATTCACCAATAATATATATACACCTATTCCACATGAAAATCCCCCATACGAACCATATTTTCTCAACTTAGATACTCAAATCCTATACTAGGCTTCACACAACAACCTCCCAAAATGGGGTAAAATAGATTTTCTAACATAAGAAGACTCAAATCACTTAATATCTCACCCAACAAACTTGAAATCATCTGAGGATAAGATATTGGGTTTTATTTGACCAATATTTACATATATTTGGCCTTTTGCTCACATATAGGTCTTATTTCATGCTTAAAGGATACTTAGACAAATTTGAAAACCTAAGAAATGGAGGGAAACTAATGTAGCACACCTAGACACACTAGAACTAAACCAAGAACATGAAAAACACATTCCTAGCATGAAGATGCTCCTGCATCAAGAAACAAAACCATTGTTACCCCCACTTTGATATGTGAATTGAGACTGAGAATCAATCTATATATGTAGAGAAAAAATCCATGCTTTCCCCTACTCTAATATGTAACTAAGTCTAAGAATAAATTTACTTGGAGTTCAAAACTATTGTTTCACCTCCATCCTACACAAACTAGTGTAATCTAGGTTTGGCGAGAACTATAAATCAACCACTACAGATATCTATATGGCCTAATTTGTTGAAATCTTGGTGACATCGTGAGTGTAATATACTGATATAAACATAGATGATGGTATAATTTTCCATTCTATCTATATAACCTATTAAAATCCTATGGGATAAAGAACCTATGCCCTGAATTATGACTCCAAACCTAATATCTAAGTGATGTAACTATGTAACCTATCTAATAAGCTATATATAGGGATGTTGTACTATTTAGGTCCCCCATAGTCATAATATATGTCTAGAACTATATCATAATCTTACGTAAAATCTATGAATATAAATTAATATCTTCCAAAACCATATAACCCTAGAAATCTTAAACAAATTATGTATCTAATTATATAAATATCTAGGTACCTAAATAAATAAAATGTGTATTTAAGCCTAAATATTTGAGTATTTGAGTAAATATGTTAATTTATTTATCTTAGCTTGAGTATCTGAGTAAATCTATGTAATTATATATTTGAGTAAAGCTATCTAACCATATATCTTTGTAAATATGTGCATCTATACATCTGAGCTTGAGTATCTAATTAAATATATGTAATTGTATATCTGAGTAAATATGTGTGACTTTATATCTCATTAAATTTATTTAATTATATATTTGAGCCTAAGTATTTAAGTTAAGATATTAGTGTGAATAGTATATGTATGCCCCTTTGGGTGAGAGAGCCACAACTAGGGTAAGGATATAAAACCAAAAGCGATATCAAAATATATGTTAATGATAAATCAGTCTTTATTATAAGAGTACAAGATAGATTGTATTCATAATTTTTGAAGAATTACTTATATATTGAGACCAAGATAGACTTGTGTTCTATAATGAGCTCATTAAGAAGAAATGATTATTGACCTCCACAAAGCATTTGACTAGAATAGAGGTGTAATTGCTATGATAAGGGGTATATTATCACTGAGTTTCACATGCAAAAAAAAAATATAAAAAATTAGAGCTATGATGCATAAGACATCATAATTGGAAGGTTTTGGTAATAATTTATGAAATGCGTGTTTTTTAAAGTTTCACACACAAGAAACATATCAAAAATTGGAGCTACTACTAGTTTACCTTTAAGCTACCTTTACATGGGCTTGATCACCTACCCCCTAGGAAAAACAAAGCGGGATAGGGGGTGGTTAATTAATCTTTAAGTAATGGGGGTGGTTAATAAAACTCTAAAAAATGTGTTTCTCCATAGGAAGAAGTATTGGATTAGAATGATGATCAAGGATATGAAATAAACATATAACATAGGGGTAAGTTCACAAATTTGGGGGACAAAAAGGATATACATATGGATATGATTTCCCTAATTTTTTTATTATTAATTTTGTAATTAAATATATTTTTAAAAACAACAAGAAAATGGATAGCCTAAAATGTGGCCCCACTAATGAACTCAAAGAAAATTAAATGGACTTATTTTTTAAAAATGTGTGTATAATTAGGCCTAGTTTCTGTCCATATTTTTTTTAACACTTGGATTAACGAAAAACAAATTAAATTAACATGTATGGGCATGTATATTTGTGGCATATGATGGCCTAAAAAATTTATAGTTATAAATCAACATAGTTTGTAACCTCAAAATAGTCCAAATATTATAAAAACCATATAATTAAAAAGAGGAGAGTGTGCTCATTAACACAATAATAATTTATTGAATTTTGTTTTTGAAATTCCTAGTGTATTTAGTGATGGAATTTTAAATTTGATGTTTTCTATCAAATCTCTTGGACTTGTTTATAGATTGATAGGTCTAATTTGGTATGATAATCCATGTCATTTGTGTAGGAAAAGGCTTGGATTTTGAATTAAAATCTCTAATGAATATGCATTATACATAATGCATATGCATTATGGTAATTCATATGCATTATAGTAATGGATACATATTGTACCATATCACGTATGTGTTATAGCATAAAAAGTACACATTATAAAAAAAATTAAATTTTATAACATAATGAATATGTACCATCTTTTCTACAGACAAAAACTTACTTTTAAAAAAAAACATATTTTAACCTATTTAAGAAATCTATCCTCACAGACATTCTCTATGCATTTATATGGTACTTACAAGTTGAAAACAAGCGCTATCAAGTGTTTTTTACACCCCACATTTAGTAAGCTATCAATTGTCTAATGAGTTATGGATCATGTTAAATAAAGAGAAAGAAGTTGAAGAACAAAACATTTTAGTAAATACAAGAGGTTGGAGCAAAAATAAGGTACAAATGCATGCACTACATTTAAAACAATATATAAAAACTATCTTTGATGAGCCAAATGTCAATTTATTATTTCATTAATGAAATTGATTACGGTAAGACCTAGCATAGATGATAGGAAACCCCTCTACATTAAGAGGGATAAAAGAAACCATGAATAATCCTTCCTAGAGATGACACTAAAGGATCCAGTAATATGATGAGGGCCAAATTTTCTAAGAAAAGGCATGGTGCACTAGAAAAGAAGACTGGAGAAGAGAAAGAAACATTAGAGTGCCCCCCATCATAATTTATTTATTTTCTTATGTTTTTTTTTCCTCTCATGAGGTTAATTAACTTGTATTTTCTTTTTTTTTTAAGGCCCTTGGGGCCTATTACTCTTCTATTTAACACTTTACTATGGTTCCTATTCCTTGTAAAACTAGGTATTTTACCCAATAAAAAAAGGAGATAAAACCTACCATGTACACATCAAGGCTACGAAAATATAATATACAAGATGATAACCAAGAAACAATTGAAAATTTAAATGATGTATTTCATACTTTAGGCCCTAAGTCATGCAACAAAGAATGTATTCCTTTTGGGTGTATAATCATAACTTGTGCAGTAAGTAGTCAAATAGAAAAAAAATGATTGACTTTAAAAACAAACTAAACACTTGATATAAATAGAAAAACATTAATGAAATCAAGTTCAAGACACAAAATACATAATGAACCCAATACCAATGAGCTCTGGGCATTTTCTGGTTGACTTCCATGAAAGGATAAGGCTATAGCCAATTCTTTAAAAGAGTTATTTGAAAATTTTTGGAAGGACAATAATAGAGTTTCACACAATGCAAGAGATATAGTTAAAAAAAGAGTTGGTTTTTTTTACCATGAACTACATCCAAAATATTTTTTGGTTATGAGTCAACCACAATGTACTCTAAGGTTTTGGAAAAACATCCAAACTTTTCTATTCGTCAAATATATTTTATGTGGTCAAACCTTTTTATGCAAAAATAAACCACACATGCACCACTTGGTCTTTTAGGAAACATGTAGAGTTTGCAATTAACTATCATGTTTTATGCCATATTCATTATGCTTTGCATACTAAACATATTTTATAGGAATGTAGCTTAGAAGTTCTACCAAAATCAGCTAGGGAATTTATTGCAATCATTTTTTGTGAAAGATAGGAAGGACAATTATTTTATAATAAAACATATTTGGACAAAAATTATAGTATTTATGATGGATTACCAAAACTAAAAAAAAATATCCATAAAGATGAAACAAGTGCAATTGGACAAGAATTAGTCGATTTGACAAAATATAAATATGGGACTTATCAAGTAAAAGATGGAAAGGAATCTAAAAGGTGGGATCTTGTTACAAAATAGATACCCATTTCAAAATTTATGGTGAGAAATATAGGTTGATGTTAAAAATATACCATAATAAATGATATCTTTGAAAAATAATTAATTTGCTTATGATTTTTTTTCTCTCAAGAATGTTTGTGAGTTCCTAATAATTATCTACAAATGCTCAATGTGTTTTTTTAATGATTCTGTATACTAAATGAAATATAGTGCTTGTATAATTACAAATAATTGATTTCAATTAGGACCATATTGGTGTGCCAAAATTTATTGACGTCAAAGGATTTAAAGTGGAAAAGAAGGAACATGAGAATGGGTGCATCTTAGCTTGGTGAATAATGAAATAGGGTCTTGTTACATCATATTTTTATACCTTGCCTTTTGGGAATCTTAGAAAACATTATTTTAGCAATTTGATGATGTTATCTTATATTTATTATTTTATGATTTTAATATTTCATTATGTTTGACGATGTTATATTTTATTTATTTATTCATTTAACCTCACATTTATTCCTTGTTTAATGAAAATATACATGTGATTACAATATCAAGGATTAGAGTATTGTGAGGTAGAATTTGCACCTTTACTTATTGAGGCCATGTGACACACTTAAAGCTAATGGTGTCCATAAATTTTAGTCATAAGATAGACTTAATTCTTGCCATCATAAGATTCATGGTTCAGAGACTATTCCAAGGAGGCCCCCTAGGCATGTTAGAGAGTGGGAAATGTAAACCGAAGGGAAGAAAAATCATGAAAAGAAATAAAAAGGAGGCCAATAGAGTGACTCTTGAAAAACTAGAGCATCAGTAAGAGAGACAAGATGGAAATATCACGGCTGGCTAGAGAGGATGTATCCAAGTTATGTTATCTCAGGGATCTAGCCTTGATGTCTATCAATGATGATATGGGTACATATGATTCAAGTGAAAACTTGACATAGAGAATGGAATCTTGCATTCAAAAAAGAGAATATCATCAACAAATAGAATGAGAAAGATAACAGGTGGAGTAATATGAAGGCGCATGCAATAATGGACCTCAACTTAAATGCATTGTATTCATTGGTTTTCATGAAGTTAAAGTTAAGTTTAATTTAGCTTACTAAATATTAACATTGATATTTTTATAACAATCACCATTACAATTATAAAGGGACAACCCTCAATCTCATTATAATGATGAAGATCACATTCATTTGAGAGATATGCATTTTCAGAATGGCAGATATTTCTTTGGGGGGGGGGCATAAAAAATGAAAGTGTGCATGACAGGTTGTCCCACAAATTGAAATTGTACTTCTTAAGATTAATTCATATTATATGCACTCTTATTTATTCCACCTACCTTTCTTTCAACCATGCCATTAAATATTTTTATAGTGTTTTATATTATTATTCCGTATAGGCATTTGGTGGAGACGAGTTGGCATAGCCATAGACATGGATGGACCATTTTTAGGAGGTATGATATCTACTTCTTATTTACCAAAACTAAAAAATTTGTTCTTCATGTTGATGTCTTATTCTTTCTTTTTGTTGAGATTTCTAAACTATACATTTTCAAATGCAAGTTTTTGGGGTGACATATGCATATAAGTGTATTCATGTGGTTGACTGATTCCACTTGTTTATGCATTTCCAAAGGCCTAATGTCCTTGCCATGAATGTTGATATTGCCTTGTGGTTATTGTCTTGGACATTATTATTTATATACATACATTTTAGCATAATATGTATGGCATGTATGATGTGTGTTCAAACATATTATTTGTACATGAGATTTGAATACAAGTGTTTTATTTTTGTTTTTTTGTTAGACATGTAGTTTTTTATTTATGTATGACTTAAGCAATGGTTTGGTGGTTAATTTGCATTTACTGATTTATTGCAAAATGATGCATGGTTGAATGATGTAATGTTTTTCCAATGTACTCATCATATATTTTTTATGTGTATGGTATGTGATGTTTTTGATAGGTGATCTATCATCTTCACATGTATACCTTATTCTCCTTTCATTCTTTCACATGTTGTTGAAAAAGTCCACATGTTTGCATGTCTCTATTTGTCTACAAAATTAACCTTAGTGGGAAGAGTATAATATAATATTTGTATGCATGGATTATCTCTATGACATTCCTTTGTCTCATATCATGTGTTTGTCTATTTAGGGAATTGGCATAATAATCATTGATGTCTATGGGTTGTGGTTTGAGGTAGGGGAAGAGGGGCAAGAAAGATTGGGGAAATACTCCAATACATCAGAATAACCATGCCATAGGTAAAGAATGATGGTATTTTATTTTTGTTTTTGGTGTTCCAAAGTAATATGTAAATTCATCATTCGCCATTGTAACATGTAGTACTATCCATTTCATTTTCCCACTTTTCTCATTTGCCAACACTAGGCTAATATAATGATTTCATTGTTTTAATTTAAGTTAGAAAACTTTGTGTAAGGAAATTACTCATAATATAACAAAATTGGATGTTCTTAGATTTTTACTATTCTCATGGACCCTCATTTATGTCTGGCATTTTTTTATATATTTTCAATTTTAAAAATATTGAATGTTATCATTAGCTTTATTGCAGACAAAATATAAAATCTCAAAGAGAATGTGTCTTCCCAATTACTAAAGCATATGGAAGAACTTATCACAAGGTAGAGATCCCAGAATGCAATGGGTGTAGAAGAACATCTTGGTTTCCAACTCTCACTAGAGGCTATGAAAATATCACTCAAGAGGGAAAACCAATTTTTGTTTGATCTTGTTGATCACATAAGGGAAAAGTTTATCAAGTTGGAGACAAAGTTGGATGAGAAGACTAGAGAGATTGAGAAGTTCCACCATGCACTTATCACACTGAGGGATGAGAAGATGGGCATTGAAATAAAGTTTATCAATCTACAAGTTCCCCATGCCTACACAAATCACACCATGATGTAAGGGTAATGATTGTACAGGATGTGGAATTGAAGCATAAAGTAATAGTTTCCATATATGAACACCATCTATAGATTTTGAAGGTAGAGTTTGATATATTTTTCCACAAGTTAATGGGATGTCTCCCAATACACGTGGTATTGCATACATGAACAATGATAATTAATTTTGTGCAATGACTTATGTGTCTGGCATTCCATGTATGCTTATGACTTTGGATGGAAATAAATTGAAACACATGCTTATTCATATTTTAATATAAAAAATTAATGTTTATTAAAAGTCATTTGTATACTTCATATTGTGTATTTAAGTTGTTTATGATTGAACTAATGACTATGTTCAGAATTTTTGTAGGTGCATGTTAAGAGACATAGAAAATTATGGTAGATGGTTAATTGCCAACATTTTTGGAATCCAAATCATGTATAAATGTGTTTTCATTCTAGTTTCTCACCATATAATAATTTTATAATGAGTTACAATTGATTGTAGGTTTTATAATATCAAATAAGTTCATTTACAAGTTGACTATGTAGAAGGTAGAATATACCTAGAAAGGAACATGAATTGAAGGTTTGCTTCATTATTTGACTCTAAATCTTCTTTGAATGTGTGTCAGTGTTGGATAAGCAATGCACAATGGTTTTATAACATAGTTTAGGTCATTTGGTGATTTTTTCATGATCTTCAAGAATATAGTGTATAATTTGTAAGAGTTATAGACCTAAGAAAGAATAAGGTGAATAACGAAATACAATCTATGCAATACGTAGAATTATTATGTTTTTTAGCATAATATGTTTCAAAAGTTGACAGACTGATAAATTGAATGTAAGTAGAACTCATAAACATAAATATGCCTTTATATATATATATATATATATATATATATATATATATATATATATATATATATATATATATATATATATATATATATATATATATATATATATATATATATATATATATATATATATATATATATATATATATATATATATATATATATATATATACCTACTTGCATACTTATACATTTTCATTCACAGTCATGGAAAAAGTGCTTGACAACATATATAAAGACTCAGTTTATTAAGATAACACAAACATATTTAAAGGAACATTATAAATTCCTTTCCATATGAAGAAATCCTTTTATTCATTGATCAAAACATCAAACACTATTATATACCTATCATAAAAGATTAGCAAATTCTGGATCAATATGGTTACATGCAAAAGTGAAGGTAGAATTTGAATGATATGAGTTACAATTAGAAGATCAAGTAATACATTAAAAAATATGTACTTTCATTATAAATAAATTAAAATGTTAAAATAGAACCGATTATAAGACTAAATATTGTTTATCAGTATTGAAAGATATTTCTATATAATTTTTATATTCACCTTCTGAACCATCACTGTCATTTGATGGATTGTAGTCACCATCACTTTCATCATCTACAACATGTGTGTAAGAATATAGTGGTTCTGTTATTGAAATTATTTACCCCATTTTTCTAAGAGGAAAATTTATGTTGTGGGAGATTGTGTAACTCTTCCACAATGTTGTGTATGTATGTGATAGACAAATCCTGGAGGCATCAAAGTGGTTATTTTATATGTTGTATAGTTTGAAATACACTCAAAATGATATTTTTGCACCAATGAATATATTTCATAACTGACTCAGATGAACATAGACATCCAAATAATTAAACACATTTTTTGGTAATAAATTCTCCAAGAAGGGCCTTAGATAGGCTGGAATGGTGCTAAGAGTACCCCACACATAGAGCAATATGGCATCATCTTTTGGACATTAATATGACCACTGTATGTATAAATTGGTATCGGGCCCATATATGAATGACACATACTCATAGCTTACCATTGCAATGTTGTATGAAGGATATTCCATATTGTAATTCATGAGAACATTCACCCATAACAATCCATCAGGATAGATTAAATTTTTAATGTTTCCAAGCCCCCTCTAATTGATGCAAATAACCACCACACATGAGATTCGGTACAATGTTTGGCATTCCACATGTACCTCCTCAAGTATATTTGTTTTTTACATATAAATTTGTGGAATTCCTCTCATGTTTACAAAACACTCCTCATATTTTATATTGTTAATTCCACATACCACATAATTACAAAAATTAATTACCAATAATTGCCAAAAAAATCACAAACTGTAGTTAATTATACTGCATGTAGTAATCAACATAGTTAAATGTAATAGAGAATGATTCAAATGAATAAGAAAGTATTTTTTTGTGTGTTTAAGCTTGTCTGGAATGGTATATATATTACTCTTGTCCATGTGTTATTTCAATAAATACCTTGAAGCTCTAGGCAAACCCATGTGTGTGTACTTCTAGTTTAAAACAATGGACTATAGGAGACAATCAATAAAGTATAGAATTATAGTCAAAAGAAAATAAGAAAAGAATTTAATTATAGTTAATAAATTATAGAATTAAATTCAATAAAATATTGCTCTTTGTAGTATGCTAATCCTAGAGACATTGGAGATCTTGCAAACTCTTTCATTACTGAATGGATTGATGTATAGTGGAGAAACTCAAGAAAGGATAAATATTCCATGTAATCTGTTATATACTTGTGTTAGGCAAGGAATGAAGGTTATTTGATGTGGTTTATTAAATAAATACTATTATTTTTGTTTGGGATGAGTCTACAAATAAGAATTTCTTAGATAGGATTTTAGGTTATGTGGTTTAAATGAAAAAAATTGACAAATCTTTAGTTGCATAGTCAACTTGATGGTAAATTGAAATAGAGTTGTACATGAATGGTATGAGGGGAGAGAATAGGAGGGAAGAGAGAGATCTCTGAGAAGGACATTGAGGGTAAAAATTCATAGAAGATAGTAAAATCTCTCAAGAAGGTGACCAAGTCCTTTACAAAACTATACATGTAATCAAGGTTGATTTACAAGAATAAATAAAAGTGTTTTGATTGTATTTACTCTTCTTGGATAAGTATATAAATTATTCTTGTTTATATATTATCCATGAAGGCCTTGAGGCTATGATCTCATTTCTGGTTTGTGTATAGTTATAGGTTGGAGAATGGACTACAGATGATAGTCAAGGACAAAAGGATTTTACTAACTACTATAGATTGGTGAAATAAGAATTAGCACTATGTTTTATATCTTGAATGTATTAGGGAACAATTTACATGCCTATAAAATTAATGTATAAAGGTGAGTAGATGATTTGTTTTGAGGTATAGGTGGTGGTCTTTACATTAGGTGGTTTGTACGAAGGAATGATTGATGAGGATACATGTTAAGTTATCTTGAGTGCAAGGATAATAATAAATAGAAAATATATAGTCCATAATAAATAATTAACCCTGTTACATAAGAAGGAAACCCTCATTCTCACACAAGCGATATATAATGATAGAATGTATATGTTTTAGCAAATGCTTGGTTGTTGAGTCGGTAGTGAATTGAAGGTGAACTTGAGTAATCTGAGTGTTTTGAGAAATTGACTATCCTTGAGTTATAATAGCCTAATAAATCCTAAGTACTCTACTTGTACTATGTATGAAGATCAATATTCATATTTAAAGGAGTGGTGAAGTCATTTGGTTCTCAATAAAGGAATAACAATGATTAATTTTTATCTAGTGTGATCTACGTAGGTGAGACAAAGGTTGTGGAAGGTTTCAAGGGATCAAAAGGATCCTTCAAATGATATAAATATTTAAAACCTACTAACATAGTTTGTATAGGAATACAAAATTTTATGTTTTGGTGATTACAAGCTTTGAATCATATGCTTTTGTTACCTCATATTGGCAGTGTTAATTGTGTAAGTGATTAAATCAAAAAGAGATAATATATCTGAAACATATGATTTTGTACCTATGTGTTGATCTCATTATATGACTATTATTGAGAAATAAGGAACTTTTAATCCTTTAGTTGGTGTTCTCTAACTTGAAGTTACAAGAAATGTGTTTCAGTAGAACTATAACATGAATTCTGGGATAATTTAAAAAGAAACCCCGTCTAGAAAGATATTATACAATTTGAGTAAGAACATAGATGTAGATCCATAAGTGAGTAGTGATATTTAAATTTGAAAACTATGTGAAAAAGAGATAAAGGTTTAATAAAATAATCTTGTGAGTGCCCTATTCCCAAGTGTAGTAAATAAACCTATGTACGAGTCTTTTCTAAAAACATCTATGAAACGATAGAGAAGATTAAAGTATGGAGATGTTGGGTAGGATAACCATGATTAAATATCACGTGAAGGAGAGATTTAAAGAATTAGGTAGGTCATTATATAGTAAAAAACACTTGTGTTAGTTTGTTACAATCAATCTATATGCATAAAACCCTATCAAATCCATGTATGGAACATGATTAAAAGGAACCAAAAAAATTTGAGTTTGGAAAAGGTGGAGATAAACCTTACATAGGCCATTTTTAGGCTTGAAACCCAATAAATAATTAATAGACCTATTTAGATCCCTCTCAAGCCTACAAAGACTATAGGAAACCCTAGTTTAGGGCAAAACACAAAAAGATAAAAAAATGTTTGAACTGATGAAAACTATTAAAATTAGTTTGAAGTGTCATGACATGATTATGGAGACTATGAATGTTTTAGAAATGTATGACCACTTTATGTATGTATTTTTAAGACTTTGTGTAAAAGAGAAGCCTAAAAACCTAATTAGGACGGTTCATGTGTTGGAAATAGTATCTAGGAATTGAGTTAAGACTTGAAACTTCATAGGGAGGTGTAAGATGATAGAGGGTGGTATAATATGTAATTATTTTATCAATATAGAATTGTAATTGTTTATATATAATGAAAATAAAAAATCAAAAAGGCTACTAGATGATAGGTGAGGTTGTTGGTTTGAGGAGTGTAGGAGGTAGTTGAGATTGTGAGAGAGTGTCAGTCAAATGATTTTTTTTTTATATTAAAATTGGTTATCCATGTTAAATATTATCCAGACAAGTCCTAGAATAGGAAATTGAGTGAGTTGGGTATTGAGAAGCAAGGATTTTAGTGAAGATTAGTGTAGAAGGAGACTGAAAGGGACTGTGAAGGTGAGTAGAATGAGTTAAATGGATGAATATGAGATTTTTAAGGGAATACAAGTCCATATTATAATAATATATATAATATTGTAAAAAATTATCTTAAATGAGAATGTGTTGAAACCTAGTGAGAAGGTGTTAGACAAGAGAAGATTGTTAAGACTTATGATGAATGAATAGATAGATTGTAGGTATCAGAGTCAAAGAGGATAGAATGAAATAGTTTTTATTCATCAAAGAAGATCCCAAAGGGTAGGATGGTGGAATAAATGTCTCAAGGCATATGTGTACCTACAGGATGTCTAAGTTTTGAAGACCTCATATAGTCATTCTAAGCATCTAGAGAACTAGTCATGTAGTTAGAGATGCTAATTTCTAAGTCAACAATGAGAATGGAGTTGTATCAAGAATGGACATATATTATTGATTTATTATATTTAAAAATAAATTTGATCACAATATTCCCATTGATGGTAACCTACAGGACTGTCAAACATAATGACCACCTATAATTGAATTGTATACTAAGAATGTACAATTTGGAGATTGACCAGACAAATGGTCAGACACAAGTCTAAAAAATTTAGGATATGACATTTATGACTTTAGTGAGATAATAATAATGTAAAATGTCTATCATTTATGGACATCTACATTTATAACCTCATTTGGTTGAAATATGTACCTAAAATTTGTTACAATAGGCAGCTCAACCTAGTTATGGAGAGTGCACTTTGAGGAGTTGGCCACATATGTTAGACATGATTATAACACATTAAAATTGGTAAGGTGTATTTTAAATATATTCTTGGAAATAGATAAAAAAAAAACCATGACATCCTTCACACTCTCAACCCATAATCAACTCAAGGAGGCCTACACAATCATTAATTTTATGAGTCTATCTAGAGGTTTTTATTCATTGATAACCCTAATTAGGTGATATAAATTTGAAAATTTGTATATAATACTGAAATTTCCTAATTAATCTCCTCATATATTCATACTTTTTGAGAAGAAAGGTGAATTTTCCTCTATTCTATCTCAGACAGAGGACACTCTAAAAATTAAAAGGACTATAGGTTTAGTATGATAATGATAGGGGGATGAGTTAGGGACTATTTAAACATTACATAATGTGATGTATATATATGTAAATAATGAAAAATAATGAATTATTCCTTGTATTACTAATAATCTAAACATGGTAGCCTAAACCCATAGAAGTACAGTCATGCCTACTAGGCCTTTACTAGGCCTAAAGTCCAATTAGAGGTCTAATCTCATTTATTAAACTAAGTGAGACATAAAATACATTTTATAATATATAAGGAGAGATATGAGATGGTTTTTATCCATTTTAATGTAGAGGATATCACAAGTAAGTCATTTATTGGCTTTATAACACCTCAGGCTTACTCATATTGCACTCCCAAGCTTGAGAAGCCAACTTCAAGAGCTCACACTAGTACAAAAACTTAGAGTGGAGACCCAAGGAGTTGGGATTTGTTTAATAGGGTCCAAAAAAATTTATAGTGGAATTTTTTCTTAGGTTCAATTTTAGGTTTTTATGAAGAAATGCTAAGAGTCAAAATGAGCTTAAACCCTCTAAAACCCTTGTTTCTTATTAAATTGGAAATAAATGGGTGTAGATGCATCCAAGATGGATAGTATGGTGTAAAAATGGTTTTAGGATTTAATAAGACTCTCTCAATATTCATAACACCTAGTTGTCTTTTACCCTATTTGTACAAGTAAGGTATACAATAGGTTTTATTAACAAATATTGTGTGTTTTGCAGGTTAAGAGGAGAGTTGAAGGATGATAATAAATTGGGAAGATAAAATGGTACCTGATATAAATCCTCATTTTCATATCTTAATTTAGATAGGCATACAAACACCTTTGTAAACTCTTTCACTTCAAGCAGTCTATGAAAGATAATAAGAGTGGAAGGTGATCACAAAGTGAGAAAGTGATAAGTCTAATTGGAAGGCCTTTTAAGGTATACCTAATAGATTGGGATAAACATCTTTTCTATGTGTGTGAAGTGTGTGTATGCTATTAGAATGAAAGTTTCATAGCCTTATATTAGTGTATGATCATATTGGGTTTGGTAAATTACTTACAAACATTAATAAGGATATAGATAGGTTTATCTTCCATAGTTCACAACTAGTGATTTTGTTTGTGGTAAATATTTAGAGATGTTGAAGAGTAACTCTTATCATTAAGATTATTTGTTTATATAATATTTATATATTCAATTTATATTAAATTACCATGTTCCTCAGATTAGATTTAAATACTATTCAATAAATCTTTTAAGAGACAGTACATTTATGCAATATATTACGAAATGTGGGCAATCTAAGAGAACTATTCACCTTCAAAAAAAGGTTTTTATTTTTCATTAGATGTAATTATTTTTATTGTGCTATCACTGAAACTTACAAATGGATACAGTCAAGATGCATTATCTTTATTATGTCCACCTCTATCTCTCTTCCTTGCCCTATTAATATCATAAGCCCAGACTTATCATCTTGGATTATTATGAGGTGGGTTTGGAAAAAATGTGGTCTCCTATGACATGATGTGATGTCTACGTCTATTCATATTTTATATGATTTCTATTTGTCTATAAGTGGAAGTTACATGCCAATCCTGCACTTTTTTGAATGGATGAGGCATTGGGTGTTATGCATTTGATATCACCCTGCTCTAAACCTTGTTATAAACATATGCCATACAATTTTTGAAGAATGACATATTTTCTATGATTCTATCTACTACACAACATCTATAAAATATCAATTGTACTCCACATATCAGGGTGTCGACATCATTAAATCCATCAGTATACAGTATCTATTCATAAAATGAAGAACATCTAGTTAGAAATGCCAAAAAGTATGAAAACCATATGACTATGAGTAGTTACTAGACATACAATATCAACCTCCCTCAATTGGCTTTTACTGTCATCCATTAGATTTTCTATAACACCTTCTAGTGCATGGCTTGATCCTTGCATATCCATATCTGATACACCATGAATTTTTGTGTGTAAACTTTTGACATCCATGCCTTCTTTTCCCTCATTTTCAACTTGAACTCCATTGTCTTTGACCTGGGCAATGAAACCATATTACAAAAACTATAGTCACCTCAAATTTGTCAATGCATATAGTATGGGAAAAAAAAACTAAATGGTACTCAACATTGATGTTGTTGATTCTCTTATTAATACCATGCTCTATAGTTGCATCCTCTACTACTACTTGAGTTGTCATCTTTCTCATCAAGTCCAAATTGAACTCATGATCTTAAGTGTATCCTTGGTATAAAAATGAGCAATTGCACATTGAAATATAAGACATTACATTAAATATGTGATAATGCAACATCTCATTTTTCATACTTTCCACCCATGCCATACAAGGGTCATTATTATTGAAGGTAACATGACAATAGGGGATCTTCAAATCCTGTACCCATGAAATATTATCAAGTCTTCCTACTTTGAAGTTATTATGGAAGTTGGTGTCCTTGAATATCTATAGCCATAAATAATATATGTAAACCAAAATTTCAAATGGGAATGGTAAGATTCTATAGCTACATTGGTGTCTTTCACACCACGCGTAAGTGTTTGACAAGATTGTGACCACATTCCAACCCTATATGCCTAGTGTTATTCCCAATATTTGATAAAAGTAGTATAAGAGGAGCGATATATTTCTACAAAATTTTAAAACTCCCTTATATCCATGTCCTCATTGGCACAACTATGCATTATGAACCCCAACTCAAAAAACATTTCACATCTTACATCATCATCTTTCACTATCGCTATCAAATTATTCAACCACATGTGATGAACATGAAAAATGCATAAGTAAACCTCATAGTCGAATCTATCCCTACATAACACAATAGTTCTTCCTAAGTTAATGGAATAATGTGGGGATGGTGTCTATGAATATCCAAATATAAAATTCTTGATGCATGTACAAATAAAAAAATCACCTAATAGATTTAATCTTTGTACTGGCATCGTCAAACATAAAGGCACTAATTGTCCATTTAATGTTTTTAAAATGCACTCTTTAATGAAAATTTTACTCTATTATCTTATTTGGATAGTATATGACTGGGACATAATGACACATGAAATGAGCACACCATCATGTTTGGAATAAAATGCCAATAGTTTGTATAATTGGAATTGTACAAGAAAAAATAAAATTATTAGAATAACTAATATTATTAAAAAAAACAAAACAACTAATATAATTAACTACTCTTACAAACATTGGCACAATACCTTCATTGCATTCATCCCAAATGTTACATCCATCACCAATAAGCTATGTTTCCCAAATCTCAACAACCATTCTAGTTGTTGTAGGAGTTGGATGCCCAAGATGAAGGGTATTTCCCCATCCCCATCAAGATCTCCCCCATTGTATCCTTTATATAAAAACCAATTGTAATGATTCACCTGTGCCCACTCCTAAATAATTTTTGCATTGATAGTATTGTAAAAGTATTTTATCTCTTTGATCAATCATTCTCCATTGTATATGTCATCTTTGTTCAATAAATCATCTTATTGTGTGTCACCATTAAATAATAAAAGTTTCTCATGTTCTATCCCCTAGTGTTTAAGTTTGGTAGAATCAATAGACATTCAAAATAATAGTATCCTATGAACCCATTGATTAAGTTAGAGGCTGATATAATGAACAAAAAAACATTTATTTCCCTTGAACTGTTTATATTATTGGCCATGGTAATAGTTACATTCATTATTTGTATGTTCTACATGATTGTATGTGAGTAGCAAATGATCAAGTCTATAGACCATGCATCATGTGTTGAAATGATAATGAGAACCACACCTTATATGCCTTCAAACTGACTAGCTACTCTTTCTAGACTTGGGCATTAATGATTTATCTTTTGGAATGGCATCAATTCCTTGAAGGTCATCAGGGACATATGAATACCTATAGCTACAGGATTATGGTGAACAAATAAACATTCATGAAAAGTGAAAAAATTGTACATGAATAGAGTATAATAGCATCTAAATAGACACCATCTTGCAATCTATAGTGTGAGGTGACTTACATGACATATTCATAGGTGGTGATGATTCTACTATGATTTCCAATAAAATCTAATTTTCTCTTGTGATGTAAAACACAAAAATTTGTAAGGAGAAACACACTTCCTAATTCTTCTTTGTCGAAGTCATTTACCCTATCATGTTCAACCTAGGCAACCCATCACTCTTCCTTATTGATGTCAAGAAAAATTTCCCACTTGATACAATTGCAATCAAATGGACCCTCACCTAGATTTTGCAATTCAGGGTGCATTATTTCTTCCCAAAATTTTGCCATCTATTACAACCTAGAAGGAGAAAATTTCATTGAATGACTTAGAAATGGGCTTTTGGTATTGAGTTAATGTAACTTTCAATGTATTGTAGTGGACTTTTTTTATTAATTAAATGTTATCTGGCATATACTACAATGTATAAAGGACAATGATTAAATAATGTATATAATATAATCATAATTCAGTCCAAACAACATTAAAACATGTACACATCATTGAAATGGGTTGTCAAACTCATATTCATTGACAAAAATGATAACGCCCTTTTTGGCTACATTTTTTGTACCTCACTTAAATACATTATTTTGCATGCACTATTACATTTAACCCATATTGGGCCATTCAAGCTATAAATATATTTGATAATGTTTCATGTGTAAAAAAACATTAGGAAGTTCATGAAACCATATAAATAGTCAAAACAAAGTTTGTATAATGATATTTTAAATTTTGTGGCTTATAGAGGGAAGTGCAATAAATACACACAAATTTTTTTTTTCATGACTTCCTTTGAAAATTACATTGATTAGGGGAAGATAATGGAAAATTGTATGGTAGCTACAAATTATGAACATTAGATAATAATTTTTTTAGAATTGGTGCATGTTGGCATTGACAAATATGTTAACCAATGGAAACTTGGTCAAAGTATCAAAAAATTCATCTGTGAGAATGTCTTTTAAATCAGGCATTGCAAATTTAGACATAGTGATTTTATTTATTTCATTTTATTTTTATCCTAATGATTCTTGTTGAATACATCTATGTATGTAACAAATGTGAATATCTAGAAGCAACCCATACATAAAATTACATCATCATGTAACTCATCGAGAAGACCTCCAGGTACATCCTTGTCCCCTATAATTTCATGATAAATGTCTTTGAAATTGACGTCCATACACACACCTATTTGATCACATAAATATAAATATAAGCCTAGTCTATCTATTAAAACAATGTAGGAAGCATAATGTAAAGAAACTTCATCAAATATAAAAGTGTCATATTAGCATATGACTTCATTTTTAGGATAAAATAACATGCTTTTGACATAAATTTGTTATCCTTTCCACTTAGATGTAACGAATAAATGCATGTCCTAGTCAAAAATACTGCAAGTCAAAGCCACGAGCTACACATAGAAATTAAAATATGAGAATTGAAACCACTTAAGAAAAATATGAGAAAACCTATGAACAAAAAGGTTATAATAATTTATAAAATCTTGTTGAAATCAATATAGAACCCTTCATAAAACATATCAAAATAAAAGCACGAAACCGTATAAATGGACAAAATAGTGTAGGCACGAGGTAGTTACATTTATATATAATCTTAAGTGGCATACACTAACTGCATATATGTGGGCGGGGCATGAGAATGTGATTTTTATATGAAGCCCATAAATATAGGAATGGGTTAAAAAAAGAGAAATTGCTAAGTTTCCCATAGAATCAAGACATGGTTTTAAAAAATAGCAAAGTTGCTATGAAGCGCATAGAATCAGGATAGGGTCAAAAGCATTGAAATTAATATGAAGCCCATGTGATATTCTGGTTGTCCATCAACAAATCATTTTATGTATTGAATTAGAGGCATGGACATAATAGTATTTATGGATATTGAATGAAAGGAAATAATAGTAGGTGACACCAGAAAATTTTATATGACATATGTGCATTACATGTATGAGCCCATATGGGATCCAATTTATCTCATTAAATTGTAATGGTATGTTTCCTTATCACCTATAGTAATGTCACAACATGGCTCATATTGAGTTCTGAGAGCTTTAGTGTAGAAAAATAGGCCACCTAAAAAAATTAAATGATTTCCTCATAGACCACCACTACCATAATTCCCACATAATGAACCATAATTTTTGGCCCCTAAATTTAGGGAGGCTGAGATGACATAACATAATTATGAAACTAAATGACCTTTTCATTTTCATTACATGTACAAAATTATACAAAAATCTATCATCTTTATCCCATACAATATAAGAAATATATTCAAGGTTCTAAATGATGAGTCAACATTCTACTTACAAAATTTGATTGCCATTAACTACAATAAATGCCATTATCTAATATTCTACAAATGAAATAGAATGAATGGTAGACATATGTATTAAATTAGTCACTTTCCACTATCCAATGTTAGTTCTTTAAAACTAATCTGAGTAGTGACCATTATGATCATGGGAATTTCTATCACCCTTTGATTCTTGTGATGGTGTTGTAAAATGACTTCTTCACCAAATTGTTTCTTAGTATGCAAGCTCATACAACATGTGTTTAGGATCTAATTTAGGATTTAAATCCAAACAATTACACAATTTTACACAATTATCATGAAGACTATCCCACATTTAAATTCAAAATCTAATCACAAGATGATATCTATGAAATAATCTTTTTGTCAAGAATACTGCATAACTAGTTCTTTCAAAGTATCTATCAAACCAAATTTTCATCATGGGATTAAAATATATTCAATGCTATAGAATAATTGATTTTGATAAGAGATTAGACATAAAAATTATATCCATCATTTCCATTTGTCGACATAACTAATTAATTTTTAAATAGCTCTAAAGTGAAAGCATTATTATTATTCCAACAAATCCCGGTAACGTGATTTACATGAGTAGCCCAAGTTGGTGGTATCCAATAGAAAATTTCATTCAACTTGACTAAAACTTGATCAATGCCTCTTATTTTTACGTCTTTGAGTTAGATTATGGAATTCCATAAGTGATGGGAATGGCAATTAGAGAGGGATTACAAAAACAACAACATACTGGAAAAAAACACATAAATTATAGAAAACAAATTATATATAGGATCGACTTCATCTTATGCAATAGAATCTTCAACATAGTGATTGTCAATCACCCAGTCAATTTAAAATATAGATTGTCAAAAGATTCAATCATTATACAAAATTAACTTTATAAATGTACTTATAAGAATTTAGTTGTGAAATATGTATCAAATATTTTTATTAATGTGGAGTAATAATGCTATATAGAATACATAGGAAAGATGATCTTCTTCAATGTAGAAACACCTCTAACATAAACATCATACTCTAAAGTGGTGTCATACAAATATAAGAAGCCAATATGAAAAATATAAAATTAAAATTCAATACCAATACTTTAAGAGTATTTTATGGGCTTCCATACTGAAATGGAGCCATAACGTTCCTATCATTTCTTTCAAAAATCTTGGTTAAGGTTTGAGATTTTTGTTTTACACTTATACCCAAAAATAGAAAAGATAAATGTGTAAATTGAAAGATAGTTGAAAGGAGTTGCCATTTTGGTATCTTTCAAGCTTTCAAGACATCTCTTTGATAGATTACCAAATGTTTTTAAGTTTATACAATGTAAATGAATCTCTAAGGATAACAATGTTATTTTTAGACACAAGGCCATTTAAACTTATATAAATTGTGGAAGGGTGGAAGAAAGCTTTCATTAAAGAAAATATGTACATCAAGAGAGGTACTATTCTATTTTTAGAGGATGGTTCTATAAAATTAAAGACTTGGCCATGTATTTGTGCATCAAGTGTGTACTTAAACATAAGGTTTCAGTGGGAAATAAAGGATTTTTTTGTTGTGAATCTTGGATAATTTTAATCTCATTTCCTTTTTATACCCTTTCCTCAACTTTCTTACTAAAATGCTGAGGATTGACCTCTCAAATATTTCATTCAAACATTTTGATAATCTATTTCTAAAAAACTACACTTCATAAATTCTTCAAATTTCATGAAATATAATTATATCAAGGCATGTGCAAGATGTACTTGTTGAAAAATATTTGGAGACCTTTAAACAAATGCAATTGGTAGGTGTAAAACTAGACTCCACAACCTTTGCTAGAATATTCCCATCCTGTGCCAAAATGGGAGCTTTAAAAGACAGTATGGATATGCATCAAAGCATAATACAAAGTGGGTTTTTATAATATGCGATTGTCATGAGTGCCATGATAGACATGTATGCAAAATTTGGAAGTTTACAAAAGACTCAGGATCTATTTGACAAAATGTGGGATCTTTGGAATAGGGTATGGAATTCCATTAAAGAATAATCAAAAGAGGATTTGTAATAGATGATGTACATGTAAATCCTCTGATAGACATGTATGTAAAATTTGGAAGCATACTAAAGGCACATGAACTACTTGACAAAATTAATCAATGGGACATAGTTTCATGGAATACAATGATAGCATGGTAGTGTTGTGCTCTCCTTCTTCCTTGTCCTTTGACAAACTCAACATGAATTTCTTTCCATCATATTATAAGTGATCGATTTTCATTCTTTTATCATGCATAACATTTAAGTAATATTTCTGAGGCCACACTAAAATTACATGACACATGTCCTTTCGTATCATATCGCACTGTACCTATATTGGTGTGTGCCAATTAAGAATTTTCAAAAAATATTTATAATTTACTAACACACTATGGTCCTTTTGAATCCATGAAACCTAACATGGATTTGGATGTGCCACCTTCTAAAAACCCAATTTATCAACCATCTCTCCCAAAACTAAATTTTATGTGCTAACATTATCCATAATTACTTTGTATCACTTACCTCTTGACTTACACACCTTTTGGAACATGTTCTTCCTACACAGTAGTTCACTATCCTCTATTAGTATAAAGAGAAATACCTTATTTATATTCAAGTTTTATCTAAGGTATAAATCTAAAAAAAAAAATTAATAGTTCTAATGTACTCTTTTTATCCATGTATAACATGTGCCCCAACTTTAGACCTTATGTTATGTTCCCTGTACACCAATATTCACTCATATGACCTACATCTAGGCTAACCACATTTGAAGTGTATTCATGGGAATCCTCTTCCTTCACCTCAACCAAATATTTATTTTGATATTTTTGTATGAGATCTACTCATTAGAAAAAATATTCATAATCACATCTTTCTTAAATGTTAGTGGAGATTCTTTATGAAATCATTATGCATGTTGCAATGGATGGATGTCATATATCATTTTGACAACATTTTTTCTTTAATGCTTAAAGTCATTCAATGGGTGGTCATTGGGCATTGTAATGGTGTGAGAATGTTAGCATTAAATTATTTAATAATAATTTAATTTAATGATTTGGAATCTCACATGATTAATTAAAAAAATAAAATAATAAACATAAGGTTTAGAAAAATAAAAAATCATATAAATACTAGCATACATATCTTAGATAGATCTATGTAAAATACACTGATAGATATCTTTCTCAATTAACTCATAATTTAATACAATATAGGTGTCTCGAGAATGATATTTATCAGTTTATTTTACATAGATTTATCTTTTTATTCTAGTACAAACATTATTGCATACATTTATCTTTATTTTAATTATTTGATTAATTATTTTACATATTTATTTCATGGTTTTTAGCATGCTTCATTTTCATTTTATTTTTATTTCCTTTTTTGAGCCTTTAAATATTTGTCGCTTTGATTTTTCTAATTTTACATAATTAATGTCATTGTGTCACTTCAAACATATATTTTTGATATGGGATTATTATATTGTTTGTAATGCTCTCAGCTCAACAAAAAAAATAATTGACAAATCCACAATGTTTACAATTTTATATTTTTCAGCTATCAGATCTAAATTTATTGAAAAATTAAATAATATTACACATAAAAGAAAATATTTGTACCATATGACTACAACTGTTCAGAATATACTTTGGGTGAAATTAGTTGTTTTCTATGACAATACAATTTGAGGGTTGTCAAACTATTAACTACATAAATGTTAGATGAATGCAAGAGGAGGGGTAGACCATTTAATATCTGTCTTGAATTCCTATGTTATAGGGTTTACACATTGAAATTGACACACAAGTATTTAGTCAAATAATTGGCGTATAATCCCCACATATTCAAATTTGCATACATAATCCTAGCGGAATTCAAAATTACTTGATGCCTAATTAGGATTGTCAAACAATAGAAGGCATGGAGGAAAAAATAGACGACACCTACATTCATATACCTAACTTATGATTTCAAATTGATGGCCATGCTACTCAAACTAAGTAAAAATACATAACAAGACAATTGTGGTCATTTCCAGCTGAAGACCCAAAAAATGAATGGTATTTTTTCTATATAGATAGGGCTGGGCGAACCCATGATTTCATGCCATGTCCGTTTGTAATATAAGAATGCTCTGTTACCTTACACCTGTTACCATGTTCAAAATGACTAAAGGAAAGGATAAAAATTATTTTATCATGTTCAAGTGGTTCTAAACTAGTTTTTGAAATTGAAGATTAAAGGAGATGACATGATTTTGGGCTATACAAACCCTGTCAGACTTCTTACTACTCTTAAACATGATATAGACCCTATTGGGTCTTCCAATGTCACCAAAACTAATATAATGTGGTTTAGACCTTCCTATAAATAATGACTACAACAATGATCTATAAAATGTATGCATTCATGTTTTGGGTGGTTTCAAAACTCAACATACAATAGATAAAATTTACCTAGGCTCCACATTATTTTGCTCTGGCTTAATATTCCCAAAATCCAATGTCTAAAGTAGTTGGCATCGCATAAGTTTCTTATGACCCAATTGGGTCATAAGCTCCACACTACATTAAATGGAATACTTATTTCACTCAATAGACCATATTGTGATATGTTCCATGGAAATCACAGGTGGGGATAAACATAATGAATGTTGTCACTATTCAGGATTTGATTCCCATTTCACATCATCTAAACACCACATTAAAAGAGAAAAAATAGTGTTCTTTCAAATATGTAGGAAACAATGTAGACCAAGTCAGTCATCCAAGTCTCCAATAGCGACCAACCCAACCAAACATGAAAACCAAGAAACTTTTTAAACACACACACACACACACACACACAAATAGACACAAACCAAAGTAAATAATGGAAACACATATGAAGTAGTGCAGGAGGAGATGGGTAAACCAAATGTCTTGCAATGTTGTTGTTCACCCTTGCTTTCCTTTGCTCACCATGGATGCTTCATAGTTGAAAATGTCACATTAGGGGATAAATTGGGGGAAATTTTGAAATTGAGGGGAATTTCAAAAGATGTCCCACTCTTTTTCTCCCTCTATTTTCTCAACTGGTAGTAACATGAAATGGTTATCGATGAGCTTAATAGTGAGGGTTGATAATGATGTTGGTAGTGATGGTTAGTCACACTTGATGATCGGCGATAGGGTTGATTGTTTAATATTGGTGATGATCAGCGAAGACTTTCCAGGTGACGATCAATAAAGATTAGCATGCCAGTGGTTAGTGAGTGTTTGTTAAGCTTGTTGGTCCTAACAGGCGGCATTACTAATTATCATGCGTGTTTCATTTATAAATGGTTGCAAAATCGGCATAGCATGCATTTCACATTATACTTCTCCCTATGTTGCTTTTGTCACATTGTCTCTCCAAAGTCACTATGAAGATGATGCTTTTTCCATACCTTGGTTTTGATGTGTAGACAAATACATAGCTATGGGAACTTTGGTGAGGGGGAAATACTAATGAGGAGGTTCAACAAGAAGATCAAATTTAATATGAAAAGGTATGCTGATTCTTAGAAGGCTTTTAATTTTGGCATGGGTTTCAGACATCAATTCCTTCTGGTAAAAACTTGTTTGACTAAATAGACCTAGTATAGTCTTTGTCTATTTTCCTCATTTTTTTAGGCTTCTCTCAAACCTATTGTATAGGTGGCCAATTTAGTACCTGATATAATTTTTGAATGTGACCTGGGCCATAAATTTGTTATATAAAAAGTAATGTTATTGAGCTCTTTGATCAATCTTCCACAAGTCACGAGTTTAACTCTTAGAAAGGAGTTTAAATCATTGTTTCCATTTACACAATTCTTCTATGTGGGCAATGATCGGTAGGATTAATTAATTGGGACTTCTAATTGAATTTTCTCAACTTATTTACTATAGTTAATCAAGGATCATGATAATCCAATTTGAAGTGCATTTCACTTGCATGCCATCCCTAAATGTAGGGCAATACACATTTAAGCTTAGATCATATTTACGCTTCTAAAATACATGTTTTGAGTCGATTTATTTCATATGAATATTTTTAGATCATCTTTAGCGCATGAAAGGGAGGATTGGCAGACTTTCAGAGCTCCCTGGTTAACTCTAATTTCGTTTTGCCTGTAATATTTTATAATCGCAAGCTGAGGAATTTCAATGGTGAAGAGTGGGCACATGAGATCAGTAATGTTGAAGAGGGATTTGTGTTGGTAGCTATATATAATTTGAAGTCTTATCCTCTGTTTTCCGAAGTCGTAGTCTTCCTGTTAAGATGTTCTTCCTTTTTCTTATTCTGAGTACAAATGAATTGTGTTGAACTTTCTGGCGTATTATAACTATATGGATCTCGTTGATCCAATGTTGAGAGATTTATATGTTCCTACGTTTGTGGGAGGCCCTGCCCTAGGAGTGACAGGATTTGGATCCGAATTTCATCTTTTTGCAACACAGGGAGGGCTTGCATGGTTTGAATGTGCGAAATAAGGGAGTGAGTTTGCAAAGTGTCGCGAGAAAAGGCATTGGCACATGCTTGTATTTGGGAGAAGTTTTAAATGCGAAAAGATAACTTTTGCCTACAAAACAGTTGAGATAAGCCCCTTCTTAACCTCTACAGGCACAACTAATTATTATTTTGAAACAAAAGTATATGGAATAAAGAAAAGACAACAAAAATTTCAATTTCCCCTACCTTGATCACCATTGCTGCTATTTACAACTTCAGAGAACCACATGGACGGAGCCAGCAACTTTGTGTGACGCAGAAAGGCATCAGAACGCACGACTGTAGAGACGCAATCCACAACACGATTAAAATATGTAGTCGTGCACACCATGGCTACGTATGTTGACTTCGTCCAATCAATACTTCCATTCACAATTTCACCCAATCACACGTGTGTTGATTGATGAAGCCGAAGTAAAATCCTTCTTTATTGACGAAGCTGTGTAAGATAGGCGTCGTCACCGAAGACGATATGCTACTAAGTGGCATATGGTACTCATGGTTGTTCTCAAAGGTAAAGTCGAAGTAAAATAAATTTTCATTGGGTAAGATAGGTCTCGTCATCGATGATGATATGCTACCAAGTGGTATATGGTATTAATGGTTGTTTTCAAAGGCACAAGTTATTCTGAAAGGATGTAATTGTTTTTTTTCCGTTAAAGACGGTTTCATAAAATGAAGAAAAATGTAAGAATTAAATGTGTCTCTTTTTTTTTATAGAAATTATTAATGAGAAATAAAATTAATATTCTAATGTAATATAAATTTAAGAGATTGTAATTCAACTTTGCACAATATAAATATATCCATGTAATCATTGTATAACATCAATTTAAAAATCAATTAAATTTAATAAATATTTTATTTAAAAATGATAATCACTTTATTTTTAAATGAATTAAAATTAAATAAAAATATTGAAAAAATTACTATTATAAAATTGTAAAATTAATTATGACTTTGCAAGGAAGCAAGAGTCCATTCAATGATGTAGAAAAATAAAAAGGAACTATGGAGCAATAAATTTTTGTTTAATACTAACATTTTTCTTTTTTTCAAAATTTTTTAATGGTTTACTATTTATTTTGATCATGTTTGACATTGCAATTTTTATTTGAAATAATTTAAGTAGAGTATAATTTATTATGGAATTAAATTATTATTTAATAAAATACAATTTATTTTAAAATTAATTACAAATAAGGATTAATTTATTCTTAAAAAATAATAGGTATTTTAAAAATGTAAATTGCGTCTTGAAGAATGTAAGTTAATGTTTTAATAAAGAAGATTGTATAATAAAAATGTGAATCAATAATTGTAATAAATTGACAAAATATTAATATTAATCTTGTGTATAATAAGAAAAATAAAAAAATAAAAACATATTTATATGTCATCAATATAATAACTATTATATTAAATTTTATATATATATATATATATAATAATGACATATATAAAATAATATATTATATTAATAATAATGAATATGTTATATGTATGTATTTTATTTTTGGGCATGATATAATATTTAAAAGTAATAATGACATATATTAAGTAATATATTATATTAATAATAATGAATATGTTATATGTATGTATTTTATTTTTGGGCATGATATAATATTTGAAAGAGTTTTACAATGTTGGATTAAAATATTTTCTCATCAATTCAATGAATATATGGGCTATCCTCTCAAATCTCAACCCCAACTATTAATATTAGGGTTGTTGTTGAGGGAAAAACCTTTCTCACACTTGGCCCATAGACAACAAGTATAAGTTATTTATGGGTTAAATAATATCCATATTATGTTAAATTAAATGAAATGGTACAAATATCTTTCCATTGTCTGTAAAGTGTAAATTAGTGGCTTTTAAATCTATCAAGTAGGTTTACAATTTGTGAAAAGAAGAATGATAAGCCATTGGGTTATGTTTTTGTCGAGTATGTATGATTTCTCAATTATATTAGTTTAGATATATGTTCATATTTATTAAATTATACTCACCACAACATTATAAATAAATATATTTCCATTATCTATAAAGTGTAAATTAGTGGCCTTCAAGGTTGGTAGCTACATTTATAGTGTATGGAAAGATGAATAATATGCTATTACATTATATTTTTGTTGAGTATATATCATTGCAGTATTATACTAATTTAAGCTTACATTCATGTTTATCAGACTTTGTTAAGCATAAAATTATTAATGTATTTTAACAAATATTTTTATGAAAATCAAGAATTTTCTATTGATTAAAGGATTGATGAGTCTTTACTAGTGAGATAAAGTTAGATTATAGAATTATTAATTTTTAAAACATTCATTGGTAACCTCTACTTAGTTGAGCTTAAATTCAGACTACTTCAATACAAATATATCCATTTCACCATTACACAATAATAACTCTAAGATCAATCAAAATTAGTAACTATTTTTTTGAAAGTGATAATCACTTTATTTTTTAAATAAATTAAAGATAAATAAAAATATAAAAACAAATACTACCACTGAATTGTAAGATTAAAGACAACTTTTTAAGGAAACTGGAGCCCATTCAATGTCTTCTTGAAGATGAATTATGGAGCAATTTTTTTTAACACTAGAATTTTTCTTCAATTTTTTATTAGTTTGTTATTATTTTTTCATATTATAACTAAATTATTAATTATATACGATTATGTTTGACATTATAATTACTATTTATCATTTATTTTAAATAGTTTATATAGTCAATAAAAGAGCTAAAGCCCATTTAATAAACTGAGAACAAAACTAACAAAGTCAGTTAAATTTCAAGTACTTTTAATGGAAGGTGAGAAATAATAATAATAAAAAAAAGAGGCTTTGAATACTTTACGCGGTCATAAAAAACCACAGTTATCCTTTTGATATGCTACTACTGTGAGTGTTCAATTTTTTTCCTAACATCAGAAAATCTCGAGAGTCTGGCTTAGAGGGAGGATGATTTTCTTGATCTGATTTATACTTTCATGGATTGGAAGGCATTTCTGAAATCCATAATTACATTTGATTGTTGAGATTAATTTGAGCTTCGATGTTTCTTGGGATTGAAAAAGGTGACCTTCCAGAAATAAGCTTATTGTCCATGAACGTTTTAAGAGCTGATTTTATGTGGTCATCTTGATTCACTAATTCCCTTATCTGTGAAGGTGGGAAAGTTTCCAAATCCTGTAAGGTGTGAACTGCAACATTTTGTCATTTTTCTCCTTTTTAGCCATCATCATCTCCTCCTTCTTCTTCTTCCAGAAGAGAAATATTATTAGTGCCTTCTTTTTCTTCTTTCGGAAGAGATTCTATATCAATATTTTCATTTTCTTCTTCCTTTGAAGGATTTTATGAGCCTAGATTATCTTGGTCAACAGTGTAGTCAATCGTGTCCTCAAAAGAGTCCTCTACTTATAAAATGTTGAATTTATTAATCGTTCCTAATACATTAGTTTAAAATATTTTACTTTTTTCCAGATTCTTTGCTTATGTTTTGGCTCACTGATTTGTTCCAAATCTTGCTTCACTTTTGTTTCGAAACCCTGAGAGATGAGGGTCTTTAGAGTAGGGCAATTTATAGCAAGATGTCCATGTGAGTGGCAATTCTTACACCTAAAAGGGGCGTTTTGACATGCTAACTCTTTAAGCCAATTTCGGGTCTCACATTTGAAATGAATCGCTAGAGGTAAAGGCTTAGAAAAATCACCGTTTACACAAATTCGAGCATAAACGATGAGCATCCCTACATTAGTAAATATTGTTGTGCAAATCTACTCTCCGAGTTGATCTTCCACCTGCATTAAAATCTCATCACTCCACAACACTGAGGGCAAACCATAAAGATGAGTGTATACCGGGATGTTCATCAGATATTCTTTTTCGGATTAAATCCTTCTTCCAAGGTTTTCAAGAATAATCTGGCTCGACCCACGAACCAAGGCCCAGATCGAAAGAATTCATCCCTACGAATTGCATTTTCAAAAATGACTGGAAAGAAACCTTGGGGTGAAGCTTCCCTTGTTTAGTTGAATTTATCTTCCAATTCTTTCCCTGCCACTTTTGTAGGTTTGGCATGGTTGGCTAATAGCCCATAACTTTACATATCAAAGCACATTCCTTGAGGTGATCGATTGTGATTACGATATCATCATCTCTAATCGAAATGGTTGGAATTTCATACACTACAAGGATGATGCCCTTAGAATCTGAGAGCATCTCAGAAATTTGATCATTTTTCCATTCAAGCATGGTTTTTGTTCTCCATGTGCTCATCTAGGGTGCCGATCATCCATAACCATGCCTGTTGCTTGCATTTCTGCCAATGATCAAAATGCCCTGGCTCTCGGCCTTCAGTTATAAACATCACCCACTGGCAGCACCACCGACAAGGGTGCGACACAACTTTCCCAGCAGGCCGACACCACTCCAGGTTGTAGAGGGCCCAAGGACTTAGGATAAAAGCCCCAGAGCGAATGCGTCTAATGCATTCACATGATCTATTTCAATTAAAATAAAATAATAATAATAATAATAATAATAATAATAATAATAATAATTATTATTATTATTATTATTATTATTATTATTATTATTATTATTATTATGTGTGCACTTTTGACTAGAACATGGAGTGGTCTAAAACACAATAAGAGGCCCAGATTTCCATGTGATTTATTAAGCAAATAAATATCATCTCTATACCAGATATTAGTAGATATATACCAACGATTAATAAAAATGGCCACCATCATTCTCAATAATAATTAATAGCTATTAAAGTTAATGAGAATTCAACCAACAGCGACAACCAGTCTCATATGCCTTTCGTACTATTTAAACATGGGTGGAACTTGAAAAAACTAAACCACTTAACCAACCCACCTATATCTTATTGGAAATACTATAAAAAATATTAGTATAAAATAATAATTAGTTATATATAAAAATATATAATACTAGCAGTTTTCCCAAAGGTGCAAGTCACGATGACTTGGTTTTTGTTGTAATATTTTTATTTTTATCTTTTATGGGTAAAAAAGAGAGACTATACTAATAATTATTTTCTTACCATGTAGCTCAATTTAAAGGTGAGGGTCACCCTTTGATATTATGGAACATGAACACATCATGAATCAAAACATTGATATATGTTGAAGAAGCATGATTTGAAGTTGTATACCATATCTATGGTAGAAGGACTGCGTAAAATCGTATTAGTAAAACTTATTAATACGTAGTAGTTGGATTTACATGACTTGCATCAACCATTGCAAAGGGGTCTATTTTTGAATATGGACATAGATGGCATGAGGGATGATTTGATTGAAAAAGAATCCACGTCTAATGTGTGGGTCGAACCAATGATGCAATGTATATTTTATTTTCGTGATTTTATTTGATAAATGTGTTATTTTCATTTGTGCAGTATTTTTTTTGTTTTGATGTGGAAAACCTCTACTGTATAAGAATTAAACCTGCCAACTCTCCTTGCAACTTGGGAATGATTATTAATCGACCACATTTTCTCTCAACCAATGACTCCTCTACAATAAGCGGTGGCCCCTTTATAAATTCATGTAGCATGCACTTTGTAAAAGATTCAGTAATCAATTCAATTATAATGAAAACAACAAAATAAAATCTATAACCTTAATATATTTCCCAAACATCAACATCATTACATTGTTGTAGTAATCAAATACAAAATTTAAGCCATCACGTAGATAACAATAAATTAACTTGATTAAATAATAAATGTTTAATTTTATTGTTGACATCATTGACAAGAAAACATTTGTAGATCCGTGGACAAATTTAAGGTGGCTTACTATCAAAATAACACACCTAACACAAATATAATACAATCTTAGGATGTATAAATCCGTCATAACACACGACTATAGAGAAACAATCCACAACATGATTAGAATACAATCTTAATATGCATATCCAAAATTGGGCTGAGCTATTCAAATATGGTTTCAATACTAGGTTTCCATCGTCATGAAAATGAATCCCAAGATTTTTGTTACTTATTCCTAATGGCCTATTGGATTAAGGGAGTCAGAAGTTTTCCCATCACCTTTTTCTCATTGACTAACAAAAGCGAATAGCCCTTGCTCTTTAATATTTCAAATCCTGAGGCACACAGTTGATCCTTTACTAGTCGATGAAATAATCCTGGACATAATATCACCCGTTTCTTCCTGGCTCAATTTCTATCCAAAAATGATTTAAGATATGGTGTGGATGGAAGTGGTGTGTTATTTAATAAGTCATGGCAATGAGATATGTGGGCAGGAGACATCATGATTCATGTTAAGCTTAAGCAATGACAAAGTGATGCAAAAAGGCAAGGTCAAAAAGAACATAAAAGAGATGAAAGATTCCAAAGTGGGTTTGGCATTGATGGTGAGAGGCAATGACAAGTTATTTCATTGGATAGAATCGAAGAAACTTGCACATATACACATACAAACTCCAGTGACATGACATGTATTTATTTGTTTTCATTATATAAAACTAAATTAGAGGACTTTAAATATGGATATAAATATTTCTACATTTTTCCATTTTCTTTCTTCGTAACACTAACAACACCCATTGTATTTATAATAGTAGTGTTCATTTCTTTTATTCAATGAATGGAAGAGAGACAAAACTGCCAACAAATAATAAACGCTGCCAATTCTAAATAATCCATTAAACTTAAGTTCCAATCTATATTATAATATAATAACAATTTATATATAATAATATAATGTAATATTATATATGTTTATATAAAATTAATTATTATTTTATGATAATATTTTTATATTATTGTTAATGAGATATGGATGAATTGATTAAGGAGTGTGGTTTTTAAAGTTTTATTTCTATTTTATTTATTTATTATTAAGATCTTATTAGTGTGAAGTAGGTGAGGAGTAGTAAAGAGACAAACAAATGTTAAAAAAAATGTACTTATTTATGTTTATTGAAAAAAATTATATTTATTATAAATAATGTGGAAGAGGTATTACAACGAATCTTAATTCCTCTGCTCTTCTCATATTTACATATAATATTTATTATCAATAATATATATAATAAAATATATGATAAAATATTATTATTACAATAATATTATGTTACATATACCTATAGATATTATTATTATTATTATTATTATTATTATTATTATTATTATTATTATTATTATTATTATTATATCACTAATCATATAAATATATATACTTATAATACTATATAACCAAATATATAATTCTATATATAAACTATATTAACAAACCAAGTGACACATGCAATTAGTATTTATGGACCATTGTTTTTGTAATAATAGTATTAACTTATATTTATTAAATGAATGTAGGAATGTTAAAACTTATATCATGACCATAAGCATTGCCATTTTTGGATAGTCTATTAGACTTAAGTTTAAATCCCTATTAACCTTTGCATACACTCTCCATGTGATACATTAGCCTAATCCATATCAAAGTAGGCATCATCATGGCTATTAAAACTTGCTCTATGGTGGCTATAGTTGGCACACTAAAGAGTGTAAGTTACATAAAAGGGATGTAATTTTTTGGTAAACCTAGGTTTTATAAACTAAAAGAGTGTAAATTGATAGTCATACCTAAATTCTATTGACATTCAATTCCTAACACTATTTTTTTTTAAATTATCAATCTTACTCAAATTGCAATTAAATGTCCAATTTCGGCCAAACTCACTAAAAACACACTAAATGGTTTGATCTTGTCATATTCAAATGCTAATTTAGGCTAATGTATCACTAAATGGGGCAATGCATTTTATGTGATTCCTAAATTTGATTAATTCATTTTTAGTCAAAATGATATTTTCGCATTTTAGTGCCCTGCATCCCTCTTTTCATTTAATTCATTATTATACGTCATGTACCTTTGTATTTTGTATTGGAAACATCCTAAATGGAAATATAGCTCCAATGCATCTAACATCTACTTCTAATTCTTATCGAGTCAAATTACAACCCAGAAATATGACTTTTTAACCATTTTGATTAATTATGCCCCAATTTTCAAAGAATTGCACTAAAATTGTTTTGTTTTTGTTTAAGCTAATTAATTCAAATATAGAGCTTTAGTAAATTTTCCATGGAGGTTATTGATTATTTCATTATTTAATGTTGATTATGAATATCTATATCACCTAGTGACATGATCTATGGGGTGGCATCCATAAGTCATAAATGCATGAAATATCTGAATAATGGGCACCTAAGCCTAATTCGTGCCCCTTCCTCCCAAATCATTATGATGATATTTATGGATTTAATTATAAATATTAGATTAATTTATGGCCACGCATCTAAATCTTGAGATGGATAGTCATGGTTGATCTTAGCCCATTTGAAAAATCTATAAATAAAAAGGCATAGAACATCATTTTAAGCTAAATTATTGTAAAATTATATTGTAGAATTATCTCCACAACCTTTTGTGTTTATAATTTTATATTATTTGAAAGCTTCATTTTATAGGCATAAATTAGATTTTTTATCTTGAGCTTAGGTTACACATAGTGATCTTGATATGATGGAGGAGCTTGGCATCCATTGTTGACAAAGAAAAGAACACTAGATCAAGCGAAAAAACAAACATGGAGTCGCTATTGGATGGTGGAATCACTTGGGAAGGTAATTAGCATTGATGTATTTCATTTATCCTTTATTATCATTTTTAAACCCTGTTGGAATAGGTTGGCTTTGTTTGTTGATTTCTTTATGCATTTTCATGGATTTATTGACTAATGCTTGACTAACAACCTTTGTAATCCATCCTACATCTTGGCAAGCCTGCTAGGACACATGGAGTCCATTTTAGCAAGGAAGACATAATCATAATTTTAAATTTCCATTTTAGTTATTAAAAAGTACTTTAATTTAAAAAAAATATGACGTTTGTTTTCCCATGTTTTTGTGCATACATAGGTCACACAGTGACCATCAATAGTTCTTAGTAACCACCAATAGTTAGGGCCAACCACCCATGGTTAGGTTGTAGGGGAAGCATGACCTAAAAAATTTAATTTTGAGCATATTCTCAAGTTTGTTGCTAACTATTTAGGTTTTCTATGTATTTAGTTTAAACATAGTGTTGATCTAATAACCTATCTTCTAAATATTTTATCCTAAAATATTTTTTGAAGAATAACATTGATACCTTAAAGTCTACAAGTAACCATCACTAGTTAAGTTTTGATGTGGTATGATTTTTTATCAACTAGTGATGGTCTGTAAGAATTAGTGATAGTCAACAATAACCATCGATGGTCACTATATTTTCTAAAAAATACAAAATTGATATCATTAAAACTAAGTTTTCTTGTCTCAAAGTGAAATATGCTTCAAATCTAAATAAGAATCTAACTTTTATGCATGACCAGTGAGGAAAGAAATTAATTTGAGTCTAATTAAGTCTTTTTAAACTCTTTTTGGAGCTTAAAAAGAACTATGAACTTTATTGTGGTGCTTTAAAAATTGCTTGTTTATGTTGAACAGTTTTGTGATTATTTTTCAAAAAAATTTTCCAACTTAAGGCCAAGGGGCTAAAGAACATCACCAAACACTTCAATTTGGTGTTTTAAAATGAAACTCACTTCAAATTTTTGTCTTGAATAATTCATTTGTCATTTCTTGGTTAAATTTATTTGAGCAATAAGAAATTTGTGTGTGTATGCTCTCCCCCATCCCCTATAGGGAACTTGTGGGATCAAAAATGCCATTTTCATTGCAAATTATGCCTTAGTTCAAAGTCATAAAAATAATGTTATCAAGTCTCTCCCAAAAACCTACATGGTTTAAGTGATCTAGAAATAACTATAACACCTTTTTACTTAGATTTTTCATTTCATGTATTTTGGATTTTGAGGGGGACTTCATTACCTACCATGGGTGCTATAGGGAAGCTTTGACTTGGGGCTTCATCTCTCAATATTATATTCAAAACCTATCTACTCTATATGGTGGGTATAAACATTAAGATTACCCCACTAGGATGGTGGTTTGAGAATTTAAACCATCTCCATTAATAATAGGCTAAACTCAGGACGTATGATCATTTTGGACATTGAACCACATTGAGTAAGCAATAGATATAGAGGTTGTGAAAAGGAATAGACCTTTTCACAACAAGCTATTTGATATAGACCCAATTGACAAGCTTCTTCTCTTGTATGCTAATGTGAAAGTTGGTACACATGGGCTCAATCTAGATAGTCGTAACTTTTAGACTTTTAGAGAAACCCTACTTGTCATGGAAATATTGTTGATGTGAGGTGTCACCAAATGTCCATGTCATAATATTTTCACTTTAGAGAAGGGTTTGTGTAAAATACCCTAATATTTAATGTGATTTTATTTTAGATGAACACTTAATTTCCTCTCAAGTGTATGTATAAAGATGGACTTCAACAATATCATTCAAGCTTATTAGTTTAGGGCTTAGGATGATTACTTAGTTGTATTTATCTTCATTGGTCTTAGATTACTTGGTCTTGATTTGAGTGAAAACATTCTTGTTAGCAAAGGTCATAACCAAACACATTGTCCATAATTTATTGAACAAGGAGGCATTATGTTGTCCAAGTAAAAATAAATCGTTTCCTTATTCAAATTTGTCATCTTAAACATTGTGTCATATCATCTATTTTGTGAAGTTATTCTACCTATTTTAGTCTAAACCACTTTCCCAATTATCTTTAAGTCCATCATTGATAATTTAAATTTGAAATTACATTTTTCCAAGTTCATAAGGTTGATGTCTTAAATTAGGTTTGTTATTTGCACTTAACTTAAGGGAACTTGGGTTCAATTTCCAGTTTGGATTGAAGGCCTTTTATAGACTCATTATCATTGTCAACATTGGTGTACTCAAGTCATCTTACGTATCTCTCATGCTTTGAGTCCTAGAATTAATTTTATACTACCATTATTATTACCATGTGGCAACATTGTGGTGTCCGATTGGTTCTAGTTTTATACTTAGGAATTATTGCATGTTTTCACATCTTGAGTTTCTTGGTTTGCATTGTCTCCTTCATAATATTAAGGGGTTTCTTCTATTTTTCTAGTATAAACTTAGTGAAGTTGAACTATCTTTTATGGTATTGATGTATCACAAAAATCTAGACTTTGGTGTACCAATTTTCACCTTTTATTTTTTAGTTATCATACCTTCTTCTAATTTATATGATTTTAACTTTACGTAAATGTTGAGAAAATTAATGAACACATTCTTATAATTGTGTGTGGTTTTAAGTCATCCTCATTTTATAGTCTCTTCAGTTTCTTATTCATTTTTTGGAAGAAATATCAAAATCCATACCTTGTTTATATTTTTTCAAACATTGATCCAAATATAGTAAAAAATATAGAGTAACCCTTTCTATACATTCCTCAAAGGTTCACTTGTAGTGGGGTCCCTTATGACCCTAGCTATGAGGGTGAGCATTTTTATGATGGTCAAGATAATTTTATTGTCTTTGGAGACATTCCTACAATTCTAGGATCTGAGGAAGAATATAAGGAATATCAAGTCAACCAAGTCAAAGCACCCCTTATATTGATAGAATCTAGTGTTATAATACCCTCAAACATTCCTAAAGATTAATTTCACACCTTAGTTAGGGAAGGTGAAAAAAAATGAGAGAATTTTTTTCAAAAGATTGAAAACACAAACATACCTTCTTCCTCTAACAAAGGTAATGAGATAACTATAGATTTAAAACAAACTGATCAATTTCTTGTCAAAAAGATTAATTAAATAATTCAAAAATATGTCTATCTTCTTATCATGGATTTAAACAAATATTTAGTTGTTACTTAAATTCACAATGATGCTTTCAAAGAATAAGGAAAAGTGATTGAAACTATGCAATAAAGATTAGTTTAGAACACAACAAAGATTGATCAAGGTGTCTCAAATGAACAAAATAAGACATAAATGGTTATAAAAAATCTTTTGCTAAACATTAAACACACATTATTTAATCATTAAGAACCTCTTATCACTTTACAAATGTAGAGACCCAAGAATTTGGTTTGAATTGAGGAGATACCTCAAAACAGTTTGTCTAGTTGATCTAAACTAAAACATATAATGGAAAATATATAAATAACTCCTCAAAACTATCAAAACATAGTTTATTCAAGGCAATAAATTCCTAGAAATCGACCACTTACCTACTCGATTCAATGAGTGAACCAAAACTAAGTCAAGGATCACAAGGTGTATATCCCTACCAAATCCACACAATAACAGGTGCACATTTCACTCCAACAAAATTAACATGTGTAGATACCACCCTAACAACATTATGTTCCACCCATAAGTGCACCAAAAATGCAAGAGTGGAACTTCATGAGAGAGATTGTGAAATTATTTGAGACTAATAGAGTTAAGAAATATAGGTTCAATGAGATATGCCCATATTTATTTGATCTATCTATTCTCCAAGTCCCCTTTCCATCTCATTTATAGGCACCAATGTCTGATAAATACAACGGAAAGAAGGACCCATGTGAACACATTCTAGGATTTTCATACATGCTAAGAAGTTGATTATATTAGCACATACTTGCTTCTATTGTTCTCATCAAGTGTAAAAGGGAAATATTTATTTTAGATACTTAAGTTACTAAAAGGATTGGTTTAGGATTGGAATGACTTATATAAAAAATTCATAAACTATTTTTCATACAACATAGAGCATGAATTGACCATTATTGACATGTGGAAAGCCAAACAAAATGATGGGGACAATTTTGCCACATACCTACAGAAATGGAAAGCATTAGTAGGTTGCTTTCAACACAACATGCCATAAAAATATTTGGTGAACATATTTTCATAGAACCTAATCCCTAAGTTGGTGCATAATCTATGGCTTGCATGCGTAAACACTTTTGAAGAGATCATAGAAAAGAGTATATAGATTAAGAACTATATTATTGAAAAAGGCCATGTCAATATTTTCATCCAAGGTCAAATGTCAAACTAGACCCCATGTTCTAGCCAGATAGTTTCTCAAGAGAAACCTAAGGGTTTCAACAAGAACAAAAATATGGTTAGAAAAAGTCTGATAGAAACAATGCAAATACAAATGTTGTAGGCCCTGTCAGCCCCAAATGTATAATTAGTTCCTCCTAATGCACCACCTAATTTTTAGAGATAACCTCCACAAAGAACAAACCATGGTGGTTTCAGGGTCTTTATCAAATTAGGAAAACAAACTGAAATAGTGTACTGAAATTTCATAGTAGCTAACCTGATTGTATGGCTAGTACTAAGGCCATTTCCTCAATATCAACCTAAAAAATATTGGTAAAAAAAATTAATGGTGAAAATTTCATCATGTTGTTGGTCATGGTTCCTATTGTTTCATCCAATTATGATATATTATTGAAGATCTCATCGAGAGTGGTGAAGTTGATATTAAACCAGCCCCAAATTAGGACACAAATTAGGATATGGGAATCTAAAAAGATCCCTTTCCTCAACGTAATCAATTTCCACTAAGGAACAACCAAAAACAAGGATAAAATCAAGGACAAAGGCAAAAAAACTAGAATTAGGGTCAAAATCGTAATCAGCATGAGCATAATCATGATCATAACACCCATACTAACAATTGGGGTTACAATAATATGCCTTATGACTATAAAAACATTGTGGGATCCATTTTTGTAACCCACATGACCTTTTTTACTGTCATAACACGTGAACTATCTCATGCTCCATGTAGTATAGTACCCATTATTATAAGGTCAATAAACTTTCCCTTTAATAATAATGCATTGAGTTGACATAATTTTATTGTAACTCCATTTGTATGGGTTACTATTATAAACAACACCCTTCCTCTAATTGTAATGGATCCTTACTATCTTGAAATTATAACATTTCAACTAGACACCTATGAGTCACCTTTAATGGCCCTTTTCCTTCATCTTCTAATTATATTAGATACCCACAACCTCTAGATTACAAAACCACAACTACATGCTCGTGAGTTACTCTCTAAGGCCCTTTAACTACTTACTCCATAAAACCCAATGTGAATATTGTACCGATAGATCCAACTCCAATTACCATGCTAAGCAAAGCTAAGTTGTTTTGTACTAATGTTAAAAAGCCTTATAGTCAATCAGACTAATTGAGCAAAGCCCTTGCACCAATTTTCATTTTGTATCTCTTACAGAGATTTAAGGTCCATAGAACTATCATGAAGAATCTTTTACAATAATCCACTATTCCTAATGATATAAATATTGAAAAATTCTAAAACTTTGTGGGACATTTATCTTTGTTTCATCAAGTAACATTTGATCAAAAAACATGTCTACACTAGGACTGAGCTATAATAACCTATTTTATATTAAGGTAATAATTAAAAATCATAAGATCAAGTGAGTTACATAGAAAATGGTTAGGCGCTGAACATCATATATCATAAGTTGGTACAAAGATTGGGCTACACTATTAAATACATTCAAAATGAAATAATCACTATCAAGGCTTATGATAATGCCAAAAGGGAGTCAGTTGGTACTATTTGGTTGTCAATCATTGTTGGGTCCATTTCACTTCATACGTTGATTCATATTGTGGACATTGACCTACCTTATAACATACTTCTTGGTCATTCTTGGATCCATAAATAATAGTTTATTTCCTCCAACCTACATCAGTGCATTAAGTTTCCCCATGATGGGATTGAGATTACTATCCTTCCCGATCAATAGTCTTACGAATATTATAAGCATCTTGAGGCAGAGTTCCATAATTATAAATATTGTCTAGGTTATAAATTTGTTATGAACAATAATGAGGCTATAGTTTCACATCAACCTCCATCCAATTATATCAACCCTAAGGATCTCACTTCCAACTCAAATGATCCATTTCCCACAACTCTTGCAAAGTAGGTTATTATTAAAGACATGTGAATTTCCTATTATAATCTTAAGGATGCCTTCCATGTTGAAAAGTTGCCTAAAAATCCAAAAACATTTTGTAAGCCTAAAACTCAAAATATTCCTAATGTACCTGCTATGATTTGGCAACCAAAGAATAAAAAACAAAAGACACATGTTTTTGTACTTGCTATTACACCAAAGAAAAATAAAGAGGATTCTACTAAGGGATACTAGTTATATTCTAATATTATTGTTGATTTCTTTCAAAATCAAAAGTATCCTATCTCTAATTGGATCATCTATCACCTTGATTATATAGAAAAAGGCCTTGGCCTACGATCGCAAGGAATCCTAGAACCCTTATCAACTGGTGTACCTAATTTGAATTATGGTATGCAATTTATACCATCTAGAGGTAACCTCATAACTTTTGATAGTGATTCTATTGAAGTGACAAGCAATGAGACTTTTGGTAGTGACATAACATCCCATCATATCCTTTCTTACTAGCTTGATGACATGAACCTATTTGATTATAATGCCATTTTAACCTTAACTATTGGAGCTTCCCATCCTAAAGCAAGAACCTATCCTACTATTAGAGCTTCCTATCTTGAAGCAAGATCTATCATTGGAGCTTCCCCTACTAATGTAGAACCTATATCTTTATTGGATCTTCCCATCCTGAAGTAAACCCTCATTATTCCATATGGCTTTCCCATTCTGAACTCATTGATTGGGACCAAAAAAATTTAGTCATACAGTTTTATGAGTTTCAAAATGAAGAATCAATTGTATAATATATGGGCCTAAGAGATGGATGGCCCATTTGTGATCACAAACAAGGCTTTTATTTTTCATTGGATCCTTATGCCTAATTTATAGATCAATAAAACATTTTTGGTCATAATAAAGATAAAACATTGAGATATTTGGGTGAAAACCTCTTTGAGGTGATCATTGATTAGGGAAAATGTAAAGAAAAATACAAGCCTTTTAGTATAAAACTTGTTTCAAGTGCTCTCAAGCATGAAAGTTTGCTCATCCCCTCAGGACATAGAAGGTTCATCTAGTCTAAGTTTTATATCCATTACAATCATTTCTTTAGAACAACAATAAATGTTTGAGAATCTTACTCTTGAGTTTCTAGAGGTTTTTCTACTTGGCCTTTACTTGAGATGGTAGATTTTGATTCATCACACTATTCAAAACATTGGGAGGAATAATAAGAAGATGTAGTAGTAGAAGATGATCAAGATCATACCTTACCTACCATTTTAGAAGATGGATCCATACTCTTCATGGAAAACATAATTGAAGTAAACATAGGAACTTATAAGGATCCCAAAATTGTTTATCTTAGATCTTCCCTTACTGATGTAGAACATGAATAAATAATATCCATCTTATGGGATTATGTTTACATCTTTACATAGACATAGTCTGACATGCTAGGCTTAAACCCAGAATTAGTTTTGCATCACCTTATTATCCATCCCAATGCAAAACTAGTTAAGAAAAATTTAAGGAAGATGCATCCACACATCACCCTACTAGTTAAAATAAACCTAGAAAATTTGCTAGAAGTAGGTTTCATTATACCACTGGACTACTCTAAATGGATTTCAAACATAGTCCCAGTGAGTAAAAACACCTTGGGTATATGTATTTGTACTGATTTAATAGATATAAATAAAGCATGCCGCAAAGATGATTTTCCTTTGCCCAACATTGACATGATCATTGATTCAACTATTAAGTATGAGATGATGTCCTTAATGGATGGATTTTCTAGATATAACAAAATCAAGATAGCCCAAGAGGATAAATGCAAGACTACATTCAATAATCCATGTGGAACATTCTATTACCAAGTCATGTTGTTTGGCTTGAAAAATGTTGGAGTCACATATTAGTGTGTCATGACTATCATCTTCCATGACATGATGCATGATATTGTTGAAGACTATGTTGATGATATAATAGCAAAATAAAAAATAAGAGATCTACATCCAAATGTTCTGTAAAGAATCTTTGAGAGGATTCGTGAATATGAATTTTTCCTGAATCCTAAGACATGTGTCTTTAAAGTGAATTCAGGTAAATTGATAAGGTTCATTTTATCATAAAGAGAGATTAAATTTAACCTTACCAAGGTCAAGGCCATTATGGAAATTCCTCCACCAATCAATCTTAAATAGTTGTGAAGCATACAAGGAAATATCCAATCTATACACAGGTTGATTTCTCAATTGGCAAATAAGTACCACCCATTTACCCATCTCTTAAAGAAATGGATCATGTTTCAATGGATAAATATTATGATATAACATTTGTGAAACTCAAAACATATTTTTCCAATCCACTAATCTTGAGACTGCTTACACTTAGATGACCACTACTTCTTTACATATCAACAATAGAGCATGTACTGGATGCACATTTAGCCGAACATGATGATTAAGGTAAAAAAATATGCAATATATTATTTAAGCCATAATCTAGTGGTTTATGAAAATAATTATATGCCTATTGAGAAGTCATGTTTAGCTATGGTGTTTGATACTAAAAAACTATGACATTATATGTTAAATAATAAAAATATTATCATCACCAAGGTGGATCCTCTAAACTTCCTATTATATAAAGAAACTCTTCAAGGATGCATGGATAAGTGGGTCATACTCCTAAGTGAATTTAAAATTGAGTATCGGAATCATAAAGTAATTAAGGGTTGGGTTATTCCTGATCAACTTGCAGATGCCCCTATCAAAGACACTAACCACTCAAACTTGAATTTTTAAATGATTATATTATGGCAATAGAATAAACATCATAGGAACTTGAACAATGGAATCTATATTTTGATGGATCATTTATATCCCAAAAATCTAGAGCTAGTATATTATTGATTACACCTTAGGGGTATCTAATTCCCAAAGCATTTCATATATAATTTCATTGTACAAACAATATCGCTGAATATGAGGCATTGGTTATAGGGATTTACCTTGCCATATAGTGGGATATTCATAACATAATGGTTTATGGTGATTCATAATCAATCATCAATCAAACCATTGATCAATATCAAACCATAAATGATAAGATTTTTCCTTACAAACAAATTATTGATAATCTCAAAGGTCATTTTAAATCTCTATAGTTTGAACAAGTTCCAAGGGCCAACAAAAAATTAACTGATGCACTATCAATGATTGGATCCATGATTTAGGTTGAAGGTAGTGATAAAGAGTATCAATTTTTTATTGAGAATATTCTTCAACCTACACATATTATAACAAATTTATAAAGGGCATGTGCCATTGTTGGTCCCAATCCCCCACTTGAATTACCTTAATTTCAAGATTTTTATAATGACTTGCATGATCACATTGTCCCAGCCAACCTATTCAATAATAAATAAAAAAGATTCATGCACCATTTATCATGTTATACCCTCCTTAGAAACATGATTAATCACAAAGGCTATGATGTAATGTTTATTCATTGTTTATCTTTAGGAAAATGTAAGATAACACTAAGGGAGGTTGATGAAGGAATGTGTGGGGCCCACACCAATAGTGTAGTCTTATAAAAGAAGCTCCTCAGAATAGTCTATTATTAGCCAAAAATGGAGATTAATGCTTGGAATTATGTAAACAAGTGCATTCCTTATCAAAAACATGGGAAATTGATACATGCACTTTCTTTATTGCTACAACTGATCACAACACCATGGCCATTCTCAACTTGTGGCCTCAATCTCATCTGTAAAATAAACCCAACATCTTTAGATGGTAACTTGACTACCACCAATTATTTTAATAAATGGATTGAGGCCATTCCTCTCACTTATATCTTCAGGAAGAAACTAGCCAAATTCATCCATTACCATATCATCTATCGATATGGCATCCCAACTTGCCTTATATTTGATAATGGAGGATCTTTTGTCAATCAATATGTAAAATATATTTGTGAAAAATGTAATATCAAGCACAAGAAATCAACTCCATATAGCCCACAAGGGAATGGATAATTTGAGGAATCAAACAAAACCATTGTAGCCATTTTAAAGAAGATTATCAATGATTTTGGCTATAATTGATACTTGAAAATCTTTCCTACCCTCTAGGCTTATAAAACCAGTCATCGAACCCCAATGAGAGACACTCTATATTCCCTTGTTTATGGCATAGAAGCTATTATCCCAATAGATATTGAGTTATCATCATTGTGAGTATTGTTAGAGCACATTGAAGATGATGAGGACTACAGAGTCTCAAGGATTCAAGAACTAGAAATTATTGATGGCAAGTGTTTGGATGCCCTAGACAATTTGAAGGCCTATTAGAACATATTGTGAAGAAGCTACAATAAGTTCATTCTCCCTTAAGACTTTGAGATTGGTGATATAGTTTTTAACTAAAACCAAAAGAACACAAATGTTGAACATAAGGAAAAATGTAATTTTCAACCTAATTGGTTGGGACCATATGTTATCACAAAAAACTATGGGTCAAGAGCATACAGATTGGCTAATATAATGGAAAAGAACTTATATAGCCCATGAAAATCATGCACCTTAATAAATTATACATGTGAAAATCTTCAGATCATTTTCTAGAAGACTCCTTACTTGGGGGCAGCTTGTGCTAAAATAATTTTATCCTACCATAATGGAAAAGAACTTATATAGCCCATGAAAATCATGCACCTTAATAAATTATACATGTGAAAATCTTCAGATCATTTTCTAGAAGACCCCTTACTTGGGGGTAGCTTGTGCTAAAATAATTTTATCCTACCATTGTATACTACCCTTTTATGCTCTCACATGAACCCTATTACTTTCATGACTTTGGATAATTAAATTATTTTGTACCATTTGTAATATAAACATATTTTATCCTTATATATGAAATTCTCTTTGAGAACCATATTCTTTTGAATGTTCTCCTCAAGAATCTCATTTTTTATCCCACCATGGACTATCCATTTATTGGACCCTATTCTTTGGACTGTTCTCTTTTAGAACCAAATTATTTATTATGACTTGGGATTGTTGTAACCTAAACACTTTGATCCCTTAACCAATTATGATATTTATCATGTTTCATCATCATTATGAACACCTACAATGCCAATTCTAAAAATTAGTTTAACCATAATAGTATTTTTCAGCTTTTTCTATACATATGTAAACAAGGACATGTTTTCAGCTTAGGATCTTTGCCTATCACATGGTTCTTTAGAATTGATTTAAAACTACAAACTATTATATATTACATTTTTTAATCTTTGGTGAACATTATTATCTTTTTAGGGTCCCTGGTCTCACCAATTTATGAGTATGTGCTATTACAACAAGCTTTAGCTATTATTTGAACTCTCAGCTAGTTCTTTGATCCATTGTTTATATTCACATGGGTATTTGCAATTGGATTATCTATTTATTAGAAATTATACTATAGAATGAGCATATCCTGGAATATTTGGGCCCCTCTATACATATTTTATCCAAAAAATATGAAAAACATTAGAAATGAACCACAAAAGAAAAAAAAATTAACTTATGCATTTATACATTATGATCCTCACACTCTTGACATTTTTCAAGCATTTTATCCTAATAACTTTTTAATATGAAATTCATCTTGTCCCATGCTCTTTCTATTTTGAAATCATTTTATTCTACTAGATTTTTACTTTTTAATTTATCTTGTCCCATGCTTTTGCCATTTTGCAAGCAAATTAAGTCTCGTTAGCTTGTCATTTTGTAAATCATCTTATCCCACAAACTTGCCATTTTGTAAGACCAATCCCATTTGTCAAGTCTTCCTTTTTATTATGAAACATTAATAAAACATCATGTCTTCTATCCCACATCCTAGGAGAACTACATTGGGCCTGAAGTTCATGTTGGAACATGCATCCATGAAACTATGTAGGTAACATCTACTTATCTTGTACATCTAGGGTAAGCTTAGCCAACCCCTTGTCATCTCTTCCCTCATTTTTATTCTTTAATTAGATAACAACTTTGTGTCCTTGTTCTTGTTACGTTGTGGTGGAAACTAACGTCTCTACTACACATGAATGAACAATTATTTTTAAATTGCACTAACTTGGTTTTTATTTATGTGTGTTTATTTTAGTTTTATTGGTGTTTTGTTATTTTTATTGGTGTTTTTTGTGCTTCCTTGCCTCTTTATTTATTTCTTCTCATTTTCTCCTTTTATTACTTCTTATCTCACCTTGGTCTTGTGCTTCCTTGTTTGATTTTCATCTTACATTTTATTTTCTATAACATATTGATGGTCCACATGGATCTTGATTATTTATATCTTAATCTCATGTTATTATTATTTTTTTTAAACATTATTGTTCCTAATTGAATCCTAATTGTTCATTTCTTGATTTTATGTTATTTTCATTTATGTTTATCTTTTTATTTGTCTTTTCCTTTTTATTTAAATGTTAATAGTTTTAACTATAGTTTTATTCATTTTTTAAACCATTATCCTTAGTTATATGTATTCACATTTGAACTAGTTTCATGTAATTGAAATGAAATCTAATTATGAGTTCTTCAAACTTGTGATGCCTAATTTTTTTGTTATATCAAGAACTTTGTTCTCTAGATTCAAGTTTTAACATCAACACAATTTGGATGAACATATCTCAAGATCACTATACATAAATTAGGCTCAATAGGTTTAACACTTGAATCTATGCTTAGACATGTATATATTCACTACATCATGAGTCTAATCAATATTTGGTTAGTTTCCATCATCCCTCATTCCATTCTCTCCCACGTTTGGGTGAACTACATTGGATTGAGTTCCATGTGGACTATGTAGGTAGTGTTTAGATACATGACATATCTTGGATCAGCTTCACCATATTCATTATTCTTTTCATCTCTTTCATCATTTTGTGCATTTTAATATGCCTTATTTTTTTTGGATTTGTCTAAGCCATTGTACAATGTTTAAACTTGATCATATTTAATATTTGTTCTAGGTTATATCCTTGAGCTAATTACATGGCAATTCACCCATGCTGGGGCACAAAATTTGAACCAAGTAAAAAATATAAATCAGTCCTATAAGGGCACACCATTATTTTTTATTTATAAATTATCAAAATTAGATATCTTGGGGCACAATTGTCTTATCACAATCAAATATGATCTACTGAGGCACCTCTTATTATCATCATCTCTTTATAGATCACGTTCTCCTTTTCCTCTAATTTTAATCTCTCTACGCTAATACCCATAATGGAAATGTTTTAGTTTGTAACTTATTTTGGGAGTGATCAATGTCACTATCACATAACTTGCACTCTCAAATAGGGTGCATTCAAAGTGTGTCACTTATATGTTTGGATTGAATCCTTCCCATTTCCCCCATCTTTGAGGCCCATTATACCTCTACTTATATTTTGATCATTGATGGTAACCATGTGTCTAAAAATTAGCTCATCTAGATGTGATATATTTCATGGGTTAATCTCTCACTTTCCCTCTCTGTTTGAGAGTCCATCCTTCTCTTTCATCCTAGTATGCCCTCTCGAGGGGGCATCATGGGTCATTTCCCATTTCTTCTTGACAACTATTTTTTTTGAAACTATGTTACTTCACCTAAATGTCTCACTACACCTCAAATAGGGGAAAAATTTAAACATCCAATTCCTAACACTATTTGTGTTGAAATTGTCAATGTTACTCAAATTCTACTCAAATTCCCAATTTAGGCCAAAATAACTAAAAACATAATAAATGGTTCAAGCTTCTCATATACAAGTGTCAATTTAGGCTAATGTATCCCTAAATGGGGAAATTCATTTTATGTTATTCCTAACTTTGATTAGTCCATTTTGAGTCAAAATGATGTTTTCACATTTTGGTGCCTTGGATACCTCTTTTTGTCTAATTCATTAGTGCACGTCACATACATTTGTTATTTTTTATTGGAAACATCCTAAATGGGAATATGGTTCCAAAACATCTAACATCACCTTCCAATTCTTTTTGAATCAAATGATGACCTAGTAATATGAATTTCTAACCATTTTGATTAATTATGCACCAATTTCAAAGAATTACACTAAAATTGGTTAATCTTATTTAAGCTAATTAATTCAAATCAAGAGCTCAAATTGGGTGCATTCAAAGTGTGCCTCTTATATGTTTGAATTTCATCCTTTCCATTCCCCCCATCTTTGGGACCCATTAAACCTCTAATTATATTTTGATCATTGATGGCAACCACTTGTGCACGCATTAGCTCATCTAGATGTGATCTATTCCATGGGTTAATCTCTCACTTTCCCTTTCTTTCTGAGAGTCCATCCTTCTATTTAATCTTTTTATATCCTCTTGAGGAGGCATCATGGATAATTTCCCATTTGTTCTTGAAAACTATTTCATTTAAAATGATGTTACTTCGCTTGAATGTCTTGCTACACCTTCTCAAATAGGGGGAAAATATCGACATCTAATTCCTAACACTATTTGTGTTGAAATTGTCAATCTTACTCGAATTATACTCAAATACCCAATTTAGGCCAAAATCACTAAAAACAAGATTAATAGGTTTAGATTTTCATATACAAGTGTTGATTAAGGCTAATGAATCCCTAAATTGGGTAATTCATTATATGTTATTCCTAACTTTGATCAATTCATTTTCAGTCAAAATGATGTTTTTTGCATTTTAGTGCCCTAGATCCCTCTTCTCATCTTATTAATTAGTGGATGTCAAAAAAATTGTTATTTTCTATTGTAAATATCCTAAATGGGAATACGGTTCCAATTCATCTAACATCACCTTCCAATTCTTCTCGACTCAAATTACAACCTAGTAATATGACTTTCTAACCATTTTTATTAGTTGTGCACCAATTTCAAAGAATTATAGTAAAATTGATGAATCTTTTTTAAGATAATTAATTCAAATCAAGAGATTAAGTGGATTTTCCATGGAAGTTATTGATTATTTCATTATTATAAATTGATTATGAATATGTGCATCACCTAGTGATATGATCTATGAGGTGGTATCCATAAGCCATAAATACATAAAATATCTAAATTATGGGCACCAATTCCTAATTAATGACCCTCTTCCCAAATAATTAGGAGTATATTTATGGATTTAATCACAAATATTAGATTAATTCATGACCACACATCAATATTTATATGGAAGACCATGGCTGATCTTAGCCCATTTGGAAAATCTATAAATAGAAGGGCATAAAATATCATGTTTAAGCTAAATTATTGTAAAATTATAATGTAGAATTATCTTGATAAAATTTTGTGTTGATCATTATGTTTTATTTTTGAGCTTCATTTGATAGGCATAAATTATATTTCTTAACTTGAGCTTACGTTATACATAGTGATCTTGAGAGGATGGAGGATCTTGACATCTATTGTTGAAAAAAAACAAAAACACTAGATCAAGGGGGAAAACACACTTGGAGCCATTCTTGGATGGTAGAATCACTTGAGAAGGTAATTTGCATTTCTTTATTTCTTTTTTCCTTCATTATAATTTTCAAACTCCATTAGAATAGTTTGGCTTTGTGTGTTGAGTTCTTTATGCATTTTCATGGTTTTATTGACTAATGCTTTACTAACAACCTTTTTAATCTATCATACAACTTCAAACCCATGACAATTGAATTTGTCTCACCTTTTGTAATAAATCATGAAGAAATAGTAATATGAAATTTAATTTAAGAATCCTTCTAAAACATATTTTCCCTAATGAGTGCTCCCTTAAATTTTATGTTATTTTGTCATGAGAGATAAATTGTATGCTTACAAAGACAAGATCCAATTGTGACTTCTTTTTCATCCAAGGATATGAGTATGGTATATACATATGTACTTAAACCTAATGTAATTTATCTAAGTGTCAAAATATTGGCAATGTGGATGAATGAAGGTGTTGAGGTCAACATACCCTAATTTCTAAAAAATGAGGACCCTTGTTGAATTTTTCAAAATGTGTTATAAATTGACATTCAAATTTATCAAGAGTAAATTATTTGAATATCATGGTTCTCATGATGTTTACATTTGAAATTTCAACATTTAATTTTCATTTTACTTTATCTAATATTATAATATTTGATCTTTATTTCCATATTACAAGTTTAATGAACTCCCATTTAGATAATCATTATTCAGGGTTTTATGATTCCACTGTCAAACTAACCCTTAGTTGGTTAAATAATATTATCTCAATTGACTCTTATATATTAACCTTTGGTCACAATTTATTGATTAAATCTATTTCTAAATAATGTTAAAAAACATTTTTTAGATGTACAATCACTGGGGGGTGAATCAATGAGCCCAGATAATCCAACTTCAATTTAAATCCTTTAAAAATATTAAATAATTATCAAAATTAATTATGAATCATACACATGATTCATAATAATGAATAAGAGAGACAATTCAAGATCAAGCACATAACACATGACATATGTGGGAAATTATCTTTGGGGAGAAAACACACTAGAACCTATAATTGGACTACTATCTTATAATGAAACGAACCAATTTAGACTAGCTGAAAATGATCAAGGAACTACCATCCCTTATTTTAATGAGACTACAATCCCATAAGAATTTACTACACTTATCTAGATGAGATACCACAACAACTAGACCTCTATCAAGTTTTACCTTGCAAGGAGGTTGTAACCCCCTAGATTTTGATCTACCAAAATAACACTTATGAATAAAACATCTCCTAAACATATATTTTCTATCAATCTAATGGAGATACAAATTATATCAACCCTCTTCAACTTTGGACACTCAATGCATCCAAATCCACCTTTTGGATCACACTTCACTTCTCAATAACAACTTTGTCACCATAACAAAAACATGACCAGATGGTTATACACACAATCCACACTTTGATCTATCTCTCATATCAGCCACAAAGCTCACATAGACAACATTTATCCTTTACTCACACTCAAATCATCTAAAACATCCTTTTGGATCACCTTAGACCTCTTCACTCATCCTCAACTTGAAACAACACTATAATGACATAAAAAACATGACCCATAGGTCATAAACATAGTCCTAAAAATAATCTACTCATTAATCTATATATTGACTACACACCTTCTCTTCTTTCCTTTATACCAATGCTATCTATGCTCACCAAAGCCTCTCATAAGTCTAGACAACATCACATTTGGTTTCACTATTTAGATAACATTCATGATCATCACCATGTTAGTCAACTAATAAGCATTCCTTAACCCTTAAGGCATCGATCAAAATGAGACATAGCTCAATACCATCCACATAGGTTAGCTATACCTTTCAATTTGGCCCTTGTAGCTCTTATAGGTCTCATGTAGACCTATTCACCCATTTATCACTTCATTGAGCAAAATAAGAACATAAGACCACTTTCAAATACATGGGTCCACTGCTTATGTCCCCTTAAACATCCTCAAAGGATCACAATCAACTCTAATTACTTCTACATATGCTTAAACAACTCATACACTGACCTAGTACACATGAATATCATGAATGAACATGCAATCAACTCATTAAGCATTGTTCATATTCAAGATAGATTGATGACACCTCAAAAATCCACAAAAAGCATCCTTATGGATACTAAAACACTCTCTAATATATAAGACAACATAAAACATCAAAATATCATCAACATAAGCTCAATTATCCTTCTTGGTTCACTTGCATAACATAGTCAAACACAAATTCATCTTTGGAGCTCAATATCCTTGACTGTTTACACTTTCATATATTCAAATATACATTTATGGATGTGCCTTGGAGTCCTCTATCATATTTCTTTTTACTCCATGATTAAATTCATCTTGAATCAAAAGATATGTCCTAAAACCCAAACATTAGTCTTTCCTATGTTAAATTTAAATATTTGAATTCAAATGGTCACAGTTAAACTTTGAACACCATGCTATCATCTCATGTCCTCATTGATTATATTAATCACACACCGTCTATCTTCTTTGAACTTTAACACATAGTGCTCCACTGCCAAAATGTTACCTCAAACATTTGACCTCATCTCATGCAATCTTGTAATATTGAATGAACATGCACCAACAATCTCTACAAATCTGCTAAGTATCTATCTTATAGTGCTCATTGATCAATCTTTCTCAGAATCCCCATGATCATGACATTTGGCACCTTCACATGCCTTCTGAACACTTTTACTATTAAACATCAAGAACTTGTCATCATCTCACTCAATACACACTATTTATCTATATTTGTGTGATCACCCATGAACCATTAGATCTTCATTTTTTCGTAATATTTATCTCTTGAAAAATCAACTATGGGAATAATTGTGATCTACCTAGAAGGCCAACTTTGGACCTTAATAACTTTTATTTCACTTAGATGCATGATCTAAAATTTAGACCATATGATCTCCTCACATAGGATAATCTAACCATATATCAATCTACTCCTATAACCATTTTATATTAAATATATAAAACTATTAATGTGTTCACTTTTATGTTTTTGTCATAGAGCCAACTATGCCTAAAAATTTGTGGAAGGCCAATTTTGCACATGCATATCTTTTGATGCACTTCATTGCATGAACTGAAACATAATACATAAATACTAATCACAAAACTAAAAAAAACCATTTTATCAATGCATTTTTAATCTACAACATATGTGAAACATGACTATCTCAAATTTCCTACTCAAATTTTCTATCCACAAAAAAAATTTGGTATGGGAAAACACTGTCAAACTAACTGGGAACCCAATTTTACACTTAGAATATAAAGGCACTTCATCCGATCACTTGGACACCTCTATGACATCACCATGACATCATTGAGAACTCTACAATGATATCACCCTTTTTGATTTATGTCAACAACCACCATATAACAATATATAATTCACATTCTTTGTCTCTCTTTAAGCACTCTCACAATAGGAAATTTATCCCCCTTTGACATAATGATAATGTGGGCACCAACTAATCCTAAGGACCTAAAAATACTATAGTAGGATAATACCATTTTATAAATATATTACAAGCTCCACCTTACCTTGACCGTACCTCTTCTTTCCTTGACAACTTCCTTTTGCTCCATGTCAACACTCTCTTCAACCAAGCACTACAACCAATGAAGAAAGACCACATAAAAATACTAAACTATGATGGAACTCACCAAGAAACATATGAGAGGGGATCACCCTAATATTTATGAGCAATTTCATCTCTTGAGCATCTCCAAATCTCCATACACCATGAAGAACCACCATATATGCTTACTAGCCATCTCTCTCAAGCTACGTCAAGAACCACCAACATAAATTCATTCCACTCACTGAATAGATAACATGATCTAAAACAACTTGATAACTCTCCTATAAACACTCATTCCTTGATCTTTTAGAGAAACTAATTAAAAATCACTCTTCTTCTTACTAAGTATGTCTAGTCTCCTTATAGCCCTATTAAAAACTTGAAGAGCCCACAAATTTTAGTAGACACATTCAAGACCTAAAAATTCATATCTAGATCACTCTCATATGCCCCCTCAAGCACATTAATTTTTTAACAACTAGCTTATCTTTTACAATATACTTCCTTCAAAAACCTACTAGCCAATTAGGCATCCATTTTGTCAAAAACATGCACAATATGAAAACCATAAATCTTTAAATCTTATTGAAGCTTGATTTTACAACCCATTTATCCCATTAAACCTATTAATAATCATCATACTTCAAATAAAAAGGAAAACCCACTATTATATTAAAGCTAAAAAACCCATAATCTCAAAAAATTTAAGGTCAACAAACCTCCTTCTGGTCAATGCACACCTCTAAAATATATTTCACCCCTAGAGACATCCATCACACACATCTAGACCAAGACTTGATCATCCACACCTTTGGGAACCCATACATCCTATAACCCATTTTAGGCCTACTTGCCTTTAAGCCAAAACTTAGAAAATTGAGAGTACTAAAAAATCCCCAATTTGACTTCTTCAAACCTTCACACCAGAAAAACACTTGGATCAAGATAGAGTAAGGCCAACTAACCTTTATAAGCATCAAAATCTTCTTGACATTTCATCAATCTTGGTATGCCATCTGGAAACACCCATTCTGACCCTACATAATTGTTCCTTTATAAACCTCTAGAACAAGATCATGAACTTGTTGCTCCCCCTTAACCAATGACCTTCTCTAATGGGAATTATGATCTTGATCACACACACTTTTTATCCATAATAAATATGTTTCCTAATAAGTATAGGTAGAGACATCCTACTTCACAATATCTTAGAATAATTTGAAACTAGGAGTTGCCCACAACTCCTCATATTCCTTCTCTTCCTTGGTCATCTAATGCTTATCGTTCTTCTTCTTATCCTTATTCTATAGAGAAGCCACATGCTCATCCACTACAAAATTCTCCTTCCATTTTATGATTAGATTGACAATACATGGAGATAACAAAGGTTCATGACATACCTTTTCATTTTTAAAATCTTCCTAACAACTTGGAGCTTCATTACCAGATAATAACAATTTATGTTATTTGAATGATACTTGCTCAAAAATAGTAGGATGTTCACTGGGATCCATACTCACTTTAGAACTAGCCTCAACTAGTACCTTGGTATTCTCCTTTGGTCTTTTCACTCACAACATGAGCAAAAAAAGAGAGCCCTTGGCACTCTTCAACTTCTGAAGCATTCTCCACCATATCAAATATACTACATAGACCAACAGACCAGTCATGACTCATACTTACCACCTTTAGTTTCCATGAATTAAATGTCCTTATTCCTTGCACTCTAGGATCTTGATTAAACTCATTTTGACTTGATGGCCTTTTATTGTAGACTCTAGCAATGTGACTAATCTTCTCTTAGTTGTAGCAAATAATACTCCTTGATAGAAACACAGTTTGTCTTACCTTGTTTAGACAAAAACTTACAATGTGTCATATGTCATGATAAATGAAACTACCTCCTCTTTTTGAATAGAACTCACCTTGTTTAACCTTACGTAGACAATGGTTTGACAAGTGTCCCACATCAAGATAGTTCAAGTACTTAACTTTGTTCACACCTTTTGACTAATGACCCCCATCATAGTTCCATGAAAACTCATTTCGAACAGGTCTCTTACATTCTTTAGCTTTATGTCCAAATTGATTACATGTGAAATATTAACTATTAAAAATCATATACCTCATGATATTTATGTGTCTTATCTAATTTGTCTTCATTCTACCAACACCTTCATTCCTTGTCTAATGATTTATCTTCAAATTATGATTGTCCTTGTTCATATTAGTATTCATCTTGTATTGAGTTACATTCTCTAGTTATTCTTTATATCTAGGACCAATTCTATCACTTGCATGCTTTTGATCACTAAAAATATTTTCTATATCACTTGAGATATTTTAAAATATCATAAATGACTTCACCTTACTATATGTCATCTCTAACTTATATTTCAATGACTCATTTTAAATTACATCTCCTTTATCTTTTAGGCTTGTAGCTAGGATTTCCAATTGACAACTGAGATGCTTGACCATATATTCATTCTCCTTGGTGTCTTCATTCATTTTTGCTTCATATAAACTAAATTTCTCCTCATAGTCCTTGATTTGAGACTTCATCTTCTTGTTAATCTTCTTCTCAATCTTCAGTTCTTCAAGGGGATTCATCAATCCAGTCTCATAGTTGACTTCATCTCTATCAACATATAAATCATTCGAAGTAGACTCCTTTACATATGAGCAACTTCCTTCCTTAGCCATGAATATGTATTCATCTTAAACATGACCATCATCTTCATGATCATACTCTAATTCATTGTCTTCACTCTCATTCGATGAGCCATAATCTTATTTGGTGTAAATAATTTTCTTATTTTTCAAGGACTTCTTGTTGTTATAAATTCTAAATCATTTCTTCATATATGTCTTCATTTATTCACTTTATCCGTCACCATTCTCTACATCATCATTCTTGTCATGCTTATGAGGGCGCTTATTAGAAATCGACACTGTTGAAATATTTGAAGGGTACTTCACCCTTATAATTCCCTAATCCTATTTTCAATTTCCTAGTAATCAAAGCAACTAGTTCATCCTCTTTAAGTTTCTTACCTTGGAACTTCTTCTTTGGATTCATTTATATCTTGAATGTTGCTTCCTTCTTTGGTGGTATATCATCATTTACTCTTATCTTACAGGCATTAAGGGTGTCATGCAATTGATCCATCTTCAACTGAGTAAGATCATGACTTTATTATATAATAGACACTTTTGAATCAAAATTAAGAGATAGAGACCTTAATACCTTTTGAACTATAATAGCCTCTTCAGGGTTCTCTCTAAGACCTCTGATGATATTCATAATCTCAAAAACTCTTTGTAGAAAGGATGCCACAAAATCTTCCTCCATTTAAATACTTCAAAATTATCTTTGGTGAGTATGAAACTTTGCAAACTTAATATTTGAATCTCCTCAATAAATGATCTAAAATTTTTCCCATGTATTTCTAGAAAATTTGAAATTGATTACCTTGGTGAACTTAGTCTCTTTAAGACCAAAAGTAATGGCATTCATTGCCTTAGAATTGTTCTCAAACACATTCTTGTATATAGCACTAGATGGAAGAGTAATGAGAACAACATAACCATCCACAATATACTACCATACATCAAACCCTAAGGACATAATGTATGTCCTCATCCTTTCACTATAAAAATCATAATTAGATCCATTAAACATCAATGCTTGCTTAGTAGAGAAACTTCCTTGTATTTGATGACTACCCATATTGTACCTTGGATAACCTTCAAACTATCAAGCCTTTACCAAAGGAACTACTCTAATACCAATTTTTAGAGGTACAAACACTAGATGGGAATGATTTAGTGAGCCCAGATAATCAAAATTTAATTTCAATCCTTTCAAACTCTTAAACAATTATCATGAGTATTCATAAAGTATACACATAATTCATAGCAATGAACAAGAGAGACAATGCAATGATTGTTAAAATAAAATATATTATTTTACTCCTCTAATCAGCTATAGATTTATTTCAAAGAATGATTCTATCTAATAGTTCTAATTATAAGTACCAACGATGAAGTGTTATACTAAGAATGGAATTATGATGTAACTCAAACCTATTAAAATAGTGAACTTTCCTAGACTAGACCAATATATTCTTGTTGGGTATATTCTCCAATAACATAGTTGTTAGTACACCTTTGAGCCCTAAACCTAAGCTTCGATAAAACCCACTGGAACTTATAATTAGACTATTATCTTATAATAATAATAACCAATTTAAACCAACTAGAACTGGTCAAGGAACTAACATCCCTTATTTTAGTGAGATTGCAATCCCACAACGAGCTACTACACATATATCGTTGAGCTAACACAACAACTAGACCTTTAGAAAGTTTCACCTTGAAAGGAGGCTGCAACCCTCTAGATGTTGAGATTACAAAACACCTATGAAAATAACATATCTTAAACATTGATTGCCTACTAATTTGATGGAGATACAAAGTATATCAGCTCTCTTAAACTCTGCACACTCAATGTATCCAAATCCACCTTTTGGATCACTCTTCACTCCTCATAAAAAAAATTATCACCAAAATAAAAACGTGAATAGATGGTCACACACACAATCCACACTCTGATTTATCTCTTAATTCAACCACCATGCTCACACAAACAACATCTATCCTTCACTCACACACAAAACAACCAAACATCCTTTTGGATCACCTAGATCTCTTCACTCATCCTTAACCTATAAAAACACTATACTAACTTTGGAAACATGACCCATAGGTCATACACATATTCCTCAAATTTCTCTACTCATTAATCCATCCACTAGGCACATACCCTCTCTTTTTTCCTACACACCATCATTATCTATGCTCACCAAAGCCTCTCACAAGTCTAGAAACCATCACATTTGGCTTCACTATTTATAGAGAATTCATGATCATCCCTAAATTGGTTAGTTAATAGGCATGAAATAACCTTAAATAAATATATCACATCGATATGTATCTTAATACCATCCACATGGGTTACCATTAAGTAGCTACACCTTTCAATTAGGCCCTTGTAGCTCTTATAGATCTCATATATACCTATTCACCCATTTAGAAATTCATAGAGTAAAATAAGAACAAATTAACACTTTAAAATACATATTCCACTCCTTATTTCCCCTTTAACATACTCAAAAGATCATAGTTAACTCTTTTGACTTTAGTGTATGTTTAAATAACTTAAACACTGACTTGGTGCACAAGAACATCATGAATGAATATAAACAAACTTATTAATCATTGTTCATACTCAATATATATTTATAACACCTCCAAAATTGACATAGATCATCCTTATGGATTCTAAAACAATCTCCAATAGATAAAACAACATGAAACATCATCAACACAAGCTCAATTATCCTTCTCAGGTCATTTACAGAACACAATCAAACACATAGTCAACTTTGAAGCTCAATATATTTGACTATACACAATTTAATATCTTCAAATATATATTTCTATATGCACCTTGGATTAATCTACCATTTTTATTTTTACACCATGAGAAAATTTATCCTGGATCGAAAGATATGGCCTTAAAACTAGACACTGGTCTTTACTTTGTTAAAATTAAATATTTAAATTCAAATGGTCATAATTAAAATTCAAACACCATGATATCATATTTCATGCTCTCTACTTAGATTAATCATGCACCTTTTTTATTATTCTAAATTTAACACATAGTGCACCACTACCCAATTGTTAAACCTTTAACAGTTGTCCTCATCTCATTCAATCTTTAAATATTAACTCATTGCACACCATCATTCTCTATGGATCAAATAGATCTTTATCTTATAGTTCTCATCATTTGATCTTGCTCAGAACCCTCATGATCATAACACTTTACACCCTCAAATGCCTTATAATCACTTTTAATTTTAAAAATTAAGCACTTTTCATCATCTCACTCATCATGCACCATTGATCTGCATTTGTATGATTAACCAAAAACTATTGGATCTTCATTTGGTCTTGATATTTATCTCTTGCAAAATCGACTATCGAAACCATTGTAATCTACTTGGAAGGACAACTTTGAACCTCAATAACTTTTGTTAAACTTAGATGCATGATCTAAAATTTGGACCATATGATCTCCTCACATCAGAGAATCCAATGATATATCAATCTGCTCCTAGAACACTTGCATGTGCAAGATATAATGCCATTAATTTTATCATTCAAAGTTTTCTACCATAGAGCCAACTATTCCTGGAACTCCCTGGAAGGGTAACTTTGCACATGTATATATTTTGATGCACTTCATCACATGAATTGAAACTTAGCATATAATAACTAGGCATACAACTTAACAAACCAGTATGATCAACTTATTCTAAAACTACCTTGTGGTAAATACATCAAACTGCATGGGATCCTAACTTTGCACTTGTATAGCTTTTATCCATCTTCATCACATGACCTAAAATTTAGTGCATAATAACTAGGCACAATACAAAATAAACCCATGTGACCATTTCCTTTTGACACCTCTATGCATGTGAATGATGACATCACCAACATGCTTACTCAACTCTATTTAAACATAGAAAACATTGTCAAAATGCTTGAGAGCACAACTTTGCACCCACATATCTTTGACTTCACTTATTTGAATGACTTTAGAATTGGACGATAACAACTAAGGAATAATGTGATCACAACTATATGACCAACTCCCCCTGACTCATCCACATGTGGCAATTATGAAATCATCAAACTTCTTACTTAGATTTTCTACCACTGGACCAAAAATATCTAGATGAAAACAATGGACTACCAGATGAATTCCACTTATGCACACAAACTCTCTAATCATACTTGAACTCTAATAAAAATTCTTGCGCATACTCAATACTTCATATTCATCCCTAATCATATCTACACAAATAAACTCTAAAGATAAATCAATCCTAATTTAAGCATACTAGGATAAATACATTACACACTTTGTCTTTATCACATAGACTATGAAGGCACTTCATCCACTCACCTGAACACCTCCACAAAATCACCATGAAATCATTGAAAACTATGTAGTAACACTAACCTAACTATGCTAGCCAAAATTTCTTTGAAATAGATTCAAATTTAGGTAGGATCATATTTACGTGGGAACATTTTTATATTTTATACCTACTTTAAAACTTTATCCTAAGTCCTAATTGTATTTATTAATAAAACTAAGACCTTATTCTAAAATTTTATACTAAGTTTATACATATTTTTTGAGAGTTTTTGTCTTTAATTTTATGTTTACATGTTCTAATAAAACCCAAAAATGCCAAGTGTCAAGATCTCATAGCTAGAAGAAAATATTGATGACCCATGGGAAAAGATTAAAGTCAACAAGTCCAATGGATTGATTGATGGTGTGCATTTATTTATGCAACAAATATATAATGGTGAGTGAGGAATCAAAGCATCAAAGGTCTTACAAAGGAATGTAAAGTTGTCAACTAGAAGTATATCGATAAAGTGGCATCAGATTTGATGGTCCATTGTCAATTATGCATCCAGTAGATCAATAGTGTGAATGAAGGTAGAATTTTTAAAGGGCTAGGATTGAATACAATGGTGACATGTATCAAAACCATTATGAAATATATAGAGATTGATGAATAGCATTTGACTTCCTAGATAAAGCTTAATGACATAGAGTAGTTCAAGAATTTAAGAGTCTATATTAAGTGAGAATCCACCATGTGACGTAAAGGCTTTCAAGTAATGAAATATGATTGTAGGGTGCATTGAGAGCTTTTGAAATTGTGAAGTGACATGATCTCAGAGATCTCAATAGATATATAATGGATCATGATGAAATTTAATGCAAATAGGCTCCAAAAGTCATAATGATCACTTTTTAAATAAATGGGTATCATGACATAGTATTTCCACATTAGCAGAACATGTCACATTGGAAGATCTTGTGGGCCTAAGACAACAAAGGTATAAATGTGCAATTCAAATTCAATCTAAGCCATAAGTGCTCATTGTTTAAACTAGTTATCACCATTAAAAACATGCATAAACCTTCAAAATCCCTAAGGTGTACATATTACCCTAATTATCTCTAAAATCACTATAGTTGAGCTGAAATATCTAGATTATTCTCTGTAATTGCATAATTCAATCAATGGTAACCCATAAACATGTTTCAAAGGAAGATGTGGAGTTACATTTGACAACAGATGTTTAGAATTGTGTGTTCAAGGACACCAAGTTAATTGCCACTAATTTAAACATAGGTGATAAAAAATGGTCAAAAGTATTATGGACCATTGAGAACCAACCAACCATTACCAAGGAGGAAGAGAAGAATCTCACTACCAAGGAATTATATGATAACATCATAGCAATCCAAATGACTGGTCTACATTATACAATAGTGAAACCATAGGTACTCCATTGCATTGATTTTCTTCTTCCCATTTTAAGGAATCTAAGATAGATAAGGGCATAAAAATTAATGAACACAATCATAATAAAGTGGCTTACATTTTTTTATATTGCATTTGATTCCTGTTATAAGTTGCCTAAAATCAAAACTAACCTAGCCATTATCAAATCTTGGGATAAAGAACATAATTTCAAGGACACCCTTGTTATGTGGTTAGATTTTGGGAACCAAGTCTTTTTGGAACTCAATATAAACATTCCTATCATCCATTTTAGTCCAGGGGTTAAAATGATAATGACAATGTTGAACAAGTGTGTGTAAATGCAATCAATACGTAGGTAGACCTAGTATGGGTGCCCATAGTCTACTTTATTATTGAAAAAGTAATTATCCCTCCTATGTGTGAGATAATTAGTATTTCATTGAGTACACAAATCTATGAAATTAGGCATAAGAAGAAAACTTAGTTTTACATTATTTATTACCTCCTAAATTCCCTTTGTGTAACAATAAATATTCCCAATCAAAGAAAATGTTATCCAAGTGGAACCTAGACTGTTTCATATTACTATTCAAAGTTACACATCTTTAAATATAGGGATCATATTTAGTTCATATGTGATTATGTCTACCTAAATCTAAGTGAGGTTATAAATGACATTCCCATGGAGAGTGTAAGCCCTTAAATCAAAAAATCTATAAAAGTGATGGGAGATATATGGTTTTATCTAGATTATATAGTCATCAAGATTGAGGGAAATCAAAATTCTCCTCTCAAGCTACCCATCCATGTTCTTGATAAGTTTGTTGAGCAAGAGGTAGCCTACCAATTGTTCAATGGTGTTGATGTATTTATAAAACTAAAATGAAGGGACTCCTTCACAACCTCCCTATGAATATTGGAAAGAAAACCTTCAGACAATGGGATCACATTAAGGTAGCATAAAGTCATAGATAATATTTCAATCCATAGATTGATGAACTTAGACACCGGGCCCATATGGAAAGCTTAGAGAGCATTTGAAACAAAAATGAATGTTGAATTCTACCTTTAAACATGAGCATGGTGTCATTGATATTATATACACCAAGGCATCTACTTACATTGAAGTCACCAAAAGGTTGAAGGAACACAACTTGAGGCTTGAGTCAAGACTAGAAAGAAATAAAAAAATGGATGGTAGATGGTAATTACGACCTAGGAAATATCACTTGATTAGTGTAAACCTTATAGACCTCCATTAGTTATTTTATAAGATAAAAAATGAATTAATCATAGGCCTAATGAGAAAGGACCAGATGCAATTCCCTTAATTTCATCAATCACTAAATCATCCAAATTAGCAGATCATGATCCACCTTTACATGATGTTCATATGATATCCCCTGATCTTAATAAGACTATAAAGGATGCATTAAAGATGTTCTCCATGGCATATGATACAAAGTCAGATGATGAAGAGATAAAGGTTAAGGAAGAGAAGGGGAAAGGAAAAGTATTGGACTTGGTGGTTGCTAATCCTCTAAAAAGGAAAGCTGAGACATCCATTGTCTTAAAGAAAAAGAGACCTAAAGTGACTGTCACTACTCCTTTAAGTGAAATGAATCCATTCAATGAAGAAAACATATTTTTTGGTCCATTTATTCTATAATGGTTTTTGTATGAACCGAGATTGGAGAGAGTGCCCACTATACATCATACTTAGGCTATGATGAAATCTATTAACATTCTTGTGCATCGAAATCTTAAGCCATGTATTATTGATCTATAGGAAGAGGAAGAAAGGATACTAGCTACACTAAGTGATTTAGTAGCTCCATCATAAATAGAGGTCCCCATCTCACATGTGACCCAATCTACATTTGGAGTTAAGTATGATATAGAGACTACCAATTTTCAAAGGGTGACTGAGAAAGTAGTCATACAAGGTGGTGATGAGGTGACATATAAAAAGGTAGAAAATGTGACTAATTTTATTTATAAAGAAAGATATAGGCCAAGTGTAGATCTAATTTTTGAAGAAGATGTCTTATATTTGGCCCAAGCACATTTGGAATAGCTAGAAGTTGTTATCAAGGGCCTAACAGAGGAACATTAATTTAGAATAATAGTCTATCTTGTTAGTACTAGGAAACATGGTCAATTATTTTGAAACAACCATGTATGATCATTTTAGCTCCTTAAAGATATTAAAATCCAAGCAGGACTTGCTAAACAAACTTGGTAGTTTAGCTACAAGCCAATTTGCCTAATGACAGGATTCAAGCCACAAGGTGAAGGATTTAATCAATGTTTTGATAGAGGATTAAATTCCTTAATTTTGAATGGTTAGCCTAGTCCATTTAAATGTGGCCATGTAAATATTCATAGATAAGACCAAGGCATTAGGCAAAAGGTGCAAGGGCATGGAATATATCTCTAATAATCTCCAGTAGTTAAAAAATAGAATGATGCACATACTTGAGAGTTTTATCGAGGATCCTACTTCACTTAGTCCCCTTGGCTTGATCACTGATGAGGAGTTCAAACATCGAGCTACTCATTTGATGTAGGAGGTAAAGAATCAAAGCCATGTCAAGACTGGGGAAGATAACAAAAAGATCAAGGACATGATTTTATCAGTAAAAGAAAAGATGGGAGATGTTAGGAGAATCAAGGAAGCACTGAATAGGGTAGACAAGGACCTAAAAGGTCTAAAAGACCTAGAAAGGGATATTTTCATGGAACCTATTATAAACCTCAATATAATTGATCAACAAATCTATAGAATGAATATCCTACAGCTGAGACAAAGGACTACAGCAACAAAAGAGTCTCAATGTCAAATAGGCCAACTTAAGTATACTCCTTTCATAACTTGACATGTGTATTATTTTTAAAAGGGATTATTCTCTTTGTAAAATCATGCAAAATATTGTAAAGTGCATTACTTATAGGTCACTCCTTTATAAAATTTCATTAATTTGAGAACATTATAGAAGGAAAAATGTCTTAAACACTTGTACAGTTATCATTTGACATGACTGATTGGCATACCTCCTTAGTCTTGTATGAAAGGGGTATTGTCATTTGTAAATAAGGCAGGGGGGGTTTTTTTGAGAAAAAACTTTGTTTAAACTTTGAAAAACTAATACAAGTAAGGAATTCTACAAATATTGTCCAATATTTGCTTGTGTGTTTGTTACTACGATTGATCTCTCAATTATCTATTTAGATGTTCAGGCTTGAATTATTTTTATGGATTATAGATGTGTAAATTTGAATGTAGATTTGTTAATTTGTGATTATGATAGATTTATTGAAATATCTTAGATTAATTTCATTTTATTTTCTTTTCTTATAGATGTGATCATGTAATTTTCTTGTAGGGTAAATCCTTAAATTGAATCTGGTTCTTATTTGCATTATTTATACTATCCTAAGACGTTTGCCTAATATATGATAGGATTTGAGAATTAGCTATTTCATTTTATTTATTGGTTTATGTTCACGTCTAGGTGAAATTTAATCTTTGTCATAATGTCTGGATTGAAGACCAGTAATAACTTTCTTCTTTGCCCTACCCTTCCTTTTGCTCATTTTTTGGTCAACTCTCTTTAATTTCACTTTCATTGTAAATATTCATGTTAGCTTAGAATTTATACATAGGTTTTGATCATAATTCATTCTACTTAATTTATATCATCTTCATTTTTCATAAGTAAATATCAATAATATCACAAGAATATCCCAACAACCATATAGTTACATTATAAATTTTGTGAAACAGTCCATTTGCTTTGTCACTATTCCATTAAAGATATCAAGAATATCATAGCATAAAACTCATGCAATGTATTATTTGAATTTATAAATGGGAAGTGTTTCATAAACACTCTCAACCCATGTGATACACTTTCAGGCATCAACAAGTGAAGTTTCATTGGTGCTAGAGGGATGGGCTTAGCTAAAGCATTGTGAATTTGTAGTATCTTTGTTAGTTTTAATGATTTTTTTCAAATATCAGTTGATATTTTGAATATTTGTGTTATTATTAGCTCAATTTTGTAAAGATCAATGATATTCATGGTTTTAGACTAATCTTTAGGCTTATTTAGCTAAAGATAAGAGATAACTATTCTTTGAAGATTCATGAGAAATTATTGTAAAGGTAGTTTAAGATTTGTAAATCTGCCATGTTAAAGGTTAGTGATAAATTTTTTTTTCAAATATTCATTAATTATTTGCAAATTTAGGTTATAATCATAAATATCATCCATATTTGCAAGTTTAGAGATATATTTGAGATACTTTAGTTAAATATAGCTGTTCTTCATAAATATTTGTGAAAAAATTGCTTAATGGGTAGATTTGATCCTTGGTCTTTACAAAGATAATGTTTACACATCATATTTTGAATAGGATTCAAGGTTTACAAGTTGGAACTGCCAAGAATCAGGACTAGGTCATGGTCTAAATCAAGGCTACCTTTCCTTTCATTAGAAGTTCATAAGAAATCAGGAGCAGATAAAGGTAAGTGAAGGGTTTCTAAATCTCAACCTAATTTACCTATTCATGGTGATCTTATATTCAATCCTTATCAAAGTATGGATTTATATATTCTTCATTAGTAACCACACCATTATGACTGAAATATGGGGAATACTTTTCATGATTTATAAATACATTGGCCTTAGCCTATGTTGAAGCTATGATAATCAATGACCAAATGCAACCTCAAGGTCAATTGTTATATGCCCCTCCCAATGTCAATCCTAATCTACCTATGCTAGATGTCATTCCCAATGCTAATCAAACATGTCTACTTTAAATCAAACACTAGTGTTGAATCAATTACCCTTGAGTCATGCCCATCTAGGTTAAAACCTAAGATTATTGAATAATATTGTAAATGGATTTCATCCACAAGATCAAAGAGATATGGTGCCCATATCTAGTATTAGTACTTAGGTTCACAACTTAGAGGCACCTAAAAGTGAAAATGAGTCCATAATCAAGAAGGTTCAAAATTTAAGAACTAGTTTCCTTTAGGTGCAAAAATAATTGGGTAATACTGGGGAAAACTCTAACAAAAATTACTCTTACCAAAAGTTCAACAGACCTACAAACAAGTTTCAAAATAATGACAATAATAATGAGTTTTCTACCAACAAGAACAATCCTGAGATAAATATTTGTGATGTAGCTTTTACTAAACATTAGAGAGTTCACAACACTTCAAGGCATGGTGATTTGGATTTTATTAAATTTCATCATAATTTTGAATTTTTTCAAGATGATTTAGATAAATTTGAAGGTGGACCTAATAAATATAATAATGTAGGTACATTTGGTTATTCAAAGTGATCTTAATCTACTAATATAACTTTGATGGTGGAGGCATTTGAGTTTCCATTCCAAGATGAGAATGAGCCTAAGGATACTCTTGAAGAGATTCATGCTTTTCAATAGTATGTAAAGAAGATTTATCATCTAAGGAATAGGGTTCAGAAGTAGCCATTGACTACTTCAAATCTACTAATAATTATGATATTCCTCCAGATCCTACAACAGAAAACAATCCATAATCTCCAAAGGGAAGTACCTCTAGAAACAATAATAATACATATAATGCTTCTAATAGGAAAGGATATAGTATAGTTAAGGATATGAAAAAGATTAAAGCTAATATAAATTTACATGAGTTGATTCAAATTACTAAACAAAGAAACTTTTTGATTGAATATTTATCTAAGAAGCCTATTAAATAACAAAAGGTTGAAAACGCCAATGTATTTATGTATAATAATAAATTGGATTTTCCACCTTTCTTGCTAGTAATTAGAGTTTTTGGTAAGAACTTGGACAATTTTTTGTTATATTTAAGTGCTTATGTTAATATCATGCCCAAAGGTATTTGTGAAAAACTTTATTTAACTCCAATTAAGTCTGATAGAGTAATTACTCAATTAGACAAATCAAGAGTTAAAAGTAGTTAGATAATTGTTAAATGTTCATATGCAATTTATGCTAAGCCAAAGATAGAATAGTTTATAGACATTCAATTTATGGACACCCTAGTGCCTATGGGATGCTACTCAATATGGATTGAACCAAGTAATTAAATGGGTACATGTCAAGTAATTGTTCTCATATGCAACTTGCATGGAATGGAGTTCCCAATCAAATTAGGATTGAGAGAGAGAGAGAGAGAGAGAGAGAGAGAGAGAGAGAGAGAGAGAGAGAGAGAGAGAGAGAGAGAGAGAGAGAGAGAGAGAGAGAGAGAGAGAGAGAGAGAGAGAGAGAGAGAGCTAAAGACAAAACACATGATGACAAAGTAAAATGCAAAAAATGAAAAGGTCAACATGATTAGTTATAATTTAGGATTTTACACTCTTGACACTTATAAGGTATGTAACTGTAAAGAATCTCATGGTATGCCTAGAATGTGTAAATTATATTTTGATGGTTTTAGATGTAAATTTGGATCTGGTGTATGAATTTTTATAATAAAACCCATTGGAAAATAATTTTTCACTTATTATAGACTTCAGTTTTCATGCACTAATAAGTTGATAGAATATAAAGGTTTAATTTGAAGACTACAACTTGGTATCAATTATAAGGTCAAAAAACTACTAGTGTATGGTGACTCAAAACTAGTAGTTAACTAGGTTAGGAGTAAATACCAATGCAAATTATATTATCTTAATAAATACAAGTATAGAGGATGGAATATAATTAATTAATTTGATTCATTTAATATAGTTGGCATTCTTGGAGAATAGAACAAGTCTAATAATGAGATAGCCTCATCTATAGCCAACCTTCTGCCAAACCAAAACTACCAAAAACATAGCATTGAATTGGTTCCATGTCCTTAAGTCCTTGACAATGTCAATCATTTATAAGTATTTAGTGATTATCATTAAATTCTTAAATTCATGAATAATTTAGGATTATTTGAGTCTCACATCATTGATGAGATCAATGAGAATGCTCTTGATGAAGACAAAGCTGATGACAAAATTATGCAACTAAATGGTAACAAAATTCCCAAAGGCATGATTACCTTAGAAGGAATATTTGATCAAGACAAAATAATTGAAACTATCAAAGTTTTCAAATTGAATGGGAAATTTTATAATGTAGTTGACCTAAGAATTCAAGGTCAACCTTAGATAGTAAATATTGGTACAGACTGCACAAATGAAGAACCAAGAAAAGCTAAAGAGTTGTTGACTAAATACTAAGATGTTATAGTATGGTCCTATGAAGACATAAATATATTTGATCCTAGAGTCATTATCCATACCATTCCATTAAAGGAAGCCTATAGAACTTTTATGTAGAAACAATGGCTAGTCAACATTGTTTTAGATCCATTAATCTACAAAGAGGTCAAGAAGCTATTGGATGAAAAAATAGTTTTTCCCATTAGACATTCTACCTGGGTAGCTAACTTAGTACCAGTTAGGAATAAAAATGGTGAAATTAGATTATGAATAGACTTTAGAAATATGAATAGAGCTTCTAAAAAAGATAATTATCCTTTTATTTCTCTTGACCAAGTCATTCAAATTGTTAGTGGTTCTGCTATGATGTCTTTTCCTGATGGGTTTTTGGAGTAAGGTTAAGTAATTGTGAACAAATTGGAAAGGATGAAAAATGCATTCACAACTAAGTGGGGTGATTTTTCCTAGAAGATAATGCTTTTTGGACTAATAAATGCAAGGCAAAATTTTCAAAGAGCTATGGACCATGCCTTTCAGGGTCTCATAGGTAAGTGTATTATCATATACATGGATGAACTAACTATGCTTTATAATAATAAGGAATATCACATTATACATTTGTAATAGGTATTTTAAAATTGAAGGAGGTATGGAATTTATCTCAATCCCAAGAAAATATTTTTTGGTGTTACATGATGGAAGTTACTAGGACATGTTATAACCAAAGAAGGGACTTCTATAGATCATGATAAAGTTGATGTCATATCCAAAATAGAATCCCCTAATAGTAGAAAGGAATTGAAGTCTTTCTTTGGTAAAATAAATTTTTTGATAAAGTTCATTTATGGTTTTTTAGAAATGTTGAAGCCACTTAATGACATGGTAAAGAAAGATGCCAAAATCACATGGACTGAATAGACAAGGAAGGCCCTCAAGGACAATAAAGAAGAAATAGTACAAGCAGTGGTGTTTATAAATCTTGATTTCATAGAATATTATATCTCTATTTTTTTACTTTTGATCACACAATAACTACTATTTTGACTCAAAAAATAAATAAATGTGATCACCCTATTGTATTTATGAGCACTAACTTTAAGAGTGCTAAGTTAAACTATTACCTTATTAACAAACAAATAAACACTTTCTCTAGTTAAGGTGGTAAATAAATTTAGACATTATATTATTAGGAATAAAGTGCATACAATACTTCCAGACCCTACCACTAAACTTACCCTTAGTCAATGTGAATTGAGAGAGATAAGGGGTAAATGGACGTATATTCTCCAAGAGTATGATCTTTAAATACAAATTACAAATGGTAAGGTGTCAAGGATTAATTCAAATAATAGCTAACACCAATCCTAAAGTGAATGTCATTCAGTTGACCAATAATGATTCCAACCAAATTATTGGTATGATGCTATTGTTCATCTTCTAATCAATGGTTCTTATCTTGCAAGATTGAGTAGAGAGAAAATAAGAGATCTAAGGCTCAAGGTAGCACATTTCTTGATCAAATATGGAGTGCTATTTATAAATAATTATAAAGGTATATACTTAATATTTGTTTCAAAAGAATTAGTTGAGATATTGAGTACTTTTCATGAAAAGCTTCAAAGGGGACACCTTTGTGGAGAGACAAAATCTCCTAATATCTTGATGGTAGGGTAATACTAGACCACCATCTTAAAAGATGCTAAAAAACATGTTATATAGTGTCATCAATGCCATATTTTCAACACTAAGGAACCAAAAGTAGCCATGCCACTGAGACCAGTTATGATTGATAAACCTTTTACTCAATGGGGATTAGACTTTGTGGGGGTCATCAACCCCAGTTCTTAAGATGGACACAAATATGTGCTTATTGATACTAATTATTGCATAAGATGGGTAGAGGCAATGGAAAATAAACAATATAGAATTTAAGATGTGATTAAGTTCTTGAAAGAAAACATATGTACTAGATTTGGAATACTAGTGTCTCTAATTTGTGATAATGGATCAACCTTTATATCAATTGAGATGACTGAGTGGACTTATGATAATAACATAATTATTAATTTATCATCAAATCATTACCCTCAAGATAATGGAGTCTCATAATCAACAAATAATAAATTGATGAAGGTAATTAAAAAGTTTTGAGCTAAAAACAAGGACATGGCATAAATTGCTTAAATATGCTTTGTGGGTAGTCAAAACTAGAGTTAAATAAGCATTGGAAGCATCACCATTTCTGCTACTATATGTTCAAGAACTAAAACTCCAATTACTCTAAAGATTCCAACCTAAAAGTTCATGCAGGATTACATGGAAGAAGATCAAGAATTTGTATATTCAAGGTTGCTTGACATCATACAAATAGAGGATACAAGGGAAGAATAATTTGCCCAATTCAATAGATATGAAACCATAGTCAAGAGATGGTTTGACAAGTGTTCAAGGAAGAAGGTTTTATTGTAAGGAAACCTACTTTTTTTTTGGAGACAACACCTTCACGCTCAAAGACTTGCAAGTAGCAAAGTTTACATTACCAACTAATGGGAATGATCTCAAGCACTACTTCTTTACTAGTCCACCACAAGTCTTCATGGATAGATTTATAAGATTAGTTAGGGTTAGTGTAGGTAGTCTTAAATTAGTTTTGTCTCTTGTTCCTTGTTTGTAAATAATGCTTGTATATATTTGTTTACTTTATGTTTTTTTGTTTGTTGTCTATTTTGCTTGTTGTGTGTTTCCTTTTCTTTGCTTTGTTCCTTCCTTTTACTAAGTCTTTTTAAGACAATTCCTATCCCCAACACTAATAATTTCTCATAGAAATTCTCAAATCAAGAATTCAAGTATGAACCTTAAACATTGGTTGATTATGGATTTTGGAGGTTTGAGCTTCATGTTATAATTTTGAGAAATTGGTAAAGATTGATGTCTAGGTTAATTGTTCCTTAAAATCTTAAGACTTGTTCTGATCTAAGCTTGATTCTAATAAGGATTGCATATGTTGATTAAATTTTTTAATTATTAAAGAAATGTAATTTTAGCACTTAAAGAATATTATTGCATGGGATGAAGTTTATAACCAAGGATGATTGTTTGAATATTAAACATTTGAGAAAATCCTAAAACATAGCTAATTATGGTTCTCAACCTTTGTTGAAAGCTAAATATCCTTGAAAACAAATTTTAAAAAAAGAACTTTAGTAAAAATTGAAAAGCTTTCCAAGTGAAGGCGATTATGGTAACCTCCACTAGGGCTATGGAATCTTGGATATAAGTAGAACAAGGTCTCAAGTGAAGCCAAATGTATCTTTATTAGGGCTATGGATGCCTGGCTAGTAGCAGAGTAATGCCCAAGCCTTTCTTATTCTAAAATCATGATTCTTAATGAATATGCAAATATGGTATAAGTCAATCTTAATGATTAAGGTCATGAAGTTTGGAAGTTGTTCTCCAAATACCATGGAAATCAGTTAAAGCATCAAAACACACACATGACATGAATAAGTTTTGAATTTTGAGTGTAATTCCACATGTGTAAGACTTGTTTTAATCATGAATTGATCTTAATGATTATACTTGACCATATGGAATAAGTAGTTTGGTTATTAGTTCAAACCAAGGGTATATGAGTTCTAACATTTTGTAATGTTTCCCCCATAAGTCAACATTTGTTGAGGTCAACATACCCCCATTTTTAAAAAATGAGGAACTTTGTTTAATTTTTCAAATTGTGTAATAAATTAACATTCAAATTCATCAAGAGTACATTATTGAATATCATGGTTCTCATCATGTTTACATTTGGCATGTCAACATTTAATTTACATTTGAATTTATCTAATATTTCTAATGTTTGATCTTTGTTTCCATGTTGTAGGTTTAAAGGAATCCCATTTGAATAATCATTGTTCAGGGTTTTGTGCTTTAAATGTTAAATTAAACCTTAGTTGGTTAAATAATATGATCTCAGTCAACTCTTATATATTAACCTCTGGTCACAATTGATTAATTAAATCTATGTCTAAATAATATTAAAAAAACCTTAGCATAATTGTGTTAGCCAATCTCCTTTCAAATATATTCAAATTTACATGGGATCATATTTATGTAGGAACATTTTTATATTTTATACCTGGTTTAAAACTTTATCCTACATCTTAATCACATTTATTAATAAAACTAAGACCTTAGTCTAAAATTTTATACTAATTTTATAAATATTTTTTGAGAGCTTATGTATTTAGTTTTTTATCCATAGATTCTAATTAAACCCAAAGACACCAAGTGCCAAGATCTCAGAGCTGGAAGTAAAGATCAATGACCCGTGGGAAAAGATTTAAGTCAACAAGTCCAAAAAATTGATTAATGGTGTGAATTTGTTCATTAAATGAAGATACAATGGTGAGCGAGGAATCGAAGCATCAAAGGTCCTACAAAGGAACATGAAATTAACAAGTGGCAAGATCTTAGCAATGTGGCATCAAATCTAATAGTCCATTGTCAGTCATGAATCTAATAAATTGATGGCATGAATTAAGGTATAATTTTCAAAGGGAGTAGATCAAATGCAATGGTGTCATGTGTCAAAACCATGATGAATTAAGTAGAGATAAAATAATAATGTTTGATCTCCCAAATAAATATCAATAATATAGAGTAGGTCAAGAAGTTAAGATTCTGAATTGTTGAGAAGCCACCATGTGGCATAAAGTATTTCAAGAAATTAAATATAATGTTAGGGTATGCTAAGAGCCTAAAAAGTTGACAAGTGGAATGATCTCATAGGTCTCAGTAGATATCTAATGTATTTTGATGAAATATAATGCAAAGAGGCTCCAAAAGGCATAATAGTCACTTTTTAAATAAATGGTCATCATGAAATAGCATTTCCACATTGGTAAAACACATCACATTGGAAGATATTGTGGGCCTAACACATGAAAAGTATAAATGTGAAAATCAAATGCAATATAAGCCATAAATACTGATTGTTCAAAGTATTTTACACCATTAAAACCTTGCATAAATCTTCAAAACACCTAAGGTGTAAAGATTGCCCAAATTATCTCTAGAATCACTATAATTGAGCCAAAAGAGCTAGATTATTATATATAATTTCATAATTTAATCAATGGCAACCCACAAGCACATTTTAAATGAGGATGTGGATCTATATTTGACAACAAATGATGTGGAACGTGTGTTCAAGGACACTGAGTTCTTTGTTTCTCCTTTAAAAATAGGAGACAACAATTGGTTTGAATTGTTCTAGACAATTGAGAACTAATCAGTCATTACCAAGGAAGAAATGAAGAATCTCTCTGCCAAGAGACTATATGATGATATCATAACAATTTAGATGACTGATATACATTATGCATTAGTGAAACTAGAGGTACTCCATTATATTAATATTCTTACTCCATTTTTTAAGGAAGCTATGATAGATAAGGGCATGCTAATTAATGAACACAATCATAAGAAAGTGTCTTACATTTTTGATATTACGTTTGAGTCCTATAATAAGTTTCCCAAACCCCAAACTTACCTAGCCTCTATGAATATTTAGGCTAAAGAACACAATTTGATTGACACCCTTGCCATGTGGTTAGATTTTTGGAACCATGTCATTTCAGACCTCAAGAAGAACATTTATATCAATGAGTTTAGACCATAGGTTAGGATGATAATGACAATGTTGAATAAGTTGTGTGGAAATGCAACCACTACATATATAGACCCATAATGGGTGCCCATGGTCTACTTTATTGTTGAAAAAGTAATTATCCCTCCTATGGGTGAGATAGTATCTCATTGAGTAGACAAATCTATGCAATTAGGCATTAGAACAAAACATAGTTTCACATGGTGTCTTACCTCATAGATGCCTTATGTGCAACAACAAATATTCCCAATCAAAGGGAATGGTCTTCAAGTGAAACCTAGACTATTTCACAATACTATTCAAAGTTGCACATCTTTAAATATATGGATCATATTTAGTTCATATGTGATTGTATCTACCTAGCTCTAAGTGATGATATAATTGGTATTCCCATAGAGAGAGTAAGCCCTTTAATAAATAAATATATAGAATTAATGGGAGATATATGGTTGTATCTAGATTGTATAGTCATCAAGATTGAGGGAACTTAAAATTTTCCTCTCAAACTACCTGTCCTTGCTCCTAATAAGTTGGTTGAGCAAGAGGTAACCTATTAATTATTCCATGGTGTTGATGGCCTTTTCAAAACTAAAAGGAAGGAACTCCTTCATAACCTCCCTATGACTATTAGCAATAAATTCTTTAGATAGTGGGATCACATTGAGGTAGTATTAGAATGCATATCATCTTTCAATCTAAAAATTGATGAACTTAGATAGTAGGACCCCTATGGAAAGTATAAAGAGAATTTGGAACACAAAAGGATGTTGAATGGTCCCTATGAACATGATGATAGTGCCTTTGATCCTATATACACCAAGGCATCTACTTACTTTGAATTCACTAGAAGGTTGAAGGAACACAACTTAAGGCCTAAGCTAAGACCAGAGAGAAATAAAAAATGGATAATATATGGGATTTGGCACCCAAGAAATATCATTTGATTAGTGGTAAACATTCTAGACATGTATCAGTTAGTGCATAAGCTAATAAACAAATAGATCATATGCTTAAGTAGATAAGTCCATATTAAACTCCCTCAAGTTCATCAATCCCTGAATCATCCTAAACAATAAATCATGATCCACCTTTATAAGAGGTTCATATGATGATACTTGATCCCAATGAGACTATTGAGGATGAATTGAAGATGATATCCATGAAATATGATATAAATTTAGATGATCAATAGATAAAGGTTGAGGAAGAGAAGGTAAAAGTAAAAGTATTGGACTTGGTGGTTGTCAATCTTCTAAAAAGGAAAGCTAAGACATCCATTGTCGCAAATACAAATAGACCTAAAGTGACTATCACTAATCCATTAATTGAAGTTAATGTATTCAGTCAAAAAAACATACTATATGTCCCACTTATTCTAGAATTGTTATTTTATGAACCTAGATTGGAGAGAGTGCCTACTATGCATCATCCTTGGCCTATGATGAAAGCTACTAACATTCATGTGCATTAAAAGCTTAAGCTATGGATCATTGATATATAAGAAGATGAAGCAAGGAGACTAGATACACTAAGTGATTTAGTAGCTCCATCATAAATGGAGGTCCCTATCCCACATGTGACCCAATATATAGTTGGAGTCAAGTATGATCCAAATATTTCCAGTTTACAAAGGGTGACTGATAAAGTAGTCATACAAGGTGGTGAGGAGGTGACATATCAAAAGGTTGACCCTTTGACTAATTAGATTCATAAGGAAAGATAGAGGCCAAGTGAAGATCCAATTTGTAAACATGATGTCTTGGATTTGGTGAAAGAACATTCAAAATAGCTACATGGTGTTATCAAGGGTCTGAAACAAAATAACAAGAATTTAGAGGAGCAATCTATCTTGTCAGTACAAGGATACATGGTCAAGTAGTTTGAAATAACCATGTATGAACTATTCAACTCTTTGAAAGTAGTAAATTCCAAGTAAGACTTGGTAAACAAACATTTTACTTTGGATACTAACCAAGTTGGCCAATGGCAGGCTTCAGGGCACAAGGTGAAGGATTTGATCAATGTTTTTACAGGGTATCAAATTCCTAATTTTAGAATAGTCATCCTAGTATATTTGAATATGGCTATGGAAATACTGGTAAATAAGATATAGGCATTAATAAAATGGTCTAGGGGCATGGGAGATTTCTCTAATAATATCCAATAGTTATAAAATAGAATGATGCACATACTTGGGAGTTTGATCAAGGATCCTAATTAACTTAGTCCCATTGGCTTGATCATTGATGAGGAGTTCAAACATAGAGATACTCAGTCCATATATGAGGTAAGGAATCAAAGCCAAGGCAAGACTAGGGTAGATAACAAAAACATCATGGACATGATTTTATTAGCTGAAGAGAATATGGGAGATGTTAGATCATCAAGGAAGCATTAAACATGGTAGACAAGGACCTCAAAGGCCTTGAAGATCAAGAAAGGGAGATTTTCATGGAACTCATTTTCAAAATCAAGATAATTGATTATAAACACTACAAAATGAAGATCCTAAAGCATAAACAAAGGACTATAACAACAAAAGAGTCTCAAAGTCAAATTGGTTGACTTAAGTATACTCCTTTCATAACTTGACCTGTATATTATTTTTAAAATGGAATAATCTCTTCGTAAAATCATGTGAAATATTGTAAATCACATTTCTTAGGCCATTATTTTATAAAGTGTCATTAATTATAAAAATTTATAGAAGGACAACTATCTTAGACACTTATACAATTGTCATTTGACATGATTGACCAACATACCTCCTGAGTCTTATATATAAGGGGTAGTTTCATTTGTAAATTAAGGGGAGGGGAGTGATTTTTTGAGTAAAAACATTGTGTAAACTTTGAGCAATTAATACAAGTAAGAAATTCCATTAAGATTGTCCACTATTTATTTGTGTGTTTATAATTATGACTGCTCTCTGAAGTAGATGTTTAGATGTTTAGGTTTGAATTGTTTTTACAAATTTTAGATGTGTAAATTTGAATGCAGAGTCATAAATTTGTGATTATGATATATTGATTGAAATATATTAAATTTATTTCATTTTCTTTGCTTTTCTTGTAGATGTGCTAATGCAATTTGCTTATAAGGTAAATCTTTAAATTGAATCTAGTTTTTATTTGCATTTTTTCTACTATCCTAAGATGTTTGCTTGATATATGACAGGATTTGATCTTTAGCTATTCCATGTTATATATTTGTTTAAGTGCATGTTTAGATAAAATATAATATTTATCATAATGTCTATATTAAAGATCACTAAATAACTTTCTTCTATGCCCTATCCTTCCTTTCGCTCATTTTTTGATCAACTCACTTTAGTTTTGTTTTCATTCGAAATATTCATGATAACTTAGACATTACACTTAGGTTTTGATCATAATTCATTATACTTAGTTCAAATTATCTTCATATTTCACAAGAAACCTATTAATTCATGGTTGCTCCCAACAACCAAGTAATTACATTATTAATTTTATGAAACAGTCCATTTGCTTTGCCTCTATTCCATTAAAGATATCAAGAATATCACAACTTACAAATCATGCAATGGATGCTTTGAATCTAAAAATGAGAAGTGTTTCTTAGACACTTTGAACTTCTGTGATACACTTTTAGGAATCAATAGGAAGATACAAGTTAAACTCTAGGACATCAATGTCTTATCCCCACATCAACAACATTACAATGTTTATTCAATATACACATAAAACATGGATCTTTGCTGCAATGAAATTATCTCTAATGAAATATTCATACACACTTGATACTATAAAATGACTAGTCAAATATGCCACACCTCTACAAGTAATGGAACCCTTTCCAATGAGTACATGTCATGTAAATCCAATAGTTGCTCTAAATTCAAGTAAATTTTAAATTTGTAGCCTCTAGTTCTATTACTTAGAATTATAGTTTATGAAAAGAAGAATAATAATCCACTTGGTTATGTTTTTATCAAATATGCATAATCTCCCTATTATACTAACTTAACCCTAATCATGTTTGTCAGACTCTGCTAAGGACAAATTTAAATGTAATTGAACCAATTTTTAAATGAAAATCAAGAATTTTATATTGATCAAAGAAAGGATGGGTGGGTCCTCACTAAATGAGATATTTTTAGAATATAAAATTATTAATGTGTTTTAAAACATTCCTTAATAGGCTATATTCAATTGAATTTGACTTCGAGCTACTTGAGTAAGCCATATTTTGTTGAACTATGATGTAATTATTTTTTCATTAAAGTGGGTTTTATAAAATGAAAAAAAATTTAACCATTGAACTTGTCTCTCTTTTTTACACAAAGCATTCAAAATTAATAATCTAATATTTCTAATAAAGGTGAAAATTAAAAAGGATGTGTGTTACTTCATATGCCATGGTAGTGAGATAAGTGGGAATGAGATGCCAAATTTCATGGTGAGATTGAGAAATGATGAAATGATGCAGAAGGGGAAGGCCATGAAGAACATGAAAGGGGTGAAATATTCCATGGTGGACTTGGTAGTGATGGTGAGGGCCAATGGTAGGGTATTTCAAGTGAAGGACTCGAATAGGCTTGTACATATTTACACATGTAAAGTTTAATGACATGTCACATTTATTTTCTTTTAATATATAAAATCAAATTAGAGGACTCTAAAACCAAAATAAATAGATAGGCTTCCTCAATTAAAGATTCCCCCTATATAATATATTCTTCTGATGAGGATGACATATACAAATAGATATGGATACAAATGTTTCCTTATTTTTTCCATTGTATTTCTCAGTAACATTAATAGCACCCATTATATTTTTAACAATAGTGCTCATTTATCTTTATTCAATGAATGAATGAGAGGCAAAACTACTGATAATCCACAAGCATTGCCAATTTTGTGTAGTCCACTGGACTTGGGCTCAAATCCCTCTATTTTTTCATACTCTCTCCAAAAGATATGGTGGTTTGCTATATTAAATAAAATATACATATGCACACATATGTGTGTGTCTGTGCGTACGCATGTGTGTGTGTGTGTGTGTGTGTGTGTGTGTGTGTGTGTGTGTGTGTGTGTGTGTGTGTGTGTGTGTGTGTGTGTGTGTGTTTGTTGTGTGTGTGTGTGTGTGTGTGTGTGTGTGTGTGTGTGTGTGTGTGTGTGTGTGTGTGTGTGTGTGTGTGTGTGTGTGTGTGTGTGTGTGTGTGTGTGTGTGTGTGTGTGTGTGTGTGTGTGTGTGTGTGTGTGTGTGTGTGTGCGCACACACACACACACTAAATAATTAATATATTTAATAAATTCTAATATTTTGATATGTACGAATGTATTATAGAACATAATATACTAATATAGTATATATTAATTTAAAATAAATAATAAAATATTATCTATTTATATAAAATATATAATAATAAATAAAAAAATTATATATCATGTTAATATATTTATATTATTAATATTACAATTCCTTATATAGTATTTTATAATATATTTATATAACATTTATATTCATGTGTTTTAATTAATAATAATAATAACATATTATTATATAATATTAGATATATATCTACAAAAATATTGAATATATAATATAATATTAATTTAATAATATATTTAATTATAATATTTAAAATATGTAATACTTTATATTAATTATAAAGTGAATGGTTCCTCTTCTACCCCAAGTAATAAATCCTCTTCTTACAAGTGTGTCAATTTTATTTACATGTTTGTCACACATTGATAGGTGTGTAGGCATGATGTAATGTTGGAGAGTGAGATTTCCAATGCTAGATTAAAAATATTTTATTAATAATTAAATGAACATATGGGGCCCCATATCAAATGTCAACCATAGATATTAATACTATGGGTGTTTATGGAAGCCCTAATCTGGCACTTGGTCCATAGTTAACCAAGTATAAGTTATTTATTGGTTAAATATTAACCATGGGTAAGTGCACAGAGTTGGGGGATAATTTTGTGGACTTTTACCATAAAGTGATCATGTTAATTAATAACATGATCATGTTATTTAATTAACATAATCACATTACTTAAATCTAGCCTCAAGATTACTAAAGCATAATGCAATTGCATTATTTAATAACATCAACGCATTAGTGTTAATAACATGATCATTCTATATTGAACAATAATGTGATCATGTTATTAAAAATAACATGATCACATTCCCTTTGTTATAAAAAATAGATAAGAAACTTGAATACAAAATGTATTCAATTTGTGTTCGTGTTTCCTACTTATAATGTGCTCTATGATCGCTTTTTATTCAAACTAGTACCAAAAGTGACAAGAAGTGATATAATTCACCCAACAGGCTTACTGATTGATTATGCCACCATGTAAAAGAGGTAAGTAATCAAAATCTCTTCTTTTTAACCATATTTTTTCATAATTTTCATTATTTTTAACCCATTTTTTAATTGAAATTTGTTTTTTTTAACAGCACATCTTGCGAACCCTCCCAACCCATCACAAAACCCTCTAGTTTCTCCTCCTCCTAACCATCCATAAAACCATAAGTTTCCTCATATCCCTCTACCTAACCCTCCTACAATTCCCCAAAACCCCCCGGTAGTCAAGAGTTATTAATTAGCAATATTGTCATAAACAAATTTGAAATTAAATACATAATTTATTGAAGAGAGATCATAGTTCAACCAACCCCAATCCCACATAGTTATTTGATTCCATACAAACCTTATTAGGTCAAATTGAATTGATAACAAGTCAAATTGACTGATGGACCTCATATACAGATACTTGTAGGGCCTGTTATGCTGACAAGTTGTTATCCCTTTAGGTTAAGAATTTATAAATTTCAAAAGCTAACATGTATGTCCTATTTATCGACCCAACCACCAATGCCCCCTTTCTTATAATATCCAAATGTTTTCCTATCCATAATTATGTACATAGCTTAATCAAAACCAATTTTTTGGATTGATGGTGGATGGTATTTGACTATCCACCATGTAACAACCATGAGGTCCTTTTATATTTTTTGAGGAAACTCTACTATGAGTTTTTCCTCAACTAGAATCCAAATTATTTTGATTTTAGTGAGTTTCAATGCCAAAGAAAAGTCTTCGCGTAATATTTAATAGGTATACATCATGTACCTAATCAACCTACACAAATCTATATCCAAAAGCCTCTTGAGCTTGATATCCCCTCTACAATTTAGTAGCTCATGGAGATAGACACTCTTCATGCTCTTAACTCACTCATTGATACACTCATTCAACATATGAGTAAGATTTTATAGAGTGATGCTATAGATATGCTATAGGCTACCTGATCCATTATGATTGATGAGTTTTTGGCATGCACATTTGGCATCCAATCATTAGTCACCACATAGATGCTAGTATATTTTATATAAATGTCATGTTAAATTTAAGTTATATTAGAAAATTTAATTTCAATGCTAAGAATTAACTTACATAAAAATATAACATAATATATATGTAATTTTTTATGTCATATGATGTTATGGTTCCTTCATCATCAAAACTAATATTTATAACATTCAATTTATTGCAGCCATTATTCACACATTCAGATCTAGCTACTGAGCCATCCACGATTGCATCTTCCTCTTTTAGGATGATACCATTTACATATACAAAGGTAAAAATTGTTTACATATATATTTTTTATTTACATTTATTATGACTATAGTTGTTTATATATACATGTTGATGAGTGATGTGGGATACAATTTCTCTAATTTTGTGTCTCTTACTTATACTTTGTTTGGGTAGTTTCATGTTAGTCTAGGTATAATTACTAAATAGACCTCATCTTAGCATTATCCTCCTATCATCTTGGTTCTTCTCTAACAAGTGTATGTTCACCCTTTTTTCCCCTAAACTTCATCTCATCACCCTATATCCTATGCTTGTTTTTACATTTAAGAATCTACATATTATGGTGGTGGTTGTACATAATGTTTGCATCCTACCATAATTGCAATCTAGAGATAGAATATTTTTCTAATTGTACTCCTCTAATTAGTATTCTCCCAATTTTTCCCATGATGGTAGTAAACTGCCAACCTCATTCAAAAACTATCCTAAAATACCCTAATATCATAGAGCTACCAAATATATCATTGTCAGTGTGTCCACCACTCATGGAAAGTCTCTCAATGGTGGAATACCTATCCAACTAGAAGCCATGATGGCCCCAACTGTCACAATCTCTAACCCTCATTGTTAAGGGGTAATGTACTCATAAACCTAGCCCATGATGAGTGTATGGGTCATTTGCTCATACACCAAATTATTACACCTAACTAAAAACCTTACCTCTATCATAATCCTTTATCAAGGCCACAACCTTGCCTTTAACCCACAAGCCTAGTATCCTAATCACAACCTTAAATTTTTTTACATAACACATCCTCGTTGGTGAATCTAGGTCACTTGGAAAGGAATATACTTGATGGGAAAATAATCCCTACCTACACAATCTAAAGTATCCCCATTATATATAGTGTGGCCAAATCACTAGTCATTAATTTATCTATAATCCTAGGAAGCCAATCATACTTCATCACTCTACACCATCAAATGTAGGCCCATATTAATAAAACGCAATTTTAAATATCCGTAACTACTCTAAGATAATCTTTAAAATTAATTCAAAAGTAATTAGTTACAAGGGTCAAGACCTAAGTCAAATCCCTATTTTCAGACAAGTAACAAATCAACAACCAATATAGTCGAACATGTAATATATCATAAATTGAAGATCTTGACCCAAGTGTATTTATAATTATCAATTTGAAAATAATGAAACTATTATATTATATATTCGATTTCAAAATTTTAATCCTCTAATTTTTGTTTTGGTACAAGGCTATTGCTCTAACACTCAATAGATGGATTATAACTTCAGATCCGAGTGTATTTTCATGTGCATGCTTGCATTTTCCTTTCTTATAATGTGTCATTGTATTCATGTACTTATATAGACAAATATTTTATATGTACAAGTGCTTATGTTGATCATTTTGGTTTCCATATATAATATTTGATGTAATTTATATAAAACTAAGTTCTCAAACTTGTTTACATGAATAATTGATGGCTAGTACTAACACTCCTCCCTCTATATGAGTTGAGATAGATATAGGCATTGCTACTAAAATGTCTTATGCATAGGCACTGATAGAGGTATATATTGGTTCTTGTAATTTTGAATTTTAAAAATAAACTTAGTTTAATAATTTTTTTACATGTGTACTTGGGGAAAATATAACTTATGTTTATGTATTATGTATGCAGGGTTGTCCTATGACAGCTGAATTCCCAATCAAATGGTGATTGGGGAAACTTCTCATGTTCCTCCCGTATTTCATATGCCTTTTCAGATAAATGAGCTTGTCACTGACTTGATTGAGCATGAAAAATAGATTAAATAGGATCATGATCTTGTGGTAATTTCACATGTTTAAATGATTTTTTATTATATTTTAGAATTAATTTATTAATAATTATTTGAACATATATTTTATGTTAATTTTATAATAATCATTATATTTGAATAGGCTCAGCTGTGAGCTAGTCATGAGCATAGGACTTGCAGTTAGACCTTGGAGTAATCTAAGGGATTAGAGGGGTCTCCATCTATTAGTAGGTCATTCCAGGGAGAGTCTTCTTTGAGGAAGGAAAAAAGAGGGAAGCTATTTGATGAATAAGATGTCTTACACACATGTGATGTGATTTTTTTTATACCTTTATGTAAATTGATGCATTTTTGGAATTTTATTGTGCATGTGACATTCAAAAAACATTAGATACTATGATGGTAGATGTAGTTTTTTGTATGGCAATCATGGCTCAATCTATGTAGTATTGACATTGGATATGTATGTGCCTATATTGTATGCCTATCATGGCTTGATATATATAATTTATATTCAATTTTTGTTTCATTATGTGTTATTTTAAAATTGTGTTTTGATCTTCCAATGTATTATCTATATAATATCTCATATTTAATGTTGTACGATTGCACAAATGAGGATTAAAAAAATATTCATTTTAATGCTCTAAATCTCAGATCAAGTACATATAATTTATATTAAATTTTTTAAATTTCATTATGTGTAGTGTAAATGAATGATGACACTCTTATCAATTATTCTTAATAGCCTTCTTCTCTTTGTACCTGCTTCTTATACGTGCTTTAGATGTAGAGCTTTTTCAACAGCTTGCAAGTGTTCAGGATCTTAACCAAAGATATTTTTATCTATTATTGTGTATTCAATTATCTTATACCTAATAACTCTTTATCCTACTCATACACCACAATTACAACTTTTGAACCCATCTCTTTTATCATTTCTTAGAATTCTCTCTTTAGCCTTTATCTTGGCCTGTAGCCCTATTTTAGGGAAAACCTCATGTTCTATTATGTACATAGAATCTTCAAGGAAAAATAATTATGTTTTAAAAACCCTATTTCCATGACATTACCTCACACAAAATCTTGGGTTAGGTTCCTTTACAAAATATTGTACCTCTAGGCTTACTTGGCATTCCAATTAGCCCTTGAAATTCACAAAGCTCCATGTTTTGACCATTATGGAGAAAATATAACCAAACCAAAACTATATTTAACCACCCTTTTGTCCAATCTTACTTTTCAATCAATTTTGGTCCTCAAATCTTCACCTAAGTTCAACTTTCTTCTTTAGCCTCTTTCTCACTAGGTTTCTTAGGCTAGTTGACTACCTACATTTTATTACAGTACAAAATATAGAAGTTAAAAGTAATAAATTATTTTATTAACTTAATATACCCTAATAGACACTATATTACAAATATTCATGATTTTTTAAGTGTTGATTATCTTCTTATGGTTAAAACCCTAAAAGTTAGGGTTTGTAGCAACTATATAGGCCAAGACTAAGAATAATTTCATATAATGTCCAAATCATACTTTTAAGATGATATAATTGTTTTATTATGTATGTCTAATATTCTTATAACTTTTTCCTTCAATGAGAAAGTTCTCACAACCCTCAGGGCATTCATAAATAATAAGTTTATCACAGGGGTATGCAGGGTCTCTAGGTTTTTCAACATCAATGGACTCTATAATTGATAATAATTTTATCACCACCTTATATAATATAAAAATAAATATTTAATAATCATACTCTTGACCATGTACCTTATATAGAATGTGAGGTTATAAAACCAAAATTGACTATTAACCCAAAATAGGGTATAAATAGGGTTTCTTTGTTTTACAAGTCAAAATGTCGATAGGTCAATTACTCAATTCCACCTAATAGGTCAATAGGTCAATAGGTAAAAGTTTTCAAATTTTTAAAAATTATCAAAGTTGTCAAAGTATTCAAAGTTATCAAAGTTTTCAATGTTATCAATAAGTTAATAGGTCAATAGATCAATTACTCATTAAGTTTCTAGGTCTCTAGTTTAATTTGTCAAAGTTGTCAAAGTTTCCAAAATTGTCAAAGTTGTCAAAGTTTCCAAAATTTTCATAGTTGTCAATGTTGTTAAAGTTTTCAATAGGTCAATAGATTAATATATCAATTACTCATTAAGTTTCTAGGTCTGTAGTTTAAGTTGTCAAAGTTGTTAGAGTTCAAGTTATGATTGTAGAACTCTAGCTTTGATGATTTTTAGGTGAAAACTGACACTAAAAACATGTTTAAGGGGGTGGATAACACTTATCAACATGTTCTTGGCCTCTTGTCAAGCCTGATTGACAAACCCACCACCCATTCTAGCCTCAAGTGTTAAGCACGGAATATACTGAGAGGGGGGGTGAATCAATATATTATATATCTTATAATACTTTCCCTTTATCAAATTCCACTTAATCAAACATTCAAGATATGCCATGAAACTCAAACAATAAACATCACACAAGATAGAGAGAGACACTAGATATAACGTGGAAACCCAATGTGGGAAAAACCACACAGAATCAATCTCAAATATATTCTTGAGAACAAACCCACATGAGCACCACACCCCTTTGCCAAATACAAACCTCAACTATAATTCGTGAGCACCAACCCATAGGAGCTTCAAAACCCTTTGCCAAGCACCAACCTAGCACCTATTCATGAGCACCAACCTCTTTGCTGAGCACCAACCCAACAACTATTCGTGAGCACCAACCCATTTGTGTATACCACACACCTATCTCTCAATGTTGCTATCTTCAACAAATGATAGATCAATACAAAATTTCCTTCCTCTCTCTCACCTTTGATCTTTTAAGCTAGATATAACAAATACAAATCATATTCATCTCTCACAATTGCTCTTCTAAGCTATATATTACAATATCAAATCAACCTCTCACTCTCATATTACAAATGGCTTGTCAAGCCTTTATTTATAGCTTTCCAAATGACCTTTGACCTTCCCCCTTTGTGACCCTTCAATCCTCATGGAAAATGATGCCAATCTTGGATGACCCTTCATATCCAAGTGTTTGAAAAGTCATGTGGTGACCCTTCATGACCAAAAACGTCCTTCCCACTTTTGTCTTTATCTTTGGTGACTCTTCATATTCCTCAAAGTGTCCCTTCATGAGAAATTGCACCTTTACTCTTTTTTATTAACTTGGTGACTCTTGGTATTCTCCAAGATGACTCTTCATGGGAAAATGCATCCCATACTTCTTTTGTCTATACCCCATGGCTCTTCGACTTCTCCATGGGCCCTTCTTTTGTCTCATATGCAACCAAAAATATATTCGTTAATATTAAATAAATATTAACTCACATTAGCCAAGATAAACAATATTAAATGAAATGGGGCCTCTATCACCAATAATGCTAAACCTTTGACATCAATGACAATATTTCCAACAATCTCCCCCTTTGTCATTGATGGCGACCTCAATCCTAAAATTGCCACATCCTATCACCTGCACATATCGTCATCTAAAAACATACAATAACTCCCCCTTATTGTAACAACATGTACCTATTCCCTGTACCTATTTTTTACACGTTTACCTGTACCTATTATTCTCCCCCTTTGACATCAATGGTAAAGGGCCTACCTAGAGCTAACACTTAGCTCCCCCTCACTTGATGCTGAACATCAATGGCAGGAAGTAATAGAAATTACTCCCAACTCCTCTCGCTGATCTTTGAGAAGATACCTAATTTTACCTGTCCTTTGAGAATCTACAATCAACTCATTTGAATATTTCCTTCCATATGAAACTTTAATGTGTATCCTTGATCACATATTTGCCTTACACTCAATAGATTATGCTTATTAAACATTCTTAGTCTTGGTTCTACCATTATCCAGAAATAAAGTACCTTTTTTGGCTATCCTGGCAGTGGTTTTATCTTTAAATATCATTGTACCACCATTGATCTTCTTTACTCTTATCTCCTGTCATATTCCTCGAACATCCGCTATCAATGAACCATGGCTGATCTTTATCTCTTACATGCAAAGCTATTTTCACCAACATAGAATCTTCAAGTTGTTTCTTCTACCATGAACATGACTGAACCTTCTTCTTGATGAATGGAGCTTTGAAACTTTGATCCTTCTTGATTGAATCTGCATGAGTATCCTTTTCTTTCTCTCTAAAAATTTTATCTCTTTTTCAAAATTATAATTTCTTATGACCATAATCATTTGAAACACTACATATGCAAGAATCATTCTAATAGCCTCAAACCATAATACTGATGCAAAATTTTCTTCAAAAATATATTCCCTCAAAAGATATACAAATTAATCTGTCAAATCACCTTCTTGTCATGCAAAATATCCAAGACCCAATAGCATCCACCATGCTTCAATTTTCTTAAAAGTGTCTCCTTGAAGCCTAGAAGAGACACCCCCACACAAAAGGGTTCTAGAAATAAATCTCAGGAGATTCCCACATCTCTGTTTCCTCCTTGATCTTCTTGTGTTTTTATTTTAGAATCCGTTTAAGCATGTCTAACCTTTTTGACTTACTAACCTTATCATTTATGATGTTCTTCTTTTTCTCAACCTTTACAACTATCTTATCTTGACAAAGCTCATGCTCAAATGTAACAAGAGATTCTTTACAATCCTTCTTATCTGATTCTTTATCTACTATAACAAGTAATTCATTTTCACTCTTAACCTCAACCTGATCAACCTTTACTATTTTAGGTCTCCAAACCTGAATTTGTCTTTTCTCATATTTTATAGAGGCTCTATATCCTTTGACATACCTTGAATATCTCTTTACTTTATTTTGACATAATCTAGCAATATGACCAACCTCATGACAATAGAAGTAAACAATATTTATCATACCTTTTTCTTGAATGTGACTAAGATCTCCCTTTGACTGATTGCTTCTCCTCATACAGTCTCTTTCCCTATGACCAACATGATGACAAACAAAACAATGGCCATGAAAAGAATTTGAAAACTTGAAAGCATTGGGCTGCCTAATTGGCTTCTTTGATTTTCCTTCAAAACCTGCATCCTTCTTTCCTTGGACTAATATTGCATGATGTTTCTCAACCTTGATTAAAAGCTTCTCATGATTATCCTTTAAAGAACCTAACTCATCCTTCAAATGATTACACTCTTCTTCTTTTGATGTTAAAATTGAAGTTGCAACCTCTAACTAATTCTTAAGATCCTGAATAAATATCTTATTTTATTTTACTTGTATAGCAAACTTAGAATCCAAGATACACACCTTTTCCTTAAGAGCCTCAACCACAGATTTCAACTCTTGATTCTCCTTCTTTAGTTGCTTGGCCATCTTATGCTTTTCTTTGATATACCTTCAAGCTGTTAAACCTTTTCTAGAAGGAACCTACTCTGATACCAATTGTTAAGCACAGAATATACTGAGAGGGGGGGTGAATCAGCATATTATATATCTTATAATACTTTCCCTTTATCAAATTCCACTTAATAAAACATTTAAGATATGCAATAAAACTCAAACAATAAACATCACACAAGATAGAGAGAGACACTAGATATAACGTGGAAACCCAATGTGGGAAAAACCACAGAGAATCAATCTCAAATATATTCATGAGAACAAACCCACAAGAGCACCATACCCCTTTGCCAAGTACAAACCTTAGCTACAATTCATGAGCACCAACACACAGGAGCTTCAAACCCCTTTGCCAAGCACCAACCCAGCACCTATTCGTGAGTACCAACCCCTTTATGTATACCACACACTTATCTCTCAATGTTACTATCTTCAACAAATTATAGATCAATACAACATTTCCTTCCTCTCTCTCACCTTTGCTCTTCTAAGCTAGATATAACAAATAAAAACCATATTCATCTCTCACAATTGCTCTTCTAAGCTAGATATTACAATATCAAATCAACCTCTCACTCTCATATTACAAATGGCTTCTCAAGCCTTTATTTATAGCTTTCCAAATGACCTTTGGCCTTCCCCCTTTGTGACCCTTCAATCCTCATGTAAAATGGCACCAATCTTGGATGACCCTTCATATCCAAGCATTTGAAAAGTCATGTGGTGACCCTTCATGACCAAAAACGTCCTTCCCACTTTTGTCCTTATCTTTGGTGACTCTTCGTATTCCTCAAAGTGTCTGTTCATGAGAAATTGTGACTTTACTCTTTTGTCTTCACTTGGTAACTCTTGGTATTCCCCAAAATGACTCTTCATAGGAAAATGCGTCCCATCCTTCTTTTGTCTTTACCCCATGGCTCTTCAACTTCTCCATGGGCCCTTCTTTTGTCTCATATTCAACCAAAAATATATTCATTAATATTAAATAAATATTAACTCACATTAGCCAAGATAAACAATATTAAATGCAATGGGGCCTTTATCACCAATAATGCTAAACCTTTGACATCAATGACAATATTTCCAACATCAAGAACACCCTTCCCAATACACAAAAATACATTTTTTTAGTCTAAGTTCAAACACACATAGAAAAAAACTTTTAATTCATTTACATGAACCATTAGATCCCTCACATACCAAAATAAGCCATTTAATCACACCCTATAGCACTTGGGTGGAAGATAAGAGATCAATCTGTTAGACAAGTTATAGTGATGGGTCCAAAAATGGAAGTTTTTTTAAGTGAACAAAAACTTCTTGAGTTCTAACTAGCATTTCTACCACCGAGACCTCCACCTATCAATATATAACTTTAATCATGTATAGATAGATAAATTACATGTTATCATGCCACCACAATGTTTGAATCCACCTAGAAATGTATTTTCACTACCTTTCTAGAGAGCAGAAACATTGGCAACAAATATTATCAAAGTTTAAGTTATGGTTGCAGAACTCTAGTTTCAATGCTTTGTGGGTGAAAACTGATAGCTATTAAAATTCAAGGGGGTGGATATCCTCTAGTTACAAGTTTTTGGCCTCCCATTAGGTTTGATCAATAAACCAACCACCCATTCTAGCCTCAAGAACACCTTTCCCAATACAAATAATGTAATTTTTTAGCTTAAGTTCAAACATGCATAAAATAAAACTATAATTAATTTATTTGAATCATCATATCCCTCACATACCACATTAAACCCTCTAATCCCACCTTGAATCACTTGATTTGAAGCTTTGATATCAATCTGTTAGACAAGTTGTAGTAATGGGTCCCAAAATTCAAGTTTTTATCAGTGAACAAGTAACTTCTCAAGCTCCAAATGGAAATTCTACCTTCAAGACCTCTAAATATAAGTAGGTCACTTTTATCACATCTATATAGACAAATTACAAGTTATTTTACTTCCATGACATTTGAATCCACCTGAAAGTGAATTTTCACTGCCATTCTAGAGAGTAAAAACATTGACAATAAATGTTGTCAGAGTTCAAGTTATGGTTGCAAACCTCTGGTTTCAATGCTTCATGGGTGAAAAATGACACCACCAACACATCTAGTGGGCAAATAGTCTCTAGGAATAGGTTTTTGGCCTCCCATCAGGCACAATCAACAAACCCACCACTTTACAAGAAAAATGCAATGTTTTAGCCTAAGTTGAAACACCCATAAAACAAAAACTAAAAGTCATTTCCATGAATCATCAAATCCTTTATGTGCTACCTTAAGCGCTATAATTTTAACCTATAGCACTCAAGTGTATGCTTCAAGATCAATCTGCTAGACAAGTTGTAATGATAGGTTTAAAAATGCAATTTTTTGTTAGTTAACAAGTAACTTCTCGAGCTCTAACTAGAATTTCTACCTCTGGGACCACCACCTGTAAATATATTGCTTTGATGACATCCAAAAATAAAAATTACATATTATTGTGCCACCATGACATTTGAGTCCAACCAGAAGTACAATTTCACTATAGTTTTAGAGAGTGGAAACACTTACAAGAAATGTTGTTAGAGTTTAAGTTGTGGTTATAGAACTATAGTTTCGATGCTTTGTGGGTGAAAAATGACACCACCAACACATCTAGGGGGTAGATAAACTTTAGGAATAGGTTCTTGGCCTCTCATCAACCTTGATCAACAAACTCACCACCCATTTTGGAATCAATAACACCCTTCTCAATACAATAAAAATGTAATTTTTTAGCCTAAGTTCAAACACACATAAAACAAAAACTATAGGTCATTTCTGCAAACCATCATATCCCTTATTTACCTCCTTAATCCCTATAATATTATACTAATCTTCTCTTAGGTTCAATAATATATAACTCTTAGGTTCAAGAATATAGAACTCTTTACTGATAGTGTTAGCCATGTGATGGTGAAAGCTTATCTGGCACCACTAACCTACAAAAAATTGTTAGTAAGCAATTAAAAATGAAATTTATATATGTAATACCTAGAAAAAAAAACATTTGGTAAAATTGATTACATCTACATTTGAAAAGTCAACACACCTTCGTATTTGAATCCAAAAAACCACAAGGATCTACTTTAACCTTGATAGTATTAATAATAGCTTCATGATCTGACTCCTTCCATAGTTTCCTGTTTAATGGCCTCCCATGATATTTTTTAACTAAATATTCATCAAAAGAATCAAATTTGAATAGTGCAGTATCTTCTTGTTCTTTTCAAACTCTTCAAACAATCATCGATCTAAATTTTTTATAGGATATCATCGAAACCAATTTCGAGTGACTACCAATGACCTAGTGGGATAGTCAAAGTTTTCTTCATCTATAATTGGGGAAGTCAATTTTTTCTTTCTCTCTACACACTGACACAAGTAGTAATTAGTTCCTTCTTCATTATCCTCATCTAAAATAATTACAAAAACATGCCTTATACATCATAAAAATTCATTTTTAGTGACAATATGAATATATATAAATAATGAGAATAAATTATAAATAATGAAAAATATTCTACCTGGCTGTACTAGATCAGATACATGGTCAAAGTCATTTGATGATGTCATATATATAAGTTACAATGTTGTTGGAACTTTATATGTGTTGATTGGAATTAGAGGTTTATAACTCCAATCATCCACCCACTCTTGTGACTCATAATCATTCCAAATAGACTCCACACATGAAGAATAAAAACATGCCAAGTGTCTCATATGAATAATCCAACAACTTGCATTTGAGCTAAAAAATGAGTGGATGTCACCTGAACCCATTAAAGTCATACAATCCTCATAATTTGGCAAGTGTTCTTCCTCCATTAACCAAAAATTTCTATGAATAGTAGAATTTGGCTGAGCACCATGACCACATGTTCTCATTACACCATTCAAC
>JARHVA010007088.1:362500-387500 GCA_037957365.1 Torreya grandis
TCTTTGGCAAATTTATATGAAAAACCTTTAGCTTCGCATAAGGTATTTCTTATGAAGCAATTATTTAATTTGTAAATGTTGGAAGGTGGATCTATTCATAGTCATCTTAGTTATTTCCATGGTTTGAAACTAGTTAAATTCAGTCAATATTGTTTTTGATGATGAAATTAAGGCTCTCTTAATCTTATGCTCATTACCTAAAAGTTGGGAGAGTTTAGTAATCGCAGTTAGTAATACTGCATCTGCTTTAAAAATCTTAAAAGTGGATGATGTTGTGAGTGTAATCTTGAATGAAAAAATTTTCAAGAAAAGCACAGGTGAATCATCAGGGAATGCTTTTAGTGTTGAAAGCAGGGGAAGGCAAAGAGAGAAGATCAAGCATGGGAGATCAAGGTCAAAGATAGGTAGGAGATCCAAGTCCAGGTATGGCAGAATAACCTAATAGAAATGTGGAAAGCAAGGGCATGTAAAGAAAGATTGTAGGTCGGTTGAAGATCAGCATGAAGGACATGAAGAAGTAGATGTTGTAGATATTATTGCACAGGATGCTCTAGTATGTTCCTTGGATAAAGTGGAATCTTGGGTTTTAGATTCTGGTGCCTCTTTCCATGCATCCCCAAATAGGGAATTTTTTCATGAATATGTCCAAGGAGACTTTGGAGAAATTTATTTAGGGGATGGTAAGCCTTGTCAAATGGTTGGCAAAGGGAAAGTGAAGCTGAAATTGCAGACGGGCAACACATGGGTGTTGAAGGAGGTCATGCATGTCCTAGTCCTGAAGTGGAATTTGATTTCTATTGGAAAGTTGGGTGATGAGGGTTGCACAGTAACTCTCATATTAGACTCTTGGAAAGTTTCCAAGGGTGCACTTGTTGTAGCAAGAGGTAAGAAAGTAGGTACGCTTTATCTATCTACTTGTATTACTAATTTTCCTTCTAGTTTATCTACTTTAGCTGTAGATTCGAACATGTGGCTTAATAGGCTTGGTCACATGAATAAGAAGGGGATGCATGTTCTTGAGTCAAAGGGTATGCTTTCAGATTTGAAAAACATGGATCAATATTTCCGTAAGGAAAAGAAGAAAGTGACGTTTCTTGACACTAGGTCAACAAAGAAGGTGGTTGCTTCTGTTGGAGGATCACAGTATTGCAGAAGGAAGAAATTTGATGTTCATGACAAGAACAAGAAAGCATTGGTTTTCAAGGAAAAGATGACAGATAGAGATCAACGCAAGGGGCTAAAGAATTCTGAACAGAGCAAGGTTGATTTGTACAAGGTTTTGATCCAAAAGGAGCTCGCGGGTAAAAGTCATCGCTCACAAGTAAAACATAGAGACCGACGTCGATTAGAAAACTGATGTCAGCATCCAGATAGGGACTGACATCAACTATGTGCAGACCAACATCAATGACTTTGGAGTAGTAAACACTGGCATCAGTTAAGCCGACCCGATGTCGGTGATGAGGTAGTCACATAAAATTGATGTCGATTGGGTGTAGGCTAAGATGTGATCGACGTCGGTCATTGAGACAGATTTTGGGTGGACATCAAGCTGTCAGGGAGTCTCAAATGCCCATATGGAGGACTGAAAGGGTAAGTAAGCCTCAAATTCATCATTTCCCTTCTTTACACTACTTGTTGCTCACTGATGGTCAAGAACCAGGAAGTTATTAAAGAAGCAAAGTAGGTAGAATCTAGGAAACAGTGGGAGCTTGGCATGGATGAGGAATGTGATTCTTTGGAGAAGAACCAAATGGGAGTTTTTTGGTAGAGTTGCCGACTGGAAGAAAGCATTGAAAGAAGAATGGATTTTCAGGATAAATAAGAGTGGGAATGGACACGTGAGATGGAAGGCCAAGGTATATGGTCTTGAGTTAGCTATAGGACAATGGAGGTTTAACCATTGTGTTTTCTTTACCAAGTTGGATAATATTAGCTACATTATCTTGTTACTGTTTATTATGCTTGTTGTGGGGTCACATATGCAGGGAGTTGTTGAACTAAAGGTAAATTTAGTTCAGAGGTGTGTCATGAGGAATTTAGGAGCAGCAAGATTATTTGGCATGATTGTGTTCTAGAGACATGGAAGGTCATAGGTTGATTTTGTCTCCAGATGATTGTGTGAAACTGATTAGCACACCAATGGTTGGACAGTTCTATGAACAGTGTCCTAATTCACATAATGAGGTTGAGTACATGTGTACTAAACTTGAGATTTCCCAAGCAGTGGGAGCTATTAGCAAGTTTGGATCCAATCCAAGAAAGAAGCATTGGAGGGCAGTTTAGTGGATTTAGGTATCTGAGAGGGACTAGTAGCAGGTGCACATGCTATGCAGGGTCAAGTTATTTTCTACATGGGTTTTTAGATGTGGATGTGGCAAGTGATTTGGATGACAGGGGGTGCACCACAAGATTTTTGGTGGTTGGTCTTCAAGATTGATCTTGAAGAGGGATACAAAGCCAAGAAACAAACTAGATGATGTATAGGTACAGGTATAGTTGTAGTTGTTTATCTCTAAGTGGGAGATTGTTAGGTTGTGGAACTAAAAGCTTCACTAATGTAGACATGGAGGAGGTTGTTGAGTTCCAGGGATACCAGCATCGGCAGCACAACTGACGTCGGTCATATACAGTGTAAATGACAACTGACATCGGTCACCTCTAGTTAGACATCGACTGACATCGGTCGTCTGTGCGGTTCTAGAACTGTTCATTGCACAAATAGTTAGTTTGTTGAACCGATTATTTGCATGTAAAGACTATTTCAAGTCTTGAGCTACATGTCTAATTATTGTAAATTAGAAGTCTAAGTTATTGTTTAGTATGGGATCTATTTATAGACTCATTGGCATGTATTGTAATTAAGGATTAAGGCAAGGAAGAGATCATTCCAATTGTAAGAACATGTTGATCTGTAGGTTGTTGCAAGATCAGGAAGAAGTTCTACATGGTAAGTAAGATCATTTGAGTTGTAGGTTGTTTCAAGTTCATGGGAGATCTACTTGAAGTAATTTTGAGTGCTTGGTACTGGCAGTATTGTTACTGACTGGTTGGAGGTGAACAACAGCTCTGTGTTTGAGTAGTTTGTTGTGACCATTTTTGGTAGGAGAGTGAACTCTTGAGGGAAAGAGATCTATACATCTGAGAGGTGTGGAATATTGTGGCATCTTCATTGTATTCCCTTCTGACATGAGTATTAATACAAGATTGTGTATTGTCTCTCATATTCTGTGTCATTTGTGAATTCTAGTTACTTGTTAATTCTGGTATAATTCTGTGATTAGTTGCTTATACAAGGTAATCATATTGTACTCTTATTGAGGAGTTGGATCTTGACATGAACCTATTTTTTGCTATATAAAAAGGATGTTAATTGGGATTAAATTGATCCTAGGGGCCTAGTGGGCCTTAATGTAAGGAATTTTATCCATATGATATCCATTAGGGATTCAAGTGTTTACCATATTAAAAAAATAAGTTTTTTTTTAATTTGATATGCAATTTGGTCCAAAGGAGCCATGTGCAAGGAATTACATTCATGTATAATGAAAAGTGGGGCTTGTTTGGCCTTTATTGCATACCATATTAAACCAATTGAGTATTCGATTCTAGATGATACATAATTAGGGCCAATTGAGGCTTGCCTAAGGATTTGTGTTAACATAATTTAAATTAGGGCCCTAATTGCACACCTTATTCAAATAATTGACTGTTATCATGAATCTGATATGAAATTATGACCAACTAAACCCTCTATAAGTAATTACAGATCCATCTTTAATAACAATCGGGATTCTAATTATGCACCAAATTAAACTAAAAATATATAATTGTTCAATATGATCTATGAAATTTAGTCCAAACTTGAGTTTTTTGTAAGAAATTTCATCCTTCTACTATCAATAGGGGGCTCTGTTGGTCCCAAATACATGACATTTATAATCAACCAAGTATTTAGTTCAATTGAATATGAAATTAAGGCCAATAAAGGCTCATGGAAGTAACTAAATACATCTAAAGTCAATTACAACTTTTTTGGCCCTGATTCTAAACTATATCTAGCTAATCACACATTTGGTAAATTATCTTACATATAAAAGTGGGGCCAACTGAGCCCCATGAAAGTAATTTTATCCATATAGTGTTCTAGTTGGGTTTCATTAGCCTTGATCGCACACCATATTGAACCAATTAAGTATTTATGTTTAATATGATATGTAAATGGGGCCACTCAATCCCCAAGCACGGAGTTATATTCATCTAATGTCATTTGGGGCTTTAATCACACCATGTTAAATCAATTGATTTTTTTCAATTCTATACACAATTGAGGACAAGTAAGTCTTATGTAATTAATTACTTCTACCTAGAATATTAATTGAGGATTTTTTAACCCCATGAAGTAAATTGTGTTAATAGAATTTGTCCATGGGGAATATTTTTCCCTAATTCCACATCATATTTAACCAACTGAGTGTTTTCTTCAGTATAATATTTATATTTAAGATTAATTGGTCCTAATGAAAGGAATTCCTTCAATATAATATATATGATGGATTTGAAAGCACATGTCATATTAGACAACAATATTAAGACTACTAGGCCTAATGGCTCCTATTCAAGTTTTAGGATGTTTAGAATATATAACATGATCACATTATTAACATGATTACATTATTAACATTACCATGTTATTAATGTGATAACATTATTAACATGATCACAATAATTGATTTTGAATTCAATTCCTACATGTTTTGTCTTGGGAATGGTTTTGATTCCTGAACTAAAGGCTTGTAATATCAATGTACAACCATGTATTGTGTTGGGTGAATATTTCATCGTCAACTAACTGATGACAAAATGGGTATATCAACCACATCATAGGGATATCTACACCACGAAAAGTATGGGTTTATTAGATCTAGACGAAGTAAATTTCTCCTCTCATCAAGGGGAGGTTCCCTATAAATATTTATGCGCTGGATATATGTATATAATTAAGCAGAAAATAACACATGGGATGGTATAACAACATCTACCTCTCTTTTTTCAGAGGTAATGTATGAAGAACAAAAGAGGGATCTCTTAGTCTTTAGCTAACAACACTCCTCTTCTTTTAGGAATGGTATCAAACAGAGAGCAGAAGATCACCTAAAGTAACAAAGTTCACAAGAAAAATTATGCAAGCACAAAGTCTTTCGTAGTTTCCTTCACCAATCTAGAACAAGCGTAACCATAGAGTGAAATGAAGCACAAAGTCTTTGCCTAAAACTACAAAAGATATATGAATCTCAAAGATAAAAGTAGCTCAAAGTCTATCATCTACCTTTTAGAAGCATTTTCAGATAATATAAACACACCCACTTTGCTTATTAAATTGAATAAACAAGAGATTATCAGGAAAGAGAACATAAGAAACTATTTCCTAGACAACGCAAATAACTTCAACACAAAGTCTGAAATAAACCTGCTTCTCATTCATTCAACAAAAATATGATTTACAAGTTTGAGCACAAAGACTCAAAAATTGCTTCAATTTTAGCAGAGTGTTTGCTTTCAATTTTTCCAAGATCCTTTTACAAATGAGGTCTCTACTATATATAGGCAGAAAATCCTCAAAAACTAGAAAGTTTTAAAATATAAAAATATCTTAGTCAAAGATGACTCATCTTTGACTTTGAGATATTTTTCTAAAATATTTACATGTAATTACATATTACAAAATTGCATGCACTTTTCACAAAACAAAAGTGCATACGGAAAGAAGAAGAAAGAAGGGGAAAAATTCAGTTCTTGCTGCCAGATTTTTTCAGATGAGCATCGTACACAGTAATGGATACATGAATTCCTATGCTGTCTAGCGCAACCGTGTTCTTGGAGATGATTCTGGCTCTGATTAATGCGTCCTTCAATGTTGTGATGGCCTTAGCATGACCAGTTAACCTAGATTTTAGATTTTACAAAGTTAACTAAGTGTCTAGAATACTATCCACAGAAGACATTGAGAAGGATTTCTCTTCAAAATCACTTTGAATCATCTCTTTGAAACTATGGATCATTTCTCCTGCTGAGAGGAATTGATTTTCCTTGGAGGTTAGGTTGTAGGATAGTTCTTCCAGTTTATTGAGCAGACTTATGTCACTCTTCTCACCAGCATCCCTGAAAGCTTTGAGATCCTCAATTAAATCTTTGAGTACCTAGATCCTGAAGATCAGTGACTCCTTGATCTCAACATAAGATTCCTTGCTGGAGATGACACCGATAGATATCTAGGTGATTTTCTTCTGATCCTTCATCTCCTTCTATTTGGCAAGATATTTTTCTAAACTATTAATCTCCTGAGAGATAAGAGGGACAAAGTCATCTAACTCTGCCCTTAATTTCTTCATCTTGTCCATCTTTTTTACAACCTCTGATAGCAAGGAAACTCCCTGAGTATGCATTTTTTCAACGTAGTCCTCCAGGACTTTTCCCTTTAAGTAAGTCTTCTCTGCCTTTTGGATGATAGGGTCATCTACAGAGAAGGCTTCCAGAGTTGCCGCTTCAGGGGGAAGAGTGAACCTTTTTATTATTGCCATTAGATGCTCTGTCTTGGCCTTGTAATAATCTTTCATCTCCTTCTCTCGGTCGAATTTATGGACCATGATGTCTATAGCAGACTGAAGGTCACTTTTCACACCTTCGTGAGTAACTTTACCAAGTTCAACATGACATATGGAATAACTGATCATTTCAAAACCCTCAAGGGTTGCATCTTATGGAGGCTTGGCAATTTCCAAAAAAAATTGTCCTTTTTTGTCGACCAATTTTGAGAGGATTCTTGGCCTCTTCGGAGCCTTAGCTTTCACTGGCACTATTTTGCCAAAGTCGAAGTCATCTGGAGAGATGTCTAACTTATTTCTTTTGGGGGTGAATGCTGACATCTAGGGTGGGAGAGAAGTACCTATTGTGGTAATGGTTCCTTCGACTGGCGTTACCGTGGCAGCTTCTATACTGCTAGTGGTGAGAGTAGTCACAGTGGGAGTAACAGGCAAAATTGTACCAACTACTGATTCTGGCTCTAGGGAAAAACTTTCCCCCAGATTGAAGAGGGAGATGAAAAATTGGGAATGGACCTAGAGGAGTAAGGAGAACCTCCAAAAGTGCTCTGAGGATTGCCAAATATGACTCTGGAAGGAGAGGTGGCTCCAGAAGAGGGAACACTGATCAGAGAGATAGGAGAAGAGGGTGCCACAGGAGACTGAGGTGGAGAAGGAGAGGCGCTCTTGAGCAATTGTGCTTCTTCTTGTGAAGGTAGAGGTTCAGTGCTTGGCTATCATGACAGCCAATCATTTATTTCCATTGGCTAAGCTACCTGTGTTTGAGGGCTCTGTTCTTTAGTTCCTTTAGCTGCCACTTTAGGCTCTTCAATAGTCTTTGGTTTCTTAGACACAAAGATGATTCTAGGCTTGTGAGGCCTAAAAGGAGAAAGTGCATCACCTTTGTTCTTAGTTCTATTCTCTGCCTTCTTCTTCATCTCTGCTTGGTATTCAGCGTCTGATCCTGTGATAAATTCTTTCAATTTGATTCCTCTAGCTGTTAACCAATCATTGATGTTAGCCAATATTGGTTCAAATCTTTTTCTCAGAGAAGTTAGTTCTTTTTAAGACCACTGAGTTGGAGGAAGACGGGAGCCAGCAACCTTTTTAGCTAGGTATCTGCTATTGAGGATGTTTCTGTCATCGACCAGATTGGAGGGAATCTCTGTAAGCCCCAGATATTTAACTTGCTCTAGGGTCAGCCTACAATAATCCATCTTCTTGATTTATTTGGCTGTCCTCAAGTCGATCCAAATATCTTCAATCATGGGCTCATGGAACTGAGTTTTTTGCCTAATTTTGTCCTTAACTCCCCTGTAGTCAAATTTATCTTTGCTCTTGAACTGCTTTAGGGTGACCATCTATATTTCTATTTCCATGACTTTGGCTTTGGCTACTGTTGCAATGGAATACCTACCAATTTTGATTGGAAACCTGAAACCTGGTTTCTTCAGCTCTTTTTGTCTGGTATGCATGACAATCAGTTGTCAAGAAAGTTCCATTAGTACCAACTTATCTGAAGGGAACCTAGGGAGCATATAGGGGTAGCCTTGGAAAAAGCCAACCCGAAAAAAGCAGAAGGTGAGAAATTAGAGGAACATGCAGCTGTAGTCATTGACGACTGTCCAAGCCTCATCTGATACTCTCTTCTGCTCAAGTTGAGGGTCATAGAGGCATAGAAATATGGCAAAAAAGGTGTCATTTATCCTTTTGAAATGATGGGTTTACCCTTAAAGTGTGAACTAGAGATAATATGAGTATACTGGGGTTGTCTTTCTATCCCCATCAGTTGTCAAACCCAAAAAAGTTTGCATTATAGCAGCTATGTACACAAGGTACGAAGTCATATAAAACTTGGAAGAAGTCTATACGTTAGTTAGTTGCTCATGGAGAGTGTTGTTGATCTGCTCTCCCCAAAAGATGACCTGCATGCCTTGGAAGATGATTTTAATGAATGGGTACATCCATTCATGGAACAGTGAGGAAGACGAGAGACCTCGTATTCTTCTGAGAAGGGTGATCAAGTCACCAACTTCCTCAATGAAGTCACTCCTCAAAAGTTCTGTGGCCATCTGGATAGGTTTGTTCTGGGGGTCTTCAGCCATTTGTAGTTCATCACTTTCTTTGCCCTCTCAGGCTCTTTGTCGTATTCCTTCTGGGCATCCATGAAGTCAATCTTGGTTACTTCAGTGGCTGCAGGGCACATGAAGACTTTGTCAATGAATTTGGGATCTAGTTGAATTATCATATTCCCACTGGCATTTGAGACTGACCTTGTCTCCTTGTTGTAGAAATGAGCACATTAAAGGATGAACTCTGTATGATGTGCTGCCATTAGGAAAGCAACAACCAGGTGGATGTTGCTTTCAACAATCCTCTTTATCTCAGTGCTCAGGTTCATCACCTTCATTTGAGTCATGAACTCGACCATGTCCACGTGTCTAATTTTGGTGTCCTGAATGTCGTCGACATTGGAGGTGACTGAAGTGAGCGAGAAGATGCCCTAGTATTTGTATTTCATGGTCTTCACCTTTTTTAGAGATGCTTTAGACATGGGAACTGGCTTTAATCGAATAGGTGTCGATGAGCAAGAGTTCTCTGAGAGTACTGTAGTCATGATCATGAAATTAGGGGAGACTGGACGAATTGGGGAAAATGCATTTTAAGTGATCCTGGTCAATGGAGGTCACTTAAAAAGGCTGGGTTGGAAAAAGGCATGGGAAATGAGGCAGAAATGGAAAGAAAAGGACAAGACAGAAAATCCTCCAGAGTTAGGAAAATCCAAAGGAGGAATGCACGGGTGGCAAAATTTGCCACCCCTGCAAGTTGGAGTGAAAGAGTATAAGGGCAGTGAAAATTGCCACCCATGAAGGTTTGGCCTGCAGAGGCAGTGAAAATCACTGCCTTTGTAGTTTTGGCTTGCAGAGGTGGTGAAAATCACAGCCTTTGTAGTTTTTGGAGAGAAAAAGGTAGGGGTGGAAAATTTTGCTACCCTTGCAGGTTGGGCATGCTTCAGCAGCAAAATTCACCGCCAATGTATGTCCAGCAAAGGTGTATGGGTGGTGAAAATTAATGCCCATGCACGAGTGGGTCAGCACAGGAGGTAAAAATTATTGCCCATGAAGATGGAGGGAGGGCTGAGACGCATGGGCAGTGAAAATTGCCGCCCTTGTGGGCTTTCTAAGGAAAGCCATGGGTAACGGGGAGGCACGACGAAAATCACCGCCCTAGGGAGTTTAAAGAGGAAAAACGTAAGGCAGGGGAGAGGAAGAGAAACAAAAATAAAAATACCCAAACACAACCAAAAAAAACAAATAAAGCTAAATAGAGGAAAGAAGCTAAGAAAGGAAGGACAAGAAAAGCAAATGCAAGACCTACCTAGAAAGTCGCATGCGTCACAATGTTAAATCTGCCAAATCGCAACTCGAGTCATCTGCTGGATCATCCAGATGCAAAGGGCAGGAGGAGAGGAGGAAGAAATGAGAAGGAATGGGGTTCAAATTAGTTTATATGGAGTGAAAAACAACTCCAATAACCCGCTATGCGTGGAAATAAATGCTATGCATAAAAACTGAGGCATGCTTGGGCGGCAAAATTTGTTGCCCTTGCAGGTCAAGATGCAGGGGTGACAAAATTTTTTGCCCTTGCAAGAAAAATGTAGGGGTGGCAAAATTTGCCACCCTTACATTACAAAGGTCAAAAATGCACTGGCAGCAAAATTTGTCGCCCGTGCACGGAAATGGAAGAAAAGACCAACTCTAAAAGAGGCAGTCTAGTGGAGGGACTTTCTTGGTCACAACGAGATCGTAACTACTCTCACATTCCTAGGCCAAGATGAGAATGAACTCAAAACCCATCTTGAAAACAAACTTAGAGAGACAAAAGATGAAACGAACAAGTTTCATAGGGGGTTGTTCCCAGAAATGGGCTAAGTTGATTTTAGAAACAACAGCTAGCTCCTGTTGGGGAACTTCCATTAATCAAATTGATTAGTGAGAGTAGAAACCAGTCTCTAAGTGCCTTCATCCAAGCCATTGGGCTATGGAGTCAAGCTAAAAATGAAATAAAAATAGACAAAATGTAAAAACTATATATATATATATATATACAAATGGACTTATCCAAGCCTCAAGGATTGAATAGCTTTAGATGCTGCCCACTATGAGGTAGTGTGAATGGTGTTCCATCTTGGTACTCCAGCAAGAAACTAGCTTCACAACAGAGTTGTTGAATGGTGAACGGGCCTCTCCACAAGGAGTCAAATTTGTTGTGCATCCTTTTTGGTTCTCGCCTCTTGTCCCACAACAAGACTTGATCTCCGACTTGGAACTCATGAACTTTAGCTTTTTTATCAAAGAGTGCCTTCACCTAGTTCTGATGATCCATAATTTGATCCACTACCATGGCTCAATGTTCATTCAGCTCATTCAAACACATGATTCTTTTGAAGATTGAGCTTTCAAAGGTTGAGTCTTCGATTGCTTTAGTTAACTTGAGCGTTGGTAGTTCAAGGGTGATGGGGATTTCTACATTCAATCCATATAGAAGCTGGAAAGGTGACATACCTATAGCCCTTTTAGGTGTTATCTTATCTGCCCATAAAGCATCATACAATGCTTTATGCCATGTTCTCTGATTATCATCCACCAACTTCTTGATAATAGTGACCAGGTTCTTGTTACTTGATTCTGCTTGGCCATTTCCGTGAGGGAAATAATCCAAAGTGTGGGATAGGGTAATCCCATAATAGAAACAAAATTGAGTAATCTCATGTGATAAAAATAAGCTACATTATCTGTTACGATCTTTAGTGGGACCCCAAACCTAGAGATGATATTTTATTTGAGAAAACTGCACACCACTTCAGATGTAGCATGCTTGGTTGGGATGGCCTCCACCCACATAGTGAATTAATCCATTGCCATGAGGACATAATCATGCCCGACACTGGAAGATGGGTTGACTACACCAATGAAGTCAATACCCCACTGCTAAAATGGTTCTTCAATTACTACCGGCTTGAGAGGCAAAGCAAGAAGTTTAGGCTTTCCAACGAATTGTTGACACAATTTGCACCTACGCACCCATTTGTAAGCATCTTAGAACAACATCAGCCAATAATACCTTGCTCATAGAATTTTGTGTGCTGCCATTGGTGCAAAAAAATGTCCTCCACAGGCCAGATTGTAGAAAAATTCTGAGTTTTTCTTATTGTGCCTTGTCAACACAACGAAGAAATGCCCCGTTCAGGTTTCTCTTATAAAGACCATTGTCCCAAAGGACATAACCAACTACTTTTAACTTAACATTCCTTTTCTCTTTAAAAGAAAGGTGAGTGGGACACTCACCATATGTCAAAAAATGAGCAATGTTAGAATACCACTCATCAGTAGTTGCAACAAAGAGGATCGTAGGGATGCCTTCGATCACTACTTCTTCATTTTCTTCTTTACTTGGAATGTTGTTGGTGATCAATTGGCAAAGGCCCTTTTCCCATATGAGCTTTGTTGGTTTGATGTCCAGATCAAACTCCTGAGTCTTGGCAATCCAGTTACCTCTCTTCGTACCGAACTCTTACTTAGTCAAAATAGATTTTATTGTTGTGTTTGGTACGAGAACTTCAGTGTGAGAATTCAAGATATAAAACTTGAAATGCTTGACCGCTTTGATCACTGCGTATACATGCTTCTCCATAAGGGAATATTTTAGCTCATGATCCTTAAGTGGACAACTCATGAAAGAGATAGGAGATTCTACACCTTCTGGATTCTTTTGGACCAAAATGGCTGATAGTGTATGTTCAAAGGCATAACTATATATTTATGAAACTTTTAGTATAATCTGGACAAACCAAGACTGGTGTATAGGCAATTGCTTCCTTAATTTCTTTGAATGCTAATTTGCCCTCATCAGTCCACCTAAATGTAGCATTGTCTTTCATTATGTTGACAATGTGACAGGTTTTCTCAACAAACTCAGGAATAAACCTTCGGAGAAAATTCACCTTTCTAAAAGAAGAGTGAACTGTGGTCCTGCTGGTAGGCAGAGGAAGTTCCTGGATGGACTTGACTCTCTCTGAATCAATTTTAATACCTTCATGGGACATAATGTGTTTGAGAAGTTTCCCTTCAGTTACTCCGAAAACATATTTCTTTGGGTTTAAAGAAATACCATTCTGACGACAATGTTCCAGTATCCTTTGCAAATGGTGAACATACTCAGAATGATATTTTGATAACACTGTCAGATCATCCAGGTATACTACAATTAATTTTCCCATCTCATCTTTGAAAGCGAGATCCATCACCCTTTGAAACGTGGCACCTACATTTATCAGACCAAAAGGCATTTTTTGATAAGCGAATGTGCCCCAAGGTGTGGTGAATGCTATCTTATGCTGATCTGCTTTTCCGACTTCGACCTGATTGTACCCTAAAAAACCGTCCAGCATTGATAACATTTTTGAACCTGTTACCGTTTGCAGAACTTGATCCATGATAGGAAGGGGGTAGTTATATTTTAAAGACAACTAATTTAAGTTTTTGAAATCCACACAGATTTAAATTTTGCCATTCTTCTTCCTGACAGGCACTATATTGGCAATCCATGTTGAGTGATGGATTGAGAAAATTATTCGGGTGTCAAGCATCTTTTGTATCTCAGCTAAAATGGTACCTGAGATTTTCAAGTTATATTGCCTAGATTTTTGCTTGTAAGGTACAGAGTTGGCTTTCAGAGGAATGTCGTGACAAATGTCATTTGGCCTGAGTGATTTTAGATCATCATAGGAATAGGCCAATACATATATATATATATATATTGGCAAAGTAAACTAGCAAGCTTAAATCTCTCCTCGAGAGTGCAGCATTTCCCAATGTTTACCATTTTAGGATCTTGCTTGGTTCCCAAGTTTACCTAATCAAAATCTTGAGAGGAGTTGGAAATCATTCACTGTTGTTTAATAAACTTGTCATGGTTATCAAACAAATTATCTAATGAAACTAGGCCTTTGGGAATCTTATTCCCCTTAAGTTGTAGAAAATCCTCACCTGTATTCATATTTGACTCGGTAGTTGCTTCACATTCTCAGAGTTCACTACCTTCAAAATGCAGTTGTTCAAAACTATCCTTTTGCTCCAAGAAGGCAATGATTTGATTATCATTGTTAAATACCTACCAATGGCCAACATTATTAGGTACACTTGGCTGAAAGACCAACTCAATAGTGTACTTGTCTCCTTTAAAGTCTGGGTGAGGGACTAAGAGGGTAGCAGAGATAGCCAATGCATCCGCTCGGTCATTGAATTCCCTTAGAACGATGGAGATGTTGGAAGCGTCAAAATTTTCAATCTGATCCTAGACCAAATTGTGATAGTGGTGCAACCTTTCATTTTTTTCTGATAAAGGTTCCTCACTTAACAGACTATCAACTCAGCATCCCCTTTAGCATGGAGTAGCCTAATGCCTTTTTCTTTGGCAGCCTATAGTCTGAGCAACAAGGACTCATACTCAGCCATGTTGTTGGTATTGTTAAACTACAATTTGTAAGATAGAAGAATAATGTCTCCCTGAGGAGATACCAACACAATCCCATCTCTTGAACTAGTAGAAGAGTAGCTATCGTCACATTCTAAGGTCCATACCTCGTTAGACACTACCTTTTCTTTGAAAACTCCTTCGTTTGGGGGGAGAGGTTTTTTTATGTGTTCATTTTGATTTTCTGATTCTCCTACTGTGTCAGTGGAACACAATCTCAAGTTATCACTCGTAAGAGTTTCATCATATGCCCCATGGAACTTGTCCGTAGACAAGAAATAGTTCCCATGCCTGAAGACTCAAATAAAATTTGAGATTTCGGTGCCGATGATCGGGTAACTACATACCTTGCTTCTTTTTTAGGAAGCAACTTCTTCATGACACCTTGGATTGAGATTCTTGCTTTTGACAAGTCCATACTTAGCTCACCTCCCACATCTTTGCAGAAATTCTGCCCAAGCAAGATCTGTAAGATGCTAGAACATCAGCCACTAAAACCATCATTTTTATCTGCTTTTCTAGAAAAGCCACAAAGGCATATTGAGGGTCTTTTATTTGACCAAGGAGAGGAACTTGCTTATTTTCCATGGAAAAACACCTCCCAAAAGTTTTGGTCAAAGTTAGGCCAAGAGAATCTGCCACCTTTGCAGGCATGATGTTATCTGAGGCTCCAGAGTCTATAATGCAATTACTCAGTTTATAACCATTTATAAGTAGGGAAACATAGAAAGGTTATATTTTCCCAGGAGCAATAGGAGGAGTCACAACAAGATTGTTTTGGGCCAGTTTATCTTTAGGGGGATCATGAACGGTCTTCAAAGAATCTTGTCCTATGGGGACATCTTTGTTTTTTACATATTATGCTAAACTATCAAACTGTTCTGGGTTAGCCCTCAAATATTCAACCTCTATCATTTGAATTTTAGTTTTTTTTGCATGATCAATTATATTAAATAATTGAAAAGAACTTGAGACAAAGGAAGAGAGTCCATCATCTAGAATTTTAGTAGGTACGACACTAGTATGAGCAACAGAAGTGGAAGGGATGGCGTTGTTGGAGGAACTTACTTTTTTATGAATCACCTGATCTTTTGATTGTGGAGGCAATGGAGTCCCTCATTTAGCGATGAAAATCCCTGGCTGGGGTTCCTCCTCTACCTTTCCTTTGTCAGTCTGGGAGGTTGACAGATTTTGAGATCTGGTGAAAATAGCGTAGGATCCATCCAAACCCTCCCCTTTACTTCTAGCTTCATCTTGGTAATCTAGGAAACCGATATTGGAGTCGCCAGCTAATTCTTCTTCCTGCTCATCAAAGAGATTTGCATCTTTTTGTTGGTCCAACTGAGGTTGAAATGAATAGTTGTGTTCAACCTCTAGGTAACCGACCGCTGAATTGGCAGGTGCTACTTCAATAACCAATTTCCCTAGAGGGGGAGGTAGGCAATTTGGTTGCCCTTGGTTCGGGTAGCATTACTCTAATATTGTTGATTTTGGAACATTCTCCTAGGCATATCCTAATAGGTAGGAGTATACGTACCTTGGGTTATTTGCCTCTTCAAAGCTATTAGTTTGTTTGTCAATTTCTATACCATAAGATCTGTAGTGCCTGAAGAAGAACTTTCAGCAGATGAAGATAATTTATTTTTACTAGGGTCTTTTTTGATCTTACCTACCAGAATAAGATCATCTTCAATCTCAGTAGCCAAATCTTGAGCTAGGGCTAGATCCATAGGGCCAGCTCATCTCAATAGGAAACTTACTTCAGGAAGCTGCGAATTGATGAAAAAGCATTTGAGATTCTCTGGCGTAGGCTGAGCCACAGTTGGGATCCAGTTTCTCAACTTATTGAATTTAGCTATGAAATCCCTCATGGGTTCTTCAGATTCTTTTTTTATCTGTGTTAGCTAAGCTAAAAAAGCATGTGCATCTTCAGCAGGTTTAAATCTAGCTTTGAATTTGGATTTTAGCATATTTCAGTCAGTTATTGACCCAGCCTTCAGGTGATAGAAACAATCTATGGTAGCTCTTTGCAGGGTTTCCATGAAAAGTCTCACTGCTACATCTTCAAATTCGACACCAATTACACCACATGATATGGAGAAAGTAGCAATATGCTCATTAGGATGAACCTTCCCATCACCAAAAAACTTAAGAAAAATTTTCTTAGAAATATGAGGTAGTTCATGCAAAGGTGTAGTCAAATTAAGAGGACCAAAGGAATTTCCCCATGGACCTTGAGCCATAATGATAAGAGGATTAAATGGCAGGATAACAAACCTTGGTGGGGTATTTATAGGCAAGGCACGATTGATGGTAGCAAAAGAAGCTCTATCTTGCGGGGGTGATCCGATAAGGTCAGGAGGAAGACTTCTAGATCGTTGGAGGAAAGGCAGGTGGAGGGAACAGATCAAAGTTGCTTTGTTGTGCCAACTCAAACACGGGATCAAAAACACCCTTAGATCTTTGGCTTTTGGTGTAGTGTAGAGTTACCATATTTTAGATGAAAAATGGACCGAAACTGCTTCAAGTTGAAGCTTGAGGCTTCAAGATGCTCATTCAATCCCCAGTGGAGTTGCGAAAAAACTGTTGGGTGAATATTTCATCATCAACTAACTGATGACAAAATGGGTATATCAACCACAGCATAGGGAGATTTACACCATGAAAAGTATGGGTTTACTAGATCTGGATGAAGTAAATCTCTCATCTCATCAAGGGGAGGTTCCCTATAAATATTTATGCACTGGCTATATGTATATAATTAAGCAAAAAATAACACATGGGATGGTATAACATCATCTACCTCTCTTTTTTCAGAGGTAATGTATGAAGAACAAAAGAGAGATCTCTTGGTCTTTAGCTAACAACACTCCTCTTCTTTCAGGAATGGTATCAAATGGAGAGTAGAAGATCACCTGAAGTAACAATGTTCACAAGAAAAATTACGCAAACACAAAGTCTTTCGTAGTCTCCTTCACCAATCTAGAACAAGCGTAATCGTAGAGTAAAATGAAGCACAAAGTATTCACCTGAAACTACAAAATATAAATGAATCTCAAAGATAAAAGTAGCTCAAAGTCTATCCTCTACCTTTTAGAAGCATTCTCAGATAATATAAACACACCCACTTTGCTTATTAAATCGAATAAACAAGAGATTATCAGGAAAGAGAACATAAAAAACTGTTTCCTAGACAACGTAGATAACTTCAAAACAAAGTCTGAAATAAACCTACTTCTCATTCATTCAACAAAAATATGACTTACAAGTTTGAGCACAATGTCTCAAAAATTGCTTCAATTTTAGCAGAGTGTTTGCTTTCAATTTTTCCAAGATCCTTTTACAAATGAGGTCTCTACTATATATAAGCAGAAAATCCTCAAAAACTAGAAAGTATTAAAATATAAAAATATCTTAGTCAAAGATGACTCATCTTTGACTTTGAGATATTTTTTCAAAATATTTACATGTAATTACATATTACAAAATTGCATGCACTTTTCACAAAACAAAAGTGCATAAGAAAAGAAGAAGAAAGAAGGGGAAAAATTTAGTTCTTGCTACCATATTTCTTCAGATGAGCATCATACATAGTAATGGAGGCGTAACCATGTTCTTGGAGATGATTATGGCTCTGATTAATGCATCCTTCAATGCTGTGATGGCCTTAGCATGACCAATTAACCTAGATTTTAGATTTTCCAAAGTTAATTGAGTGTCTAAAATACTATCCATAGAAGACATTGAGAAGGATTTCTCTTCAAAATCTCTTTGAATCATCTCTTTGAAACTGTGGATCATTTCTCCTGCTGAGAGGAATTGATTTTCCTTGGAGGTTAGGTTACAGGGCAGTTCTTCTAGTTTATTGAGCAAACTTATGTCGCTCTTCTCACCAGCATCCCTAAAAGCTTTGAGATACTCAATTAAATCTTTGAGTACATGGATCCTAAAGATCAGTGACTCCTTGATCTCAACATAAGAGTCCTTGCTAGAGATGACACCAATAGATATCAAGGTGCTTTTCTTCAGATCCTTTATCTCCTTCCATTTGGAAAGATATTTTTCTAAACTATTAATCTCCTGAGAGATAAGAGAGACAAAGTCATCTAACTCTGCCCTTAATTTCTTCATCTTGTATGTCTTTTCTGCAACCTCTGATAGCAAGAACTTTTCCCTTTAAATAAGTCTTCTCTGCCTTTTAGATGATAGGGTCATTTATAGAGAAGGCTTCCAGAGTTGCCGCTTCAGGGGGAAGAGTGAACCTTCTTATTACTGTCATTAGCTGCTCTATCTTGGCCTTGTAATAATCTTTCATCTCCTTCTCTCGGTCAAATTTTCAGACCATGATGTCCATAGCAAACTCAAGGTCACTTTTTGCACCTTCATGAGTAACTTTACCAAGTTCAACACGTGAGATGGAATAGTTGCTCATTTCAAATCCCTCAAGGGTTACATCCTGTGGAGGCTTGGCAATTTTCAAAAATTTCTATCCTTTTTCTTAAACCAATTTTGAGAGGATTCTTGGCCTCTTCGGAGCCTTAGCTTTCATCGGCACTATTTTTCCAAAGTTGAAGTCATCTGGAGAGATGTCTAACTTCTTTATTTTGGGGGTGAATGCTGACATCCAAGGTGGGAGAGAAGTACCTATCGTGGCAATGGTTCCTTCGACTAGCGTTATCATGGTAGCTTCTATACTGCTAGTGGTGACAGTAGTCGCAGTGGGAGTAACAAGAGAAACTGTACCAACTACTGATTCTGGCTCTGGGGCAGAACTTTCCCCCAGATTGAAAGAGGGAGATGACAAACTGGGAATGCACCCAGAGGAGCAAGGAGAACCTCTAAAAGCCCCCTGAGGATCGCCAAATATGACTCTAGAAGGAGAGGTAGCTCCAGAAGAGGGAACACTGATCAAAGAGATAGGAGAAGAGGGTGCCACAGGGGACTGAGGTGGATAAGGAGAGATACTCTTGAGCGGTTGTGCTTCTTCTTATGAAGGTAGAGGTTCAGTGCTTGGCTGTCCTAATAGCTGATCATCTATTTCCATTGGCTGAGTTGCCTATGTCTAAGGGCTCTGTTCTTTAGTTTCTTTAACTACCACTTCAGGCTCTTCAGTAGTCTTTGGTTTCTTAGACACAAAGATGATTCTAGGATTTTGAGGCCTAGAAGGGGAAGGTGCATCACCTTTGTTCTTTATTCTATTCTCTACCTTCTTCTTCATCTCTACTTGGTATTCAGCCTCTAATCTCATAATAAATTCTTTCAGTTTGATTCCTCTGGCTGCTAACCAATCATTGGTGTTAGCCAATATTGGTTCAAATCTTTTTCTCAGAGAAGTTAGTTCCTTCTGAGACCACTGAGTTGGAGGAAGAGGGGAGCCAATAACCTTTTTAGCTAGGTATTTGCTATTGATGATGTTCCCATCATTGACTAGATTAGAGGAAATCTCTGCAAGCTTCAGATATTCAACTTGCTCTAGGGTCAGCCTGCAATAATCCATCTTTCTAATTTCTTCAGCCATCTTCAGGTCAATCCAGATATCTTCAATCATGGGCTCATGGAACTAAGTTTTCCACCTGATTTTGTCCTTAACTCCCCTATAGTCAAATTTATCTCTTCTCTTAAACTACTTTAGGGTGACCATCTGCATTTTTGTTTCCATGAGTTTGGCTTTGGCTACTATTGTCATAGAATACCTGTCAATTTCGATTGGAAACCTGAAACCTGGTTTCTTCAGCTCCATTTGTCTGGTATGCATGAAAATTAGTTGTTAGCAAAGTTCCATTAGTACCAACTTATCTGAAGGGAACCTAGGAAGCATATAGGGGTAGCCTTGGAAAAAGCCAACTCGAAGATAGCAAAAGGTGGGAAATCAGAGGAACATGTAGCCGTAGTCATTGACGATTGTCCAAGCCTCATCTGATACTCTTTTCTACTCAAGCTAAGGGTTGAAGAGGCATAGAAATATGGCAAAGAAGGCATCATTTATCCTTTTGAAATAATGGGTTGACCCTTGAAGTGTCAACAGGGGATAATATGAGTATATTGGGGTTGTCTTTCTATCCCCTTCGATTGTCAAACCCAGAAAAGTTTGTAATATGGTAGCTATATACACAAGGTACAAAGTCATATAAAACTTAGAAGAAGTATGTACCTTGGTTAGCTACTCATGGAGAGCATTACTGATCTGCTCTCCCCAAAAGATGACCTGCTTGCCTTGGAAGATGATTTTAATGAATGGGTACATCCATTCATGGAACAGTGAGGAAGATGGGAAACCTCATACTCTGCTGAGAAGGGTGATAAAGTCACCAACTTCCTCAATGAAGTCACTCCTTGGAAAGTTTCGTGGCCATCTAGATAGGTTGATTCTGGGGGTCTTCAGCCATTTGTAGTTCATCACTTTCTTTGCCCTCTCAGGGTCTTTGTCGTATTCCTTCTAGGCATCCACAAAGTCAATCTTGGTTACTTCAGTGGCTGAGGGGCACATAAAGACTTTATCGATAAATTTGATATCTAGTTGAATTATCATATTCCCACTGGCATCTAAGACTGACCTTGTCTCCTTGTTGTAGAAACGAGCACATTAAAGGACAAACTCTGTATGATGTGCTGCCACTGGGAAAGCGACAACTAGGTGGATGTTAATTTCAACAATTCTCTTTATCTCAGTGCTCGAGTTCGTCACCTTCATTTGAGTCATGAACTCAACCATGTCCACATGTCTAATTTCAGTGTCCCGGATGTCATTGACATTAGAGGTGACCAAAGTGAGCGGGAAGATGCCCTGGTATTTGTATTTCATGGTCTTCACTTTTTTTGGAGATGCTTCAGACATGGGAACTAGCTTTAATCGAATAGGTGTCGATGAGCAAGATTTATCTAAGAGTACTGCAGTCATGATCATGAAATTAGGGGAGAGTAGATGAATTAAGAAAAATGCATTTTAAGTGATCCTGGTCAATGGAGGTCACTTAAAAAGGTTGGGTTGGAAAAAGGCACAGGAAACGAGGTCGAAAGGGAAAGAAAAGGACAAGACAAAAAATCCTCCAGAGTTGGGAAAATTTAGAGGAGGAATACACTAGCAAAAAAATTTGCTGCCCCTACAAGTTGGAGTGAAAGAGTATAAGGGTGGCAAAAATCACCGCCCATGCAGGTTTGGCCTGCAAAGGCGACAAAAATCGCCGCCTTTGCAATTTTGTCTTGTAGAGGTAGTGACAATCACTGCCTTTATAGTTTTTGGAGGGAAAAAGGTAGGGGCAGCAAATTTTGCTACCCCTTCAGGTTGGGCATGCTTCGGTAATGAAATTTGCCACTAATGTATGTCCAGCAAAGGTGTGTGGGTGGCAAAAATCATTGCTCGTGCACAAATGGGTCAGTGCTGGCGACGAAAATCACTGCCCATGAAGATGGAGGGAGGGCCGAGATGCATGGGCAGTGAAAATCACTACCCTTGTGGGCTTTTAAGGAAAGTCATGGGTAACGGGGAGGCACGGCAAAAATTGCCGCCCTAGGGAGTTTAAAGAGGAAAAATGCAAGCAAGGCGGGGGAGAGGAAGAGAAACAAAAATAAAAATACCCAAATGCAACAAGAACAAACAAATAAATCTAAATAGAGGAAAGAAGCTAAGAAAGGAAGGACAATAAAAGCAAATGCAAGGCTTACCTGGAAAGCTGTGCGCATCACAAGGTTAAATCTGCCAAATCGCACCTCAAGTCATCCGCTAGATCATCCAGACGTGAAGGGAAGGAGGAGAGGAGGAAGAAATGAGAAGGAATGGGGTTCAAATCAGTTTATATGAGGTGAAAAACAACACCAACAACTAGCTGCATGTGGCAATAAATGCCATGCATGGAAATCAAGGCATGCTTAGGTGGCAAAATTTGCCGCCCTTGCATGTTTCGGTGAGTTTGAATGCAGGGGTGGCAAAATTTGCTGCCCTTGCAGGTCAAGATGCAGGGGTGGAAAACTTTTCTGCCCTTGCAAGAAAAATGTAGGGGTGGTAAAATTTTCTTCCCTTACATTACAAAGGTCAAAAATGCACTGGCGGCAAAATTTGCCACCCATGCACGAAAATGAAAGAAAAGACCAACTCTGGAACAGGCAGTCTGGTGGAGGGACTTTCTTGGTTGCAACGAGATCATAACTACTCTCACGTTCCTAGGCCAAGATGAGAACAAACTCAAAACCCATCTCGAAAATAATCTTAGAGAGACAAAAGATGAAACAGACAAGTTTCATAGGGGGTTGTTCCAAAAAATGAGCTAAGCTGATTTTGGAAACAACATATTGAAATTTATGAAAATAAAAAACAAATTTCAAATTTAATTTCTAAATACATTAATAATTTAAAATAGAAAATTAAAAAACTTGATACCATTATGATGGTCATGCTCTCCTCTTTCCAAAAAAATGATTATTATTTATTTTTGGACTAATTTAAGGTTTCAAACTATATTTATTTCTAACTATGCTTTTTTTAGGACACTACATGTTGTAAAAATACATGTCTATACATGTTCATGTAATTTGTGTTTTGTTGATCCAAGTGACAAAAAAATTATATGGTAATGTAGTATGATTAATTATACACACATTCAAATAAAATTGATTTTCATTTTTTTTAGGTAGTTAGGCTTGACTCACAGACAACTATCCATTTCTTTGTCAGTTTTTAAGATCTAGTTACTTGCAAAATTCATTAAAAAAAGTTATTCATTGAAAAAATACAAAACAATATAGGTGACGTGCTACAAGCTTTTATCTAAATTTTCCCGAAAAGGTTTCAAATAATATTAAACACTACTAAAAAAATGATGCACATCATGACCATTGATCTATTATGTTTTCTAAAAAAAATAGAGTTCCTCTTCAAATTTTAGATGTCTGACCTAGTTATACTTAACTTTTATTAAAAAAAATTAGTGTTTTGGAAACTAGAATCAAAATTCTACATTTCATGTTTTTACACCATTTTTAAGATTGGAGTGTAGATATCTCAAATTATTTATAGAAGTTCAAATTTATAAAATTTTATAAAAATCATGTTCACAGGTAGGCCACTTTTTGTCTACTAACTTTTTGTTCTTACCCTCATATGTTACATTAAATTATATGGAACAATATATTTCCACTGTTATTGGCCTTTAAATCTATTTAGTAGGTTCACAGTCTGTGAGAAAAGGAATGATAAGTCACTTGGTTATGTTTTTTTTTAAGCATGCATGATTTCCCTATTATACTAATTTAGGCCTACATCCATGTTTTTCAGACTCTACTCAAAACAAAATTATTAATAAATATCTTCCACTATTTATAAAGTCTAAATTAGTGACATTCAGGGTTGGTAGGTTCATAGTTTATGAGAAGATGAATAATACGCTACTGTGTTATGTTTTGTCAAGTATGCATGATTTCCATATTATATAATTTAGGCCTATATTCATGTTTTTTAGAATATGCTTATCACAACATAATTAATGTATTTCAAAAAATGTTTTAATGAAAATGAAGCATTTTCTATTTATTAAAATAAATATTGGTGGGTTATCACCTAGTGAGACAGACTTAGAGTACATAATTATTAATGTGTTTTAAAAAATTAATTGGTAAGCTATACTCGGTCGAATTTAACTTCAAACTACTCCAATACAAATATATCCACTTAACCATTACATAAAAACAACTCAAGTATCAATAAATTTTGATAACTATTTTATTTGAAAGTGATAATCACTTTATTTTTTAAATAAATTAAATCTAAATAAAAATATAAAAAGAACTGTTACTATAAAAATGTAAAATTAGTGATGACTTGAAGAGGAATTATGGAGCAATTTAATTTTTTTAACACTAGCATTTTTCCACAGTTTTTAATTTTGTTTTGATTTATTATTTTTATATTATAGTCAAATTATTAATTATAGATTGCATGTTTGAAATTAATATTATTATTTTTCAATTATTTTAAACAGGGTATAATTTATTATCGAATATAATTATTATTTTAATAAAGTAAAATTTATTTCAAAATTATTAGTAAATAAGGATTAATTTATTCTTTAGAAAATTAGAAAATGCTCCAAAGGTAGAAGTTACATTGTGAGGGGTGTAAGTTTATATTTTAGTAAAGAGGATTATGTAAAGAGAGTGTGTAAATCATCAATTATAAATAATTTACAAAACATCAATACTAATCTTGTGTATGACAAGAAAAACAAAAAAATGTGAACTTTATATAATTATTATTAATATATATTATTTAATATATTAATTAGTACAATGTAATAAAAATATTATCATAAAGTAGTAATTACACACACACACATGCACGCACACACACACACACGCACGCACACGCGCTCGCACACGCGTGCACACACACACATGCACGCGTGCATGCACACACACACAATTATACTATATTATTATATATAATTATTTATTATATTACAATATATAAGGATATAATACTTATAAAATATAGTAATAATCATATCATATTATATTGTCATTAATAATAATATATATATGAAGTTAATTATATATTATAATATATTTTTATATTATATGATAGTAATAATTATTGATAATTTTTCCTCCAGACCCATATGGATTTGTTTCTTGCATCTTCCCCTCCATTTTTAGGCTAAACCTTGCTTCACTACTATTGGTAACTCCATTGGCAAATTCATACTGGCTGGTTTATCCATTGCTTTGTTTTCTCATACACATTTTCTAGAATTTTAATTTTCATTGATACAATAGTTGATCTTCTAGCCTGCATAGATTTGATAGTAGAAGATCAAGTAGAGCCACCCACTAGACTATGATAGATTGCCTTTTTATATGTTATATTTGATTTGATAATGTTCATTTGTATTTTG
>JARHVA010007088.1:395000-420000 GCA_037957365.1 Torreya grandis
TTATCTCTTAAAGACCCAACAAGAATACATAATTATTTTTGATTGAAGAGACAATCATATTGTGTAAGGTACTCATCATAAGTATTATTTGTCTTAGTTGTTAATGGATTCCTAAATTGAACAATTATCTTTCTAAAATTAGGATCAATATCATATGCTTCCTTAATAACTTCAAATATAAATACTTCATTCACCATAATAGTTATCAACTCCACTCATCTTCTCAAAACATCATCTACCTAATTTTACTTTCATGATTTATGCTTCAAAATAAAATTATATCCCTACAATAAATACATCCACTTTGCATTCTTAATATTTCAATTATTTTGAGTGTTCACATACTTCAAGGTCTCATGATCAATAAATAGGATATACTCCTTTGGCACCAAGTAATGCCTTCAATGTCTTAATGTTTGTACAATGACATAAAATTCAACATCATATGTAGAATGATTTGTTATTTTTCCTTCAACTTCTCATTAAAATATGATATTGGTTTCCCTACTTGACTCAACACAATACCAATTCTCACAAATGAATCATCACAATCAACCTCAACACTTTATTAAAATATAATAATACTAAAATAGGATTTTCTATAATCTTATTATTAAACAAAGCAAATATTTCTATTATATCTCTTATCCACATAAATTATTTTCCTCTCATACAATCTATTACTAGTGAAACAAGACTATTTAAATTTTATTGAAATTTCTATAAACAGTTCTTAAAACATGGAAACTTCTTACCTCTATTATGATCTTTACAATAAACCACTCAATAATTTCCTTTAATTTTTATTTATCCATTATTACACCATCTTTTGAAACTACAAATCCTAAAAATACAAAATTATTCTGCATAAATGTACAGTTCTTAAATTTTTTTTAGAAATCTTATACTTTATTAACAATTCTAATACCGTTCACAAACTCTTTAAGTGTTCTTCTTTATTCTTACTGATATCAAAATATCATCAAAATAAACCACCATTAAATTACCAATATATTCTCATAGCACTATGTTCATTACTCTCATAAATCTAATAGGTGCATTAGATAATCCGAATGGCATCAAAATCTACTCATATAAGCCATCCCTAATCTTGAATGTTTTTTCCACTCATCTCATTCAATAATTCAAATTTGATAATAATTTCTCCTTAGATCAATCTTAGTAAAATATTTCTATATTACAAGAACATCCATCATATCATCTAAACAAGTTATAGGAAATTTGTACTTGATGGAAATTTTATTGATTACTCTACTATACACACACATCCTAAACTCTCTATCTATATTTGGAGTTAGCAACACTAGTGTTGATCAAGTACTCATGCTCTCCCTTAATACACACTTCCTCATCAATTTAGTAAACTATTTATTCAATTATGCATATTCTATTGGAGTGATCCTATATGGTATTTGATTAGGTAGTGTGTGTCCTAGAATCAAATCAATATGATGTTAAATATATCTCTTTGGTAGTAAACCATCTAGTAAATCATCGGATATAACATATGCATATTCTTTCAACACTATTACTACTTTTGCTAGTATTTACACCACTTCTATATCTTATTTCTTATCTACTAATGCATAACATCAACCTATCATTGTCATGTCTTTGATAAATTCTTTTAAAAATACAATGATTTTAATCTACCCATGTTTTTAAGAGGTAACAAAACTACGTTCATACCAACTTTCCAAAAATTATATGTTTTCTTTCCTCAATCATAAATTTCTTTGCTATCAAATTACCATTGCCTTCTTAATAACTTATGGCATGCATATATGGGTATAACATCACACCATATTTCATGCTTGTAAGCTTTTCATATATAATACATGATTAATCACATTTTATACACTATAACTTCATTCCCTTTCTTAAACCATGAAATAAGATAGGGATTATGATGTTTTTCACATTGAAAACCAAGTTTCTAAATCATGTCCTTAGAAACCATATTTTCACACCTCCATCTATAATTAATTTAAATATATTTATCTCAAGTCATGAATCACCACCTTATTTATTATGCACATGTTATTTTCTTAGAGAAATCAGTTTTATCCTCATCATGATATTTTTTCCAATATCTGCTACTACAACTTTACTATTTTTCTCTTCTCTCTCAACCTCAAACAAATTCACTCTTGGGTGATCCTCTTACCTCTTTTATTGATTTTTTTAGTGTGAACACTCAAATTATCTATGTCTTTATTTTCCACATTTGTAACAAACATAAAATCTACATTTATTTAAAAACCATTCTCTACCACCACCATAGCCTTGTTCTCTCTAAAATCCTCTTCCTCTTTACTAGTATTGAAACCCTTACATGTTATCTTTTTGTCTCTCTACAACACATGATGATTTTCCTCTATTGGTATTGAAGCCACCTCTACTTGTATTAAATCCACCTCATCTACTTATTAGATTGAATTATACTCTTTTTGGACCAATAGATGTTCTTCTAAAATTCTACCTAATTTTTTTTACTATGCCTTCAAAACTAATTAATAAGACTCCACTATGAAAAGTATTTTATGTATGATTAATTCATCTATAATAGAAAACTTCAAACCACTTACATACCTACAAGCCATCTAATCTTATATTTCATCATGCTCCACTTGTATGAAAATATTGTAAAATTCATCTTTATAATCTTATATATTATGATCCTTCTACCTAAAATTTTGGAATCTTATGTATAGGTTTTGTACATAATCCATAATAAAAAATTTCTCCCTCAGCTTCTTCTCCATCATTTTCCATGATTTGATATTTTATTTAAATTTTCTCTACCTTCATTTCTATAGGTGATCCCACCAAATAATTGCATGATGCTTTGCTTTTGTACATATGAACTTTACCTTATAATATTCTCTCATAGTTCTTCATTTCAAAAAATAATCCAGGTTATTCATCTAGTCTATCAACTCATCTAGTTTTAAACTCCATCCATCATTTGAAAATTCAACCTTGATTCATCCTTTCTTTACTTATAAATCTATAACCATCCTCTATTCCATTGATAGTAGTTATTTTTGTTGTTCTTCCTTTTGTGAAGTTTATTCTTCATGATCTATGTATTGGTCTAATTCATCTTCAAATCTCCTTTGATTTTGATTTGTAAAAATTTCAATTAGTTATTCTACTTACCTTTGCAACTTTTGCATAGTCCCATTCATCTTATTAATTTCTCATTATCCTCTCACCATCTCTTATACCTTCATGATTTGAACTTTCTATGATACCAAATAATGAACTTGAATATTATCAAGGAAAATAAATTAATAGGTACAATACTTATGAAATAATAACATGTATTTATTAATATTAAATAAATAAAATAATTACATACACATACATAAATAAACTTCAACTAAGAATTTGAAACAACCCCAAAAAATTGGAATTGCATAATAGAGTATATTTTAGGATTGTGTGTCAGACCTAACACATCACTTTCTAAAGCAAGTGATACTAATTTAATGTACTCATGTACATGCAACCCAAACCAAAGGAGGTGATCTAAGATAATTATCTAGGGGTACTTACTCATAAAGGATGCTATCGGGAAGTAGGTTGACTAAAGGAAGGATTATGGGGTTTAGGGCATATCTATGTACAAGTACATGGATAGGTCTCAAGAACCATATGTTCTACTAATTATTCCACATATGACCATTTATAAGTCCTTAACCCTCAATAAATATATCTCTATTTAGTGGGTTTTGGTTTTGTTCAAAGATGGCTAAATGGTTACTTTCAGACTAACTAGAAAGGATAATTTTATATACCCTATGTTATTTTTTGATTATAATGGGTTTATGAAATGAGAAAAAAATCTAATGTTGTAATAATTTAAGAATCAGGTATAATATCTAAAATGCTAATCATAAGTAGCAATTAGTAATTAATTAAAACACGTGTAAATTGTACCAAATTTCCATGAGCACATAGCAGAGTTTATCCTTGCCTAAAAGAGAGTAAAATCATAAGAGAAATGAAAATAGAAGAATCATAAGTAATTATTCTAGTGATACCATCCAAGGTTATCAACTTCCTCATGGCTTAGGGTCACTGCATCATTGAAAATGTATTATTTTTGAGTTCACAAGTTGTCCAATCAATAAGCATGAATTTATCTATATAAATAAATGAGTAATGATATGGTTTATGATCAACTTCATTATTTATCTGATAAGATATAATGATAGCCTATAATAGAATCTATGCAAATGGTATTATATTGAAAAACAACTAATGCATTTCTAATTAATAAGAGGAAGGAATGAAGTAAATAGAAAGTATATTACAGCCAATTGTATATTTCTCTAGTGTTAATTACTCAAATAAACCATTATATTTAAGTTAAGGTAACATATTTAAACTATACAACTTTTATTATTTATTAATTAGTTTCAACGATAGGAGCATAATGTATGTAGTACTATAACATGGAATAAATTTCTAGCCACACTATTATTTAGTAAAACTATCAAGAACATCAAACATATATTTCATTACCTTTTCCCAAAATAATAATTTCATTAAACAAACAAACCAATTTCATGTAACATCTTTCCAAAGTATGGTCATACATGTTTGATTAATATATTTAAAACATGAACAAGTATAAAAAATATATGAGCATCAAGAGTTTTCCACATGAATTGACTATGTAGGATTCATACTATAAGCAAGTATTTCACTAGAACAAGAATTTCCAGCCATGTATCAAATGAGTGGAACCCAAATAAAAAATTTCATTTAAAAATATTTTTCAACATAAATTATTGAACATGTCATGATAAAGAAACATACATTTATTTCCAACCAAAAAGAAAGAAGACTATACGCACACTCATCCCATAATAATGGAGTCCAACATATATATACTTAACCATCACTTCATTCAAATAAGCATTAAGCATGGAAGAATAAAACACCAATAGATTCTATTTAATAATACAATTAATTTATGATCAATTTCATCATCATAACATCCAAAAAAGTCTAACCATTCATCGGGTAGGTTTAGGATAATGATGGACAAAATGGGGGGTATAAAGTGACACTTTTTTTTTGAAAATAACAATAGTTAAACTTGGAGAGAATGTTAGAGACACTTCAGAAAAGAATTTGACAATGACATAAAAACAAGAATTGTGAAATTTTGAATGTAATTTTGAAATATATACATTTTTGTAATACCCAAATATAAAAGTGTGTGAAATCAATGAATTTATGACAATAGGTTGGTTATATTTTGTAAAAAGATAGTGAGAGTGCATGTTTACGAACACCCTTTTATTGATTAAATGATTTAATTTTTGTATAAAATTTCATAAATAGATAGCTGGAATGTAGAATATTGTTTAGAATATTTTTTATTAATTTTTATTATATATATATATATATATAATTTTTAAATACTTTTACAAGTCAAGACAATTTAAAAATTGAAACTACAAGTATACGAACACAACTTCATGAAAATCATTTAAAAAAACATAATTGATAATGTGTATATTGTTGAGATATATGTTTTATAAACTTTTGATTAATATTCAAAAAGTTATAAGAGAATTTTTGACAATATGTATATAGTCCATAATGAGGTATGTTATCTATAAATTAAGTAATAATTATAAATAATATTATAACATTAAAAAAATTATATATTATAAAACTACACTTTATCCTCTACAAACCCACATAATATTTTCTTAAAAATAATAAAATCTTCCTAATCAGATGTGTCGATAAAGATGAAAAGGATTCCTATATTTCCTAGAAACTAAGTGGATTGCTCCATAACCTATTTCAAGCTAGGTTCGGACCTCTCAAAGCTTGTACCAAAGATAAATTTGGAGGGAAAATGCAAAAACATATTTAAATGTTGAAAGGGTATACACCCTTTATAAAGGGTATACGCCCTATGTAAAGGACACAACCCTTTGTAAAGGGAATGTGTCTTTTGCATAGGGCATGCATCCTTTACAAAGGGTATACACCCTTTTTAAAGCCATGTATTTTTGTTTTATTTTGTAATTAGAGGTATTTTCCATGTATGCTTTTCTTTTTGCAATTAGAGATATTTGCCATGTAATATTTTTTTAAATTAGAGGTATTGCTTTTTCAAAGATATATTTAGTAAAATAAATGTTAAGTATACATTTTCATTCTTATAATTTAAATTTATTTTACTAAATATAATAAATTAGGGCCACTCAACATCTTCTAAAATTGATTACAGACCTATAAGAATTACCATTTAGAAGTTAGTTTTTCAAATTTCATTCTAGTCAATACTTATTTTTTAGAATTTTAGGATCAAAAGATAGAATGAGAAATGAGATCAAAAATAATGTTACATATGTAATAGATCTATACCTATATTCTTAAATAATTTATTTGTTTTTTAGTCAATGGGTCTATCAATATGCATAAATTACTACCCTATATCATGTAACTTGTAACATACCTATATTCATGATACTCCCACTCATACATCACATCTATCACATACCTATTACATATATGTATGCATTCACTCATACATGACATCTACCTATATTCATGATATGATAACTTATACTACACATGAATGTAGCTAATCACCCTAATAGACACCATTAAGAATAGAATAAATTGAAAGACCATTAAAATTTATTCTAAAAATATACCATTCACTCTAAAAAAAATGTCAAATAGATGATCAATCCATGGATTCTTCAATTCTAATCTCATGTATTATTCCAAAGTCATGTATAATGAAGTAATAATCTAGCACTTATAATTCACATAGCACACTCCCTCATTAACCTTCATCATCCCTAATCAATCCCTCATTGACCCTTACATTCACTTATTATCCCTATTCTTTCCCTCACCAGTTCTCATTGTCAGTCATTATCACTAATCACTCCCTCATTGGCTATCATCATCCTTCATTATCTATAATCACTCTTTCATCAACCCTCATCATCCATACTCACTCCCTTATCATCCCTCATTTTCATTGATCATCCATAAACACTCCCTTATCAAACCTCATCAACCCTAATCATACCTAATCACTCTCTCATCATCCTTCATCATCCCTAGTCACACTCTCATCATCCCTCATCATCCTTGATAACTCTCTCATTCAGCATCATCATTTTTTATCATCCATAGTCAATCCTTCATGATCTTTCATTTTTCCTCATCATCCTTAATCACTCCCTCATCAACCCTAATCATCCTTAATCATCCCTAATCACCCCCTCCACATCTATCCTCAACTATCATTGTCCCTCATCATACCTAATCACTCCATCATCACTAGTCTCTCCCTCATCTAGTAGAGTATTCTGCAATTTAGTAGTTAGTATAAACTTGTTTTAGATCGAATACTATGTTTTTTAGATGAATCTTGAATGGTGTTTCAATTACTTTTGTTCTAATTAGAGAATACTAGGGTTATTATTCTCATTCATGTCTAGCAGATAAGATAGGGTCGTGATGGATTAATCTAAGGAGATTGTTGAATGATTTACATGGTGGAAATAAGATAATATAATATTTTTATTTGCATGGAAAAAATTCATTTTGAATGATGAGGGATGATGAAAAATGAGGATAGAACAAAAAATACATCTTTGTGCTTGCTTCATATGAGGCGATATCCTTCTTCTAGACACAGTTATTTCTAAATCATTGAGTGAAAGGGCTGAAACATTTTATATCTTCTCATGTTTGTGAGTTATTCTCAAACAATGATGTGGGTCATGAGTATAAATTATTAGCATTTGTGTCACTAACTTATTTATGACATGTATTCTCCTTGAATTGGAATCTATGCACTTATTTAGTCCAATTTTGATAAGAAAGTGGAGAGGGGGTTGAGATGAACTACTAATTCTTCCATCATTCCTCTATGGTATGGTATCCATAATGTATGTTTAGTATTTGTCATTTAGGTTTCATTTTTAGGGATTTTGGTTAAGGGTTTAGGGTTCAAAGTTTATAGCTTAGTGTTTGGGGTTGATTGTTTGGGTTTTGGCATTTAGATTTTAATGTTTAGGGTTTATTTAGTTTTAAGATTTAGGGCCCATGGTTTTGTGTTTAAGGTTTTATGGTTCTGGGTTTATGGTTTTGGGTTCATCTTACAAGGTTTAAGGTTTAGTGCTTAGAGTTTCAAGATTAGGGTTTAGTGTTAAGGGTTTTGGAGTCAAGGCTTTGGGTTTTGGGTTTGGTGTTTAGGGTTTAAGGTTAATGATTTTGAATTTTTTGTTTAAGATTTAGTGTTTAATATTAAGGGTATATGGTTAAGGTTTTATGGTTTAGTTTTAAGGATTTATGATTTTAGGCTTACTGTTTGGGATTTAGGGTTAAGGGCCTAAAGTTAAGTTTTAGGGCTTATGGTCTAGGATATAAAGTCTAGGTTTGAAGGTTCTTTGTTTAGGTTCTAGGTTTTGTGGTTTAGGTATTATTTTTTTAGGTTTAGGGATGTTATATTAAGGTTTTAGTGTTCAATGTTTATGGTGTTTAGGGTTTAGGGTTCAACATTCAATGCTTATGGTGTTTAGGGATTGGGGTTTAGGTTCTAGGGTCAATGGTTTAGGTTTAAATGGAGTGTACCAGGGTGATTATATAAATTTATGTCTAGTATGAGTGATTATATCATGAATTAAAGAATATGTCATGTATGAGTGATAACATACCTAGATGTAGTATTAGGTATGGGGCAAATGTAATGTATGAATGAGTATATCATTATTATATGTATGTATAGGTTGGATACAACATGCTATCGATTTACTCATATTGATAGACCGATTGATCAAAAACCCTATAGATTATTTAGGAATTCATCTTGAATCCAACTTCAATCCTTTTACACAAATTCTCCTAGTCACTCTTTTCTTTATATAGGTTAGAATGACCCCTATCCTTTAAAGATATGGCTTAACCAATGCCCCATCTCATCTATTTATATAGGTGATAAACCCTATAGATTATTTAGGAATTCATCTTGAATCCAACTTCAATCCTTTTACACAAATTCTCCTAGTCACTCTTTTCTTTATATAGGTTAGAATGACGCCTATCCTTTAAAGATATGGCTTAACCAATGCCCCATCTCATCTATTTATATAGGTGATAACTAAATATTATGGTTTATGGATATAGGTTTAGGATTTATAAATTTACTATCCAAAGTTTATGGTTGATGGTTCAAGATTCACAACTTATGATTTAGTATATAGGGATTACCATTTAGAGTTCAAGTTTTAGTGTTATGGTGTAGGTATTAGGATTTAGAGCTTATTATTTATATTTTATACTTAAAGGTTTATTGATCAAGGGATAAAGAGCTTAGATTTTAGTGTTTAGGGCTTGGTGTTTGGGGTTAGGGTTTTGGATTTATGTTTTCAGGATTTATGTTTTAGAGTGTAACATTTAGGGTTTTAGTCTTAGGGGTTTGGTTAAAGGTTTCAAGTTTATTACTTAGTGTTTAGTATTTAGGGTTTAGGATTTAGTATTTGGAGATTAAGGATTAGGGTTTAGTGTTTATGGTTAAAATTTTATAGTTTGGGGTTTGGTGTTTTAGGTTTATTGTTAAGGGTTTAGGGCTTAGGGATTTTGATTTAGTGTTTAAGGTTTTGGGTTTTTGGTTTTAAATTTGGGTTTAGAATTTTTGGTTTAGGAGTTAATATTTAAGGTTTATTACTTATGGTTTATGGTCTTATGCTTGGGGTTTAAAGTTAAGGTAGAAGACCATTTTTGATAGACCAAAAGATAATTTATGGTTAGGAAGAGACCTAATTGCATGTAAGTTTCTAGAAGACCTAGAAGTAGACTAGGTTGAGCAAGTGGAGCACATAATTTGACACTAGCAAGGAATATTAAATATCAAGATATGACTTATGTATTTAGGTATGGCATACTCCTTGAGATAAATCCATGGATCAATTATTTAATCAAGTAGAGCATACTCAAATAGGTAAAGTAGATATAAAATACTTAAGTAGGTAAAACAGACATGTAATCCTTAATGGTATCTAAATATATTACATACGTAACATTATTTGTAACCTCATTTCTTATTATATATTAAGATCCTAAAATTTTAAAAATTAAGTATTGAATGAAATGGAATTTTAAAAACTAACTTCTAAATAGTAACTCCTATAGGTCTGTAATCAATTTTAAAAGATGCTAAGTGGCCTTCCTTTGTTATATTTAGTAAAATAAATTTAAAGTATAAGAATATAAAATATAATATACTTAACATTTAATTTACTAAATATATCCTTGTGGAAAAAATACCTCTAATTTCAAAACAAAATAAAAAACATGGAAAATACCTCTAATGACAAAAAAAAAATACATGATTTCAAAAGGGCAAATCCAAAGGGCATAGGCCATTTATAAAGTTTGTGTTCCCTTTATAAATGGCATACACCCTTTCTACTACAAAGGGTGTATTTACTTTAGGGTCGAGACTGATCCTTCAATGCTTATGGTTTGTTTTTTTTGAAAAAAGTGTGTACACCCCTTTTTAAAATTGTGTACGATGTTTGTAAAAAAGTTTCAAAGCTAGGTAACTATCATGTTTTTTGTCCCCCAACTTTGTACATCAATCCCATCTATAGGTTGATAATTCATTACAAGAACTAATACAACTTATATAAGTACTAGGCTAAGTATAAGACTATAAAATTACATTTAATTTTATATTACATTTTTTATTCTTATACTTAATTTTTATTTTATTAAATATCTCCTTGTGAAAATAATACCTCTAATTTCAAAACAAAAAATAATAAATACATGGAAAATATAGCTAATTGAAAAACAAAAAAACATACATAGCTTTAAAAAACACATATTCCATTTAGAAAGGATGCACACCCTTTGCAATATAAAGGGCATACACCCATTGGACTGTAAAGGGAATACACCTTTTAGGTTTGGGACCAACCCTTCAATGTTTTTGATTCATTTTTAAAAAAAAATGGCATATACCATTTGTAAAAAAAATTGTAAAGTTGGGGGACTATCAAATTTTTTGTCCCCCAACTTTGTGTATCGAACCTATCTACTAGTTGATAATTCATTATAGGAATTAATATAATTTATACAAGTACTAGACAACCATTAGTCTATTTGTAAACTCATAATTTTATTAATTTGAAAAAGGTAACTAATAATGAAACTGAGAAAGGTAATCAAATAACAAAAATATTTTTTAATAATAAATGTACGCACCTTTATATCCAGCTGTATAAGTCCAAGGAATGCAAAGAAGAATTAAATTCATGCTTCCCTCATATGTTATCCATCAAAGTTAGCTAAACTTGTTTATGTATTTTAAATGCAAGTTGAAATAATCTAGAAGAAGATTTATATATATTCATGCTACCTCAATAGTTAAACCAACGTATAAAAGAGAAACATGTGTGTGTGTGTGTGTGTGTGTGGGTGTGTTGGTTTAACTGTTGAGGTAGCATGAATATATATAAACCCTCTTCTAGATTATTTCAACTTGCATTTGAAATACATAAACAAGTTCAGCTAACTCAGATGGATAACATATGAGGGAATCATGAATGGAATTCTTCTTTACATTCCTTGGAATTATACGGCTTTATGTTTTATATATATATATATATATATATATATCTATATATATATATATGTACATATATATATATATGTATATATAAATATGTATATATATATATTTATGTATATATATATATATATATATATATATACATATACATATATATATATGTATATCTATATATATGTATATGTATATATATATATATATATATACATATATATATATATATACACACACACACATATATATATATATACACATATATATACATATATATATATGTACATATACATACATACATATATATATATATATATATATATATACATATACATATATATACATATATATATATACATATACATATATATACATATATACATATATATATATACATATATACATATATATACACATATATATATACATATACATATATACATACATACATATACATATATATATATACATATACATATATATATATATATATATATATATATATATACATATATATATATATACATATGTATATATATATATATATATATGTATATATATACATATATATACATATATATATATATATATACATATGTATATATATATATATATATATATATATATATATATATATATATATATATATATATATATACACACATATATATATATATACATATATATACATATATATACATATACATATATATATATATACATATATATATATATATACATATATATATATATACATATATATATATATATATATATATATATATATATATATGAAATAGTCAGATAGTTCAAAAATGAACATCCCTTCAAGATAACTTTTTGTTTATTAACAATTAAACCAATGTATTTATGTATGCTTAAAACACCCTATGATAAGTGATATGTTTGCATAAGTAAATCTCTACTCAAGTTAGTCATACAATATTCATGTCAGGAGACTATGTAAACATTCCATAAGACTACATAAATAAATAAATTCTAAATTAAATTATGCAATGGATCAGCTATAGATTCCCTCAACATAATAGTTGTTAATACTTAAATGTACTACACGTAAAAGTGACAATGATAATCATCTATACATCCATGGTAGAAACCTAGAGTATAAATAATGTTTAAATTTAAAAAACATAAATGAAACCATAACTTCTTACCATATATCAACATTATAAGCATTTTACTTCTTTTTAGCATGATCGATTTCAAGACAAGGTTAGCATACCATAACTACCATGTATAGTTAAACTAATAACAATATGAAATTATTTTATAACTGCACATACTAATCATACTACATGAAAATGATAAAACAACTAAGCTAAGAATCATAATGATAACATATAATAAAATTTTACCAAATTCAACACACTTATCTGTGAGATCATCCAAGAGTACGAGCAACATGTAACCATATCAAACAAACTCTTTGAATCAACATCATGAGCCTAACCGTTAGTGGTCCTTACCACCTCATCCATCAGTTGGATGTCAATTTTGGAAACTAGAGTTAGGAAGGGATTACGAACAAGTCAAGGTTCCTAAGCCATTTGGTTACTCAACATAACATAGAATACAAACTAGGTAAGTGACTAATAATACATCATCCCAAGACTAGACACAAATAACCAAGTAATCCACATTGTTATTAATTCAAAGTGGGGACAATCCACTACAGGATGTTTCAAAGGTCATAGTTATGGATTTATTAGCCAAATCCATGTCTATAACATTTAGTAATACCAAACGTGGAAAAATTCCATATATATGGTCAGCCTTAAACATCTCAAATACTAATCCATATTCCATACTCATAAGCACACAACTACATCTTAGCTATTTAATCATAGACAAAGATTGATTATATAAAAACAAAATAATTCAAACAACCAATTAATAAGATAAGAATTTAAATTATATCTTAGAAAATTTATACTCATCCCAATGCTATAGTCCAATATAATCAAAAATATAAACATAGTCAACCCATATATGACTATTCAATGCATTCAGACTAGACTTCTAGCCATAAAGCACATTTTTCATAATGATAACTTAATGATTAAATCAACCATCATAAATTATACATTGATTTAAAGTCAAGAATAGATATAATGGATTCATGGACTCATCATAAGGTCTCACAACCTCATATGATCCCTAAATTTAAAAATTGGGTTTTAGCATTTATTAAAAAACTTTAAAAGTCAAAACCTCTACTGTAAAAAAATAATTCCAATAGGGATTCACCCATATCCCAATGAGGTTCAATAGTTTTTATAAAACATTTCAAAGATCTCCAAATCAAAAATGCATACATATTTATAAAAAGAATCATGCTATTAAAGAAAACATGTATAAATAGTTTCATCTTAAAAAAACCAAGTCAATAATTTGATTCAAAAGGACCCATTAATAAAATGGAAAACCTTGCCTTTAAATTAATAGGAAACCATGTCTATATAAACTGAATCTCATCTTTTATAATACAAATAATATATACATAGTCATAGCTTGTTCAAAACCCACAACTTTTCCTAAAAAAGAGCAAGGTCAATGACCCAAAATATACATAACCAAAATTAAGACACAACAATAGGTTTAAATATACCTAGTTGTAGCATTTAAGCCATATAATTAAAACACATGATCCTTTAAAAAAAATCTAAAGAGAACCCTCAAAATAAAAACATTAACCCATGCCAAAATATAACAAAAATATATAAAAAATAGATATCAGAATCAAATTATTTTTGTAATTTTATATGAAAAATGGCAATATTGATTCAACCAATTGGTCATTAAATACCAAACCTAAAATATTACAAATTCATGGTTGAATATGCGTCATCCAATATCCATTTTTATTTATGAATTCATTGAAGAAAATAAATATAACACAAATATATATAGGATTGGCTTGCCCAAATGATGTAGGCAAAGAAAACCCCAAGTTATGCAAGTAGGGTCCAAAATCTTATATTTCCTCCCAATAGAGTTTATTATCAAGCAAAAGACAAAATACATGTCAAAACTCTAACTATGTATTATCTCCATTCTCTCCCCCTTCTTCTCCCCACCCATGTCCTCTTCACCCACCATCATTTAACATTTCCTTCCATCTGAATCACCCATACCCCCCAATGAATTCAACATTGAATGTGAGGAGAGAGAAACCTCCATCTAAAGCCATCAACTACCTCCTAATATGCCCAACATGATAAAAATAAATAAAATGGTCATAAATGACCTAGTCTAGAAAAATCCAAAAACCAACAATAATAAAAATAATAAATTTAAATATTTCATGGTTTGAACCATCACATAGTCCATAAAACACCAAGTGACCATATTAATTATCCATGAGGGGGAGGGGGTCACGGGGAAAGGTCTAGGTGAGTCCATTTAGAGTGTATAAGTCCAAATAAGGGGTTATCTCAAATAAATCTATGGTGGTGATGAGATTATGAGAGAGAGAGAAGTTTGAAGCAAGAAAGGTTGAACAAAAGAAATAGAACCAACTAAACCACATGATAATCATGAAACCATCAAAATAGTAGTACAACTAAGGCAAGAAAAAAATGTGACAATAGAAATGAAGATGATAATACTATCCAATGTCAAGAGACTAAATCAAAAACATATATATACCTAGCAAAAATCATCCAACTACTCATGAGTCACTTTGATACCCTAAGTATTGATTCCATCATCTAGCCTTACTCATATTAGTACCTACAACCATCAAATTTACATCATCAATACTTGATTAATAATTAATAATATGATATAGAATTGTAATAAAAACATTATTTACATCAACTAGTCTATATATTATCAAGTACATTAAATTAAACATAATATGACCATCAACTTGTAGTGAAAACATCATTGTATCAAAATCTAATAATATAGTCCAATTAGGTAAAAAAATACAGTAGTCTACTAGACATGTGATAAGAATAATGTTTAAGTAGTCATATAAAAGTATTAAAAGGAGAGGTCATAACATCCTTCCCTCTTAAAAGGGAGCCATCTCCATGACTATTCAAATAACTAAGCATAATATTACCTAAAATAATGTGCATATTTCCAAGTATCACTTATTTCACTCAACTATCCCACTAAACCAGAATTTTGTTGTATGTCCCTATTTTACAACTTAATACTATGATGGTCAAGGCATCTCACTAGTTCTGACTAGATCCTTTCCTCTTCTGTGACTTGTAGATGTTTCCAATCCAAAACATGAGAGATATCAAGTATTTAATTTATTAAGAAATCAACATGAAATACATCATGAATCTTTGATAGAGAAGGATGAAGAACCAACTGATAGTCATTGGGAATAATATTCTCTATAATGTTAAAGGGCCTGATAAAATGTGTAACTAGCTTGGAATTTTTACCAAATTTTATTGAACTTTTCTTTTCTCTAAAATTAAAAAAAATATCAACCACACTAAATTCACATGGAGTCATATTTTGGCCAACATCACTCTTTTATCAATTGGATGCAACTTCCAAATTCTAATGTATTAATTCTATCTATTTATCATGTTCCTAAAATATATCAGGTCTAACAACAACCCTATTTTCCAAACTATCTCAATCATGTGGGTTTCTACATTTCCACCCATACAGAGTTTCAAAAGGTGCCACTTTTATTATAGAATGATAGGAATTATTACATGGAAACTCAATCAAATAGAGATAATCTTTCCATTTTGTTTGTTGGTCAATGACATACATTTGTAGTATTTCCTCAACCACCTAATTGAACCTTTCAGTTATACCATCCCTTTTTTGATGATATGAAGAAGTAAAATTTAATCATGTTCTAAATTCTATAGTCAAAGTTTTCGAAAACCTTGATGTAAATAGTTATCATGGTCTAAAATAATTACTTCAGTTATGCCATGAAGTCTAACCACTTATGAAATGTTATGCAAACATGGAAGTCTCATCCATTATATTTCTACCAATGAAGTGGCTAACTTTAGTATCCTTATCAATCATGACAAGTATGGCGTCATGTTTTATACATGATTTAGGAAGCCCCACAATAAAATATAGTGAGATTATAGCCTACATTCCTCTTGGAATATCATGAGGGTATAAAAACCCTCCAGAATGGCAATGCTTAGCCTCAACCCATTAGTATTCCAAGCATCTTATCAAAAAATTAGTGACATCACATTTAAGTCTAGTAAAAAAATAAAGTCCTTTCATCTCATGTATCATCTTCATGACACCAAGATGAGCATATTGAGGTGCTATATGCACTTCCTTTAACACAAAATTTTGCAAGCACCTGACCTAGGTACATATATTCTATTTTTGTGCCTTATAAGACAATCTATTTTAATATAAAAATTAGAAAACTTATTTGTTACATGGTCATAAGCTTAACCTACTCTTAATTTATGGTATAATTCATCAAAAAGCTACTATTCTACCAAAACACTTCTAAAATTTCCTTGTAGTAAAGACAAGGTATCGAGGTACTTACATCTACTAAGTGCATTAGCAACATGATTTTCCTTGCTCTTGACATGAGATATGTCCATGCCAAAAATTCTTAAAACTTATAGCCACATGTGCTAACATCCATTTGAATCTTATTGGTAAATAATTATTCTAGGCTATGGTGATCAAACTTCACCTGGCTTTCCCAACAGGAAATGTTTCCATTATTTTAGAGCATATATAATGAAAACAAGTTCCATGTCATACATGGGATAGTTATTTTCATGTTCCTTAATCTTATGTGACTCATCAACCTTGACTTTACCATCTTGAGTCAAGATACCTCCATAACCTTCCTTAAAAGTATCAACCCACACCTTAAAATTACCATTCAAGTCTGGAATAATAAGTACAGGTGTTGTCAAAAACATATTCATCTTTATGAAATCCTCCTCACATTGAGGTCTCCACATAAATTTCTACCCTTTTCAATATAAAGAGGTGATACGATGGGATATGCTATAAAAAGTTTCCACCAACTATCAAAAATAACTAGCCAAACCCATGAAGATGAGCACTTCATGCACATTAGTTGCATTAGGCCAATCATAAGTGGCTTTTATTTTTGTTGGATCTACAAGAATGCCATCCTTTAAAATAGTGTGGCCTAAGTATTGAGTTTTAGATCCATAAAATACATATTTGGATATTTTTTTCATACAACTTATGTTGTCTTAGTCTTTACAATACAAAATGAAGGTGTCAATCATGTTCATCTTCATTTTGGGAGTAAATGAGAATATCATCAAAGAACATCAACACAAATTTATCCATAAAGCCTCAAAACATGTTGTTCATAAGGTTCATAAATGCTACTACAACATTTATTAAACCAAATGATAGTAATGTGAACTCATAATACCCATATCAAGTTTGAAAAATTATTCTGTGAATGTCTTTTTCTTCTTTGATCATCAATTGATGATAGCCTGATCTTAAATCAATCTTGGAGAAGACTGCTACACCTTTCATTTGATCAAAAAAATCATCTACCCTTGGTAAGGTACATCCATTTTTGATTGTTACCTTATTAAATACATGACAGTCAATGCAAAGCCTTAATGTTCCATCTTTATTTTTGACAAAGATGACCAGAGCACCCCAAGGGGACACACTTGGAAAGATACTTCCACTATCAAAAATTTATTGTAAATATACTTTTAATTCTTGTAGTTTAACCATGTTCATGCAATAAGGAGTCTTAGATGTAGGGGAAATCCCAACATAATATAAATTAAAAATTCAAATTCATACTTAGGTAGTAATCTAGGTAACTTAGTAAAAATATCCATAAAATCATTCAAGATAGGAAAATATACATGAAATAATTCCTTGTCTTTAGGTAATTATTGCAGTTGGACTATGTAAATCTTACATCCCTTTCTAATGGCCCTTTTTAGTTTTAAGGATGAAAGTTTCTTTTGCCTTTCAAGCTTTTAAATACCTTCCATTTCTATAAGTTGCCCAAGGTCATCAATGTATTTCATTCATTTTCCAATGTAATCAAGCATGGATTAGTTCTCTTGTAACCAATCCATTCTAAGAATGAGACCATATTACCCTAAAGGTGTTGAGAACCAATTTACTTTGGTTTTAGAGATGCCAAGGTCAATTTCATCTTATTCCAAGCATTCAAGAATAGGTACCATTTTGTTGGTACCAAACACAACATCCCAAACTTATCTTTCCATTATAGGTTCAATTTTATATTGTTTAGTAGCATTAGGAGATATAAAACTATTTGTTATGCCTGAGTCAATTAGAATAGATAAAGGTAACCCATTAATAGTACCTCTAGATTCTATTGGGGAAGCCTTCAAATACACATTATGATTGTCTATAACAACATACACCCTATGGTTGGTTGATTGACCTAATTTTAGCTTGGAATAGTCCTTTTTATAGTGGTTATCACCACATTCCCATCATACAATAGGTCTAGATGAATCTATTAGAATAATATTTGCACCCATGGCTAGTCTATGATGGTTGTTTTAAGGCTATTCCTTCTTAAAATAACCTAATTTTGATGAACCTTGGGACTTAAATTTTTTTCTCAAATTGGAAAACTTGTTAAAATTCTTGTTATTTATAGTAAATATGTGGTTTGATTTTCTAAAGTTATTAGACACGAGAGACATAAACTTGGTCTTTGATTGCTATATATTTGATTTTAATTCTTACCTTACCTTGTTGTGAGAATTTTGTTTCTCTTCAACCCAATAAGATGATTCAATAGTAGCTACCAGGATCCACAGATTTGTCATATTGACATCATGCATTAGTATGTCTTTAAGTTCAAGTTTAAATTTAGTGATCTTAGTTTTCTCATAATGCATGTAATTCACATGATGCAATAGATTTTAAAGCTTGTTTTCATATTTAACAATATATATATCTTCCTATTTTAGTAGCTAAAAATTAGTTATTTTCTATTTATTTTAACTGGCATTCAAATACCTTTTTCAAAATGACATTTCAAAGATTGACCAGGTCAAATACATTAGTTGATATCCCTCTATAGTACAGATGTGGTTCTAGCAAAAGGTTAGAGGTCTAAATAGCTAATAATTTTATACCCTTACATTCACATTTGATGGCATATTATGTAGGTTAAAGTATTTTTATAGGTAAATCAGCCATGCATCATCTACATCACCAGATTCCTCACCATAAAAGGTGGGTGGTGGATGTTTCTTAGGTTCTTTAGTGATTGGTTCAACCATGGTTAAAGGCATCTCTTAGATTACTATTCATTTCACCTAGCCCATTTTTAGTCTAGGTACCTCCTCTTGGGATACACCTTTAAGATTATTCATCTTTTGTTCTTAACTATCAATCTTGCCTTGTAAAATGTTTAAGGTTGTCAAGATTCCATTAAGTATTTCCTCAAGATTTTCAATTGAATTCCTCCCAACTGCATCAACATTGGAAACCTCATTATTACCATCAATATTATTTATGGGTAGTTCATCTTAATTTCAAGTAGGTTTAGAGGCACCATGATCCCTACATTAGCCTCTACCTCTACCTCTAACTAAAATAACATTGAACTAGTTATTGTGGATGTTTCACCACTTGACCTCATTCTAACCATCCTGAGATGTTAAAAAATAATAAATTATAAAATTTCAAACTTAAAAATATTCATTCCCAAAGAACCTTAGAGTATAACATTGCTCTGATACCAGATGAACTAACCCTAAAACAATTTTGGAATTACATAATAGAGTATGTTTTAGGATTGCATGTCAAACGTAACACCTCATTTGATTAAACAAGCAATACTAATTAAACATAATCATGTGTGTGAAAATGAAACCAAAGGAGATGATCTGAGATAGTTAGCTATGGGTAATTACTCACAAAGGATTCTATGGGGAAGCAATTTGCCTAAGGGATGGACTATGGGATTTAGGACATATCAGTGTACAATTACATAGATATGACCTAAGAACCATATGTGAAATTCATTCTTTCATATGGAACCATTTATAGGTCCTTAACCCTCATTAAATAATTGACTCTCCTCAGTGGGTTTAAGTTTCACTCAAAGATGGATAAATGATTACTTTCAGACTAATTGAAAAGGATAACTTTGTACACCGTATGTTGTCATTTGGTTACAATAGGTCTATGAAATGAGAATGAGATATAATTTTTTACTAATTTGATAATCATTTATAGTATCTAAAATTTTAATCATAATTGGCAACCAATAATAAATTAAAACACATGAAAATTATACGAAATTCCCATAAGCACACAATAGAGTTTATTCCTACCTAAAAGAGAGTAAAATTATAAAATAAATGAAAATTGAAGCATCATAGGTAATTTTTTGAGTGATACTAGCTAAGGTTATCAAGTTACTCATGGCTTAGGATCACTACACTATTACCAACAAATTATTTTTAAGTTCACAAGTTGTCCAATAAATAATCATGAATTCTGCTATCTGAATAAATTAACAATGATATGCTTTATGATTAACTTCATTATTTATCTTATAAGATATAATGACATCCTATAATTTAATCTATACAAATCATATTATATTGGAAAATAGCCTATGTGTTTATGATTAATAAGAAGAAGGAATTAAGTAAACATAAAGTATATTATAGGTAAGTGTATATTCCTCTAATGTTAATTATTTAAACAAATCATTATATTTAAAGTATGGGAACATATTTATCGTATACAACTTTTATTATTTCCTAATTAGTTTCCATCCATAGGCCCATAATGCATGCAATATTATAACATGGAATAAATTTACAACCACACAATTATTTAGTAAAACTATCAAGAACATCAAACGTCTAGTTCATCACTCTTTCCCACAATAGGTATTTCATTTAAGGAACAAACCAACTTCATCTAAAATATTTCCAAAGTATGGGCATACATGTTTGGGTAATATGTTTCCAACATGAACAAGTATAGAAAATATATGAACATCAAGAGTTTTCCACATGAATTGAGTATGTAGGATTCATATTATCAACAAGTATTTCACTCAAAAAATAATTTATAGATATGTATAAAATGAGTGGAACCCAAATAAAAAAAATTATTTAAGAATATTTTTCAACATACATGATCAAACATGCCATGACACAACAACATATGTTTATTTCAAGCTAAGAAGAAGCCAGACTATATGCACACTCATCCCATATGAATGGAATCTAGTGTGTGTGTGTGTGTGTGTGTGTGTGTGTGTGTGTGTGTGTGTGTGTGTGTGTGTGTGTGTGTGTGTGTGTGTGTGTGTGTGTGTGTGTGTGTGTGTGTGTGTGTGTGTGTATTCAACCATCATTACATTCGTATAAACATTAAACCTAGAAGAATACAACACCAACATATTCTATTTCATAATACAAGTAATTTATGACTACTTTCTTCATCAAAATATTCTAATAATTATAACCATTCATCTAGAGGTTGATAATTAATATGACTTGTACAAGTACTAGGCAACCCTTAGTATATTTGTAAACTTAGGATTTTATTAATTCCATCAAGGTAACTAAGAATGACCCTAAGAAAGGCAATAAAACAAATAAAATATTATTTAACAATAAATGTACGTACCTTTATATATAGTTGTATTATTCCAAAAAATGCAAAGAAGAATTCTATTCATGTTTCCCTCATATGTTAGCCACAAGAGTTAAATGAATTTGTTTCTATATTTCATATGCAAGATGAAATTATCTAGAAGAAGATTTCTATATGCCCATGCTAATTCAATAGTAAAAAAATTTATAAAAGAGAAACATAAGTGTGTGTGTGTGTGTGTGTGTGTGTACCAAAAGGAAATAGTTAGATAGTTCATCAATGAACATCCCTTCAAGGTAACTTCTTTATTAACAATTAAACTATCCTAATTATGTTTTCTTAAAACACCTTATAATAAGTGATGTGTTTGCATACTCTACTCAGGTTAACCATACAATGATCATATCAAGAGACTATGTAAATGTTTCATAAGACTACATAAATAAATAAATGCTACACTAAACTTTGTAATGGATCTACTACATATTCCATTAACATAGTAGATGTTAATACTGAAATGTACTAAATGTAAAAGTCATAATGATAATCATCTAAACATCCATGGTAGAAACATGGAGTGCAAATAAAAATTAAGTTCAAAAACCATAAATGAAACCAAAACTTCTTACCATATATCAACATTATAATCCTTTTACTTCTTTTCACCATGATCTATTTTCAAGGCAAAGTTAGCATACCATAATTTCCAAGTATAATTAAACTAACAATAATATGAAATTAGTTTATAACTGCATTTACTAATCATATTACATGCAAATGATAAAATAAAGAATCTAAGAAGCATAAGAATAATATATAATAAAATGTTGCCAAATATATCACACCTATCTATGAGATCATCCAAGAGTGTGAGAAGCATGTAACCATATCATGCAAACCCTCTTAACCAACACTATGAGCCCAGCCATCCATGTCCCTTACCACCCCATCCATTAGTTTCGTGTTAGTTTTGGAAAATAGGGTTAGGAAGAGATTCTATTCAAGGTAGGGTTCCGAAGCCATTAGACAACTCAACATAACATAGAATACAAACCAAGAAAGTGACTAACAATACATCATACAAACATGAGATAGAAATAACCAAGTAGGCAACATTTTTATAAATTGAAAGTGGGGATAATCCACTACAAGATGTTCAAAGGTCATAGCTATGGATTTATAAAAAAAATACATGTCCATAAAGTTTGGTAATATCAAACTTGAAAAACCTCCAATTATATGGTCATATTTTAACATCCCAACTACCCATTCATATTCCATGCTTACAATAACAAACTATAACTTAGCTATTTAAGACTAGTCAAAGATTGATTATAAAACAATAATATAATTCAAACAATCAATTCATAAGATAGGAATTGAAATTATAACCCAAAATAAGTTATACTCAATGGAAGGCCATAGTCTAATATATTTAATAATTTAAAAATAGTCAACTCATATATGACCAGTCAATGCATTAAGACTAGAATTCTATCCATAAACCACATTTTCCACAATGATAACTTAATGATTCAAGCAACCATCATAAAATTTAAATTGATTAAAAGTTATGAATTGATATAATGGATTTATGGGCTCATCATGAGGTCTCACAACCTCATATGACCCTTGAATCTAAAAATTGGGCTTTAACATTTACTTAAAGAGACCATGGACCTCCATAGTGAGCTATTTTAAAGTGAAAAACCTCATCTATAAAATAACAATTCTAATAGGGATTCATCCATATCCAAATGGGGGTCGACAATTTTTATGAAACATGTAGAAGATATCCAAATTAAAAACACATACATATTTATAAAAAGAATCATGATATTAAAAAGACATGTATAGCTAGTTTCATCTTAAAAAATCTAGTCAATAATTAGATTCAAAAGGACCCATTAATAAAATAGAAAACCCTACCTTTAAATTAAGAAGAAACCAAGTCAATTTTCAAACTCCAAGACATAAATTGAAACCCTTAAGGCATGTAGCTCATATAATAGGGTATAGGGGCACAATTTATAAGTATGAATAGGTTGAATGAAACTCAAAGGTAATTGTGATAGCACTAAATCATTTAATAAAGGCATAGGGTTTTATAAAACCAAATCTCATCTATTATAATATCAAAAAAAAAAATGCAGTCACAGCTTGTTCAAAACCCACAACATTTCCTAAAAAGGAGAAGGGTCAATGACCCAATATATACATAGCCAAAAATTAAGACAAAATAATGTATTTAAATATACCTATCTATAATATTTAAACCATATAATCAGAACACATAATCCCTTACCAAAATTTTTAGATAACTCTCAAGACAACAACATTTATCCAGGCCAAAATATAACAAAAATATATAAATAGTAGATAGTAGAATCAAATTATTTTTTCAATATTATATGCATAATGGTAATATCGATTCAACCCATTGGCTAGTGGATACTCATCCTGAAGTCCTAAAAATTAACCACTACATATATAACATCCAATATCCATTTTTATTTATATATTCATTGAAGAATATAACTAGAAAATAAAAATTTATAGGATTGTCTTACTCGAATGGTGCATGTGAATAAAACCCAAAGGTAATGCAAGTAGGGTCCAAAATCTTATTTATTTTCCTCTTAACATAATCAACTATCCAATAAAAGATAAAATCTAAACCAAAAATCCAAATGCCCTTTTTCTGTTTTTTACCCATTCTTCTCCCCACCTATGTCCTCT
>JARHVA010007088.1:432500-437500 GCA_037957365.1 Torreya grandis
CAACTTTAGGAAAATGTCACACATAACAATTTCCTTTTCTTGAGAATTTTAGACACCTTGACATGATAAGTAGTGCTCCAAACCCTCTTTCTATCCCTTTGAAGGAAGGTTGATGTGTGGTAGGCCTAGAACTAGATCACAATGTTCTCACAAGGGGTAAATCATTTGCCAAATTGGTCACTAAGGTAAAGAAGCTAGTGAATATAATAGTCAAGCTTTTGGGAATTACTAAGGCCACTCTACCGATTTCCTTTTAAGATGCGTATATTAAGGAGGTCCTTCAAAATGAGGATTGGTTTGCAACTAGTTGTCTAGTGTACAAATTTGATATATTTTTGCCTAGCCTCCATACTCTATCCATGTGCTGAAAGTTTTTTTATTATATTTTTGTTACATACTTGTATACTTAACAAGGTTATTCAAGCCAACTATTGGAGTGGGGATCAACATGTCCTCTTTTTAAACTATGGGTTTTTGCCTTTGATCCTCTTCTCAAAATCCTTACCAACATGCCCATATGGGTGAAGTTTATGTACCTTACCCTTAAATTTTATGAAGATTCTTGTTTGTCACCCATTAGTGGCATGTTGGGCAAACTATTAGACATTAATGCTTCTACTTATACTTCTAGTTTTTCATGCAGCACCTTCTTCAAGATTCTTGTTTTCATGGATATCTCTCAAGACCTTCCAATAATCATTGAGTTGAGGGTCAAAATATGGTGATAGACTCAAACCATTAGCTATGAGGGGATGGAATTTAGATCTTGTAGATGCTTCAAAACTAGACATTTTACCACTTCTTACCATAGCCCTAAGACTGAAGTGGATTATTCTTAATGCAAGGATGTTAGTGAGGATCATCTTATAGTTTTTCCTAAGATATCTTCTTCTAAGTCATCAAGTGATGTTGTAAAAAAGACTCAGTAGGCTGAATTTAAATTCTGTATACCTTAAATTATGACTCCATTTCCAATATTCAAGGAGTTTATTTTTGTGGATGTAGCTAGTGGGAATGTTACTTTTGGAGGTCTCACAATCGATAAGTATTCACCTAATGGAGTTGTGTTATGGAATTTAGGTAATAAATAAGATTAGATATTAGTATGGAGTAAGATAAAACGGAATTTTATCCCTAAACCATCCTCTACAATTCTACACTCTCTCCATAGAGAAGGCAAGGGAGGGACATAATTTCATTGCATAGATTTTCTGATATGTTATTTAGTATGTTTATCATATTGCATCCTTTATGACATCATAACCATACTCACCCCAAGATTATTTAACTTATGTTTCATGTTCATGTCCTTTTAGTTTGATTCTAATCTCCTTTATTTTATTAAAAGGTAGGGACCCACCAACCTTTGTATCTATCATTAAAACAATTATTAAACATATTTAATAAGTAGTAGTATTAATATTGTTGACATTACTATTTAGTAATTGTTTTTAACCTTAACATGTATTAATAAGTGTTCAAGATAAAAAGCATTGTTAAATCTAACTATGAAATTGAACCCATGTATAATGCATTATTACATTAATGAAAAAACAAACAACCTTAATTTTTACTATCACCTTCACCACTGTTGATTTTGACTCCTTTTCTTAAAAAAACCACGTCAAAAAACATCAAACTATTTATCTTATGGCATAACTTTCACCTTTGAGACAACTCTTAATTTTTAAATGACTTGAATTCAAAATTTGACAAAATTGACGTATTTGATCAATCTAAATTAATTTAAAAAGGACAAAATGTAAAAAAGACAAATTAACCCATGCAATTTTTAAAATGGCATAAAAATTAAGGTCATACAACCCTTAAAAGGTTAAGACATGATAGGCATGAAATATAATGCAATATTTTCATATTAGAACACAAAAGGATTTTCTATCCATCAAAAGTCAATATTGGCTAATTTTGGCTCAATTATGCATATCTAGATAAAAGTGCATAACATATAAAATAACATTCCAAATAATTTTGGAATAATCATCCATACAAAAGTAGTTTTGAGTGTCTATGGCTATTAATGGTGTAACAAGCATCAGGAGCATTTTTTATTTCTATTTTACTTTGTTTTTTATTAAGAGCTTAATAGTGTGAAGTAGGTGAGTAGTAAAGAGAAAAAAACTATTATGAAAATGCACTCCTGTGTGTTTATCGAGAAGACTTATATTTGGTGTAAATGATGTGGAAGAGGTATTATACCGAGTCGTACTTCATCTTTTTATTCTCATATTTACATATAGTATATATTATAAATAATATATTATAGAAATATTATTTTTACTATAATATTAATGTTACAAATACATATATATTATGTTTTTATTATAATTTTTTTATTTGATAGGGTTAAAGGTCAGGTGTTTTTAACCTCTTGGAAATTAGTAATGTGGAGAGATAGATGACAACAATAATGTATAAATGAGACTCCTCTACTAGTGGCATACAAATGGGAAAAACTCCCTAATGCCAAAAAACTAAGCCTACTCAAACATCACCTTCTTCTAGCACCTAATTACCATCAGATAATATTATACAAAAATTTTGACATGATATTCTTGCCTTTAACTATATTTTATGAAACTTCTACTTAGAGAACCTATCCCTGAATGGAGAGCCATATTAGAAGGTTGAACTATAAATATTTTACATGTTTTATTTGTTGTACCTTAGTCTATTCTCTCTTATGTTTTATAGATTTTGGGTATTTTTTATTGTTTTCAACTAGTATACAAGGCTAAGATTTATCTTTTTCTAAAGTAACTTATTTTTGTTTTGTCTAAAGATAACAAATTCTAGATTCACTTCCTTAGAGTTATCTAGTTTGGAGGTATCCATAAAAAGGTCTGAAGGCTTATTTGATACATTTTCCTATAGGTATCCCTCACAATATAAGGGGATCTTAGGTTTTTGTTTTTATTTGAGATCATCTCATGATGATGTTGAATCATCACTTATAGAATCAACCATCACTATGCAGTGGGTAGGAAGGAAATCCTTCCACCAAGAAGAATCATTTTTTCTTTAGAAGTTGCTATAATTTTTGGTTATATGTCATGTGTTAAAAAAATTAAAATATCATAATAACATGCCTTCATAGTCAAGGGGTTGAGACCAAGAGCGATCTCCAACTTAAAAAACAAATTTTTTGATTGGTCCTTGGAGTTGTCTATATTTACCTAAATCTTGGAAAAATTATTATGGGAAAAGTCATTTATTTCTTAGTACATCTATGAAAACTCACCCAAGGATTTAAAAATTACTTTAAGGATGGATTTAATCTAGAGCTAAAGAGGGAGATAGGGTAAGCAAACCCAAATGGGTTTTATATTAAGTGGTTTAGTAAAGGGATTAAAGGCAGGTGACCAAGGTTTCAAGACCAAGGATTGGTGATTCAAACTCCAAAATTTGTTTAAAATATTCTCCTTATCCTTAATATGTTTCAATATAATAATAAATAAACATTTTACACATGGGTATATTTCCACTTTATCTTCTAATGGTGATTGTCAATTCTTCAAGATCTAGATGTGCAATTATTGATGTTTTGGCTAGTAAGCTATGAATCTACAAATAGATCTTTTGGATATGAAAAATTAATTTTATCTTATTACTTATTTGTATTTATTCTCATTGAAAACAACTACAATATTAGAGGAAGTGAGATTGAGAGGTTTTGGGTTGGATTTGGATGTTGGCCTATAGGAGACAACCTCGACAAAGGATCTTCTCTTAAAATGTTTAGTTTCCACCTCATATTCCAATTCCATGATGTCCCAACCCTTGAATCTCTTTTTATTCCCATCTTAGTTTTGTGCATACATATTGGTCAATTCATGAGAGTCATCCTCAATAGACTCCTCATTTGGGAGCACCTCCTCAAAAGACTAATTCTCAAAGGACATTGTCATAGTGGTCTTAGAAATTTCCAAAAGCTTGAGTATTGGTTTCATTGTATTCTCATTACCCCTATATATTATATTACCACACTATATGAAAAACACACAACCTTAATTTTTACTATCACCTTCACCACTGCTAATTTTGACTCCTTCACTTTACAAAAACCCACTTTAAAAAACACAAAACTATTTCTCTTCTAGCATAACTTGCACCTTTAAGAAAACTCTTAATTTTTAAATGAATTGTATTCAAATTTTGACAAAAATAACATACCTAAACAATCTAGGACAATTAAAAAATGGTAAAATGTAAAAAGATAAATTAACCCGTGTAATTTTAAAAATGGCATAAAGAGTAAGGTCATACAACCCTTCAAAGCTTAAGACATGATAAGCATAAAATACAATGGGAGATTTTCATTTTATAACACACAAGGATTTTATAGCCATTAAAAGTCAATATTGGCTAATTAAGGATAAATTATGCATATGCAGACAAAAGTGAATAACATATAAAATAATATGCCAAATAATTTTGGACTAGCCATCCATAGAAAGGTAGTTTCAAGTGTCTATGGATATTAGTTTTCATTTTAAAAATACTTATTGTTGCCCCAATGGTGTAATGAACACTAGGAAGGGTTTTTATTTCTATTTTACTTATTTTTTATTAAGAGATTATTAGTACCAAGTAGGTGAGGAGTAGTGCAGAACAAAACAAATTTTATGAAAATGCATACCTGTGTGTTTATTGAGAAAATTTACATTTATTGTAAATGATGTGGAAGAGGTATTAACTGAGTCTTATTTCATCTACTCTTCTTATATTTACATATATAATATATATTTCTCATAATATATGTAATAAAATATAGGATAAAAATAATATTTTTACTATAATATTAATATGTTACACACACACACACACACACACACATATTAGGTTTTTATTACAATTTTTTTATTTGATAAGGTTAAAGGTCACAAGTTTTTAAACTCTTAGAACTTAGTACAATGGAGAGATAGATTAAAACACTAACACACAAATGGGACACCTTTACTAGTGGCATACAAATAGGTAAA
>JARHVA010007088.1:447500-475000 GCA_037957365.1 Torreya grandis
CCTCCACTTGGAAGGAGCACTTATGTTTCTAATTTTGTTTGAGATAATTCAATGACCATGTTGAATCCTCACTTCTAGAATCAACCATCATTATGTGGTGGCTAGGAAGGGAATCCTTCCACAAGAATAATCATTTTTTCTTCATAAGTTTATATAATTTTTTTATAAATTTCCATGTTGTAAAATATTACAATATCATAATAGCATGCCTTCATTGTCAATGGGTTGATACCAAGAGTGATCTATAGCTTGCAAGACAATTTTTTTTGTCAAGTCCTTGGATGTGTCTATATTTACATAAATATTGGAAAAATTATTATGGGAAAAATCATTTGTTTCTTGGTGCATCTGTATAAACTCACCCAAGTATTTACCAATTACTTTAAGGCTATATTTATTCCATAACTAAAGAGGGAGCTATGGTAACAAACCTAGATGGGTTTTATATTAAGTGCTTCACTAAGGGGATAGAAGGCAAGTGACTAGGGTTTTAGAACCAAGGATTGGTGATTCAAGCTCCAAAAATGGTTTTTAATCTTCTTCATATCCTTAATATTATGAAAGTAAATAATAAATAAAACCATTTACAAATGGGTACATTTCCACTTTACCTTCTAGTAGGGGTTGCCACTTCTTCAAGATCTAGACGTGCAATTCTTGATGTTTTGGCCAGTAATACATGAGTATGTAAATAAATCCTTTAGTTATGAAATATTCTTATGATCTTGGTACTTCTTAGGATTTATGCTTATTGAAAATGATTACAAGATTAGAGGAATCAATATTAAGAGGTTTTGGGTCAGATTTGGATAATGTCCTATGGGAGACAACCTTGGCAAAGGATCTTGGCTTCAAATGTTTAGTTTCTACCTTAGATATCAATTCCATGATGTCCCAACCCCTAAAGGTCTTTTGATTCTCATCCCAATGTTGTGCATAATTATTAGTCAATCCATGAGAGAAAACCACCTCACTTAAGTCATTCAACCATTTTTGAAGCATTCCATGGGCACTATTTATCACTTCTATTAAAGCTAAGTCACCAAGCATTCACTTTCCCTACCATCCTTGCAACACTAGCCAAATTTCATATGTAGGTCTAGTATTATCCACATATAAGCATTCACTAGAACCTGATATGGTCAGTGAGAGAATTAAGGTATGTAGGAAACCATCACCATATTTTAGTGGTTTGGATTTACTAGAGGCAAAGTCGAAAGACAAAGCCAGGGAATTTGAAAATCTTTTGTTGGGATACCATCAGGAGCCATACTCATGTTTTTATTATAATAATTAAATATAGATTTTAATATTTTAATATATATTTATAATTATAATAAATTAGGTATTGTGTAATATTAATAATTTATAATTATTTTTATTTATTGTTTATATAATATTAATAAAATATCACTAATCATAATATATATATATATATAATATTATATTAATAAATATATAATTATATATAAACTATATTAATGAACCAAGTGACACATGCAATTAGTATATATGAGCCATTGTATTTGTAACAACAATGTTTATTTCTCTTTATTCAATGAATGGAGGAATGGTAAAACTTCCATTAGAACCATAAGCACTACCATTTTTTGGTAGTCTTTTATATTTGGGTTCAAATCCCCATCAATGTCTACATACTCTCTCCAAGTGTCATGGAGGCCTAATCCATGTCAAATCAAGCACTATTCTTCCTGCTATAACTTCCTCTATAGAGGCAATAATTACCACAGTAAAGAGTGTAGGTTACATAAAAAGGTTATAATTTTTTTGATAAAATGAGATTTTTTAAAATGAAATAATATAAAGCAATAGTAATACCTCACTTCAAACCCATGACCATTGAATCTATCTCACATTTTCATGATCTACATGATACCCAGGTATTTACTAAACATGGATAGCACTCCACAATTTCATCATCATTCTGTCAGCTTTCATAAACTTCTCTTGTGGATGGCTTCCCTTCAAAACTCCTTGTAGGTAGTTAAAAACCATATAATTTATTCTACTATAATATTATGAAATGTATATTATGACTTATAATGATTGAATGATTGTACCCCAAATATCATTATATAGGAATTAAAATATGTGGTCATGCATATGATGGCTATGTATTCCCACCCACCTCAATTAAAATTTATTATTTACTCAAATTGAACATGATTTTGAATAAAAATTTGTCAGAAGTGGGAATAATATTAACATTTTAATGTAATATAGTTTTGGGAGATCATAGTTTAAATTCATTTAATCAATACTTCTATTCACCTTCACCCAATCACATGTGTGTTGAATGATGAAGTTTAAGTGAAATAAACTTGAATGATAACCCATATGTCATTCACATAGTGGAAAGATATCTCGCTAAAAATAGATTTTAAAACCAATGCTCAAGTCAGTAATCAATTAAAGGATAAGTTTTTAACTCTCAAGAAATAAAATAACAATTTTTGATTCTTTAAAAATATACATAAGTCAAATTCACATATGTAATTATAAAGAAATCAAAATGATAACCACATAAATCTCAACTTCATTAACTGTCTTATAACCAAGTCAACTTATGAAATGAAATGAGTTGGTTTAGAGAACTGAATAAAACCAACCACTCAACTCAACCTAGGATTCCTTGTGAAGTTCCATCAAATAACCTAATTTTTTAGGTCTTGTTTATCTCAACTCGTTACAAAAACTTGTGTTATTCTTATAAAATTGTTTGAAATATTTGTAAGCCCCTTGTAGCTTCTAGAACAACATATCTAGATAATAAAAAAAACTTATCCTAAAAAATAGATGCATTTCTAACTAGCTGGTTAGTCCATATAATAAAAATACAAAATGAATGGTGATCTATCCTAGTCTCATCATATTCTATCTAATGTATAATTCCCTCTTCTAACATTGCTCCCTCCCATCATCCCTTTCCTCTAGTAAGATTTTGTTAGCATAATTTCCATCTCTAATGATGTGGTAGATAAGTAAGATTTAATATACAAGACTATCTCATGTTCATTGAAAAATACAAATGCTTGGATGATTCCATGATATTTTTTGACAAATTCTTTCGAATAAGGATGTTATGTTTGCACGTTATCATAGAGAAACCCTTGATTTTAGTGTAGATTTTATCTTCTATAAAATATTCCAACATGAATACTCATGTCTCTTAGTGTTTGAGATGGCTAGCTTGTATCCTCTATTAACCCTTCGAATTCCTCTAAATGTTCTTTGGGCCCATAAAATGGCATCTTGAGTATCCCTCAACCTAATTAAACCTTCAATAAGTAAAACATTTTATCTGGCCCATTCTTCACCCCACATCAATCAAGTCCAAATGAATTACATATCTCCAGACCATGAACCTATAAATTCCTATCATATTGTAGATATTAAAATATGATATTATGTACTTGGAAATGAAAATATTGACACACATCTACCACCTATGACTTGAGTGAAAAAATAAGGTTTTAATCTGACATTATCTAACACCTACATGCTACCGTATGAGTTTGACCCTCTTATTCTATTTTTACACACTTACATGAACCTCACTATCTATTTTTAAACCAACACACTATCCTACATAAACATGAGCATATTCTAAATTCAATCCATCTATGCATAGGTTAGAAATATTATGTTTTTTAGATATTATGTATTGATATTGACTTTATTTGGTTTGTACTAACACTCTCTTAGCAACAACTAATTTTTAAAAATCAAGCATTTCTTAAGGTTATCCCATCTACTTAGTATGCCAGTGATATGATAAATTATACAATTAAACTCATATGCATATACATATATACATATATATGCACACATATATGTATATATATACATAGATAAATGTGTGTGTGTGCATGCGCACGCATGCATGTTTGTGTGTGTATACATATAGGTATATGTATACTTAACACACACACACACACACACACACACACACACACACACACACACACAGACACACACACACACACACACACACACACACACACACACACACACACACACACACACACACACACACAGACACACACACACACACACACACACACACACACACACACACACACACACACACACACACACACACACACACACACACACACACACACACACACACACACACACACACACACACACACACACACACACACACACACACACACACAAAGACACCCGTGCATACATACATACATACATATCCTCACTTGATAGGGGACTTGGAACTTGTCTAGTACATATCTATATACTACTATACATTGAGAAATTATAACTTATTCTTCCCAAATTTAAAATTAGTCACAAGGAGTAGTCATAATATTAGTTTAAAACATACCAAATCAAAGTCAAATCAGGAATTATTAAATATCAAATTTAAATCAGGTCTTATTAAGTACCAAAGTTAAATCATTAGATTCAAAATTATAGCCAAGGAGAGAAGTTGCATAATTACACTAGGAGGGAGAACTACATGTAAATTGATTTCTCTGCTTAGGGTATCAAATAGATAAGTAGTGGTAAATCATTAAATGCATTTTATTAGCATCATCTCTATCCATTAAACTTTCTCAACTAAATAGAAGACTATCAAAATTGTTAAGCTTAAGAAACTATGAAATTATGATAGTACCCTTGTGAGTCATGTGGGAATGTTATTTTGAATGTATATGAAGTGAACATCCCCATTATGTATAAACATAATCTTGATGAGGACCAAATATTAGAGGTTTATTGAATGTCTGATAATTTAAAATTTTGTACATTTTTATCCCTCATAATCATAGGTAGGGTTTCAAGGGGAATGAGACTGATTACTTCAATCATGTGCATCTTGTTGGTTCAGAACCACACATATAGATCCTTCAGAGATAAGGTCATGTGATTGTATTCACTAACCCTATTTTTACTTTGGTCACTACCAATTTGAACAAGTCATATCAATTGTTGATATTGACCCAAATATACCATAACCAAAATTTTATAGGAAAAACACAATTCATAAACTAGATGAATCATAGGCCTGCTTTACTCTATTTTCCATTGTTAATATACAACTAGAGGGGTAAAATTAGTTTGAATAACTTGGTATTAAACACACTTTTTTACTTAATATATTTATCATATGTCACTTATCAAACCATTAAAATTAATTTGAAAATTTTACATTTAGATGTATGTATGAATATCATATTTATCAATTAAAAAAAATTCTACTAGTTTCTATCCTATTGGAGTTGTAACAAAAACTAGGGTAAACCATATTGGGTAGCCCATACACTGATAAAACCATGTCAAACCTTAGATGAGCATGAGGTTTTCATATTTCTAGGGTTTTATATTTCAACTATAAGGTTTTCCTTTCCAAAAAAAATGAAAACATATGCCTTATTTATATCTCAATAACAAATTTAAGTTCTAATAAACCTAAAATGGAGAACTGATCAAAAACCATTAGTCGCTCTCATCCCATGTATTTTTTATTAACCAAAAATTCAATCCCTTAATTTTATGATAATTAATGGACCGATAGTCAAACACGTGTGAAAAAGTTATGTATATGTGAATGCATGAATCCATTTTCTATTTTATTTATTTAAAAACATAAACAATATTTTATTGAAATTGAATTCAAACTACACTTGTAAATTTTTAAAATGATTAATTTTTTATTTGATACATTAAAAAAACATTTACCAGAGACCCCTAACAAAAACTATTATTCTTAATCTAATAATAAATTAACTAAATTCTACAAAGTGATGTATTGGATAATTCAAATTCTAATATAGGATGTCATTATTCTTTCAAATCATTTTAATACAAAAACAATACATGCATATCCCATAATGGGCCATATTTTCTCACCATTTTGAAAAGATCATCCACCATTATATTTTCAAATATTGTAGGCTAATATTTTGTTGTTATGGATTACAAAAGTTATAGTGTTAAAGTATTATCTTAAATTCTAATTGGTACTATTTATTAGATCTATGTTTTTTTAAGATTGATAACAATAAAAATAATAATAAAAATAATAATAACAATAACAATAACAATAACAATAACATTAAAAATAACGATAACAATAAAAATAACAATAACAATAAAAATAAAAATAACAATAACAATAACAATCAATAAATAAATAAAACAAAAATAGTGTTTTCTCTATAAATCATAATATAAAATAAATTTGTGAGCATAAATCTCCCAAAAGCAAGGGGAGGAAAAAATATCAATAATCCTATCATGTTTAATATTAAACAATCTTCAATGGAAAATAAAACATTTAAAAAAAATCCATCCTCCCATAAGATAAGATAAAAAATTTCTTCAGTGATCATGAAATTTGTCAAGAGAATTAAAGATGTATAAGCATTGGAGGAAGAATTTATACATAGATATATTGTTTGATTCAACTAACTCACCACAACATGAAAATATATCTCACTAAAAAGAGATTTTAAATCCAATGCTCTAGACATTGATCCATAAAGGGATAAATTTTTATTTGACAAAATAACATTAATCCAATAAATAACAGTATTTGAGTCTCTAATAATATACATAAGTGAAATCCACATATTGAATGATAAATAAGTGAGAATGATAACCATAGGAATATCAACTTCATTAATTTTCTTATATCCAATTACACTTTAGAAATGAAATGAAATGGTTTATATAATTGAAAAAATACCTGGTCCACTCAAACTAGAGTTTCTTATGAAAATCCATCAAAGAACCCATTTTAAATAGATGCATTACCTTAGTAAATGAATGCATTCCTAACCAATAAACTATCCCATATTAAAAAAAATACAAAATGAATGGTGATCACTTCTAATATCATTATCATTTATCTAATGTGTAAGGCCCTCTTATACAAATTATCCCTCCCATCATCCCTTTCATCTAGTAATTGTTTTTATAATAACCTAACCCTCTCTTGTAATGTGGAAAGTAAGTAAGATTTGATAAAAAAATATTATTATCACATCCCTTTCACAATACACACATGCCTAGATGATTATGTGATATTTATTTACAAATTATCCTAAGTAAGGAATTTTATTTATAAACATTACCATAGGAAAACCCTTTATTTTAGTGGAGCTTTTAAATCCTCCATAAAACATTCCAATCCAAATCCTCATGTCTCTCACTATTTGAGATGGCTATCTTATATCCTCTCTTAATCTTCTAATTTCCTCAAACTTTGTTTTTGACCCATTAAATGACATATTTAGTAGGTCTCAAAAAAATTAAATCTTTAATAAGTACAAATCTATATCTACTCCATTTTTCAGCCCTCATCAATCAAGTTCAAATTATTATCAAAACTCCATCTCAAACACCATAAACTCTACAAATTCCTTTCATATGCATTAGATAGATAATGCATGCTACTATTTTGATAATTATTAATAAAGCACTAGGACGTTCATGGTGTGTCCATCTCCCTTATCTAGATATTATAGTCTAATGTTTCCCTCTATCCATCACCTATCAACCATGTCAATTTCTCCCTAATGATATAGTAATAATCTATCATTATTTAAAAAAAAATTGAGCCTCATTACACTTATTTTTTTTCATCCTTATCCATTCCTATGTGCTTAATTTTTGTAAATATTTCCATTTCATCACATCCTTCCATTACAGATATGTGTTAATAATTTTACATGCTCCTTTGGATAAAAAGGCAAGAGAGATGTGATGAAAATTATTTATCACTTAACCCTATGCTCTCTTATCTTTTGTCAGAAAAATACATCTTAAAATATGAATTTTATATATGGCCTTTTGTACACACCTAATTTTAGTATAAGATCCTTTTTGATAGTGTCTTTTCTCATTTTTAATACTTGGTTCATTTATGTATAATTAGTTATATCTAGGAATTATCATTCCACACACAACTTATATTTTATCCTTAAGCCTTTTAAATGCATTTAACACATCACTAAATTATATGTTTTATCATTGAGTCTAAATATATGCATCTCTACCTTATGTCTTATGCCTCATACCTTTATTTCACTAAGGATAGAATCATTGGTGTTGTAGATTCTACCTTATGCAAAACCATCAAACCTCTTAATTCCATTTGCCTTTTTTTTGGGCCCTTTCTACTTTAGGTAGATTATGTTACCCATGATCTTCCTTTATTTCTATTTTCATGGGTTGCCATTACCATGTCATGTCCTATAGAATCCTATTCATAACAAGCCATTTATCTGAGTATTAAATATCAAATAAGAGTTGTGATAATTAGTTAGATATACTCCACCTTCAAGTTTTAGTGAACCCTTGCCATGTGTATTACTACACTTGCAAAATAAGTATCAAACATAATCTTATGACATCACCCTCTTGTACTATAATAAGGTTTAGTAGAACGTGCATATATTTATATCTCTATGTAGGTAAGAGGAGGTCCTAGCCCTATCTTGAAATTATATTTGTATTGCATAATAACTACATGGGTCTTGATTTTATAATGTGGGATGCAAAACTTCAACTCACATCAAGGTTCCTAACCATTAACCTATTTTTTGTGAGTTAATGGAAAGCTAGGTCAATGTAGGTAAGAAGATTACATCTTAGACATTATCTCCATGATTATCATTATTCAAAATAATAGGACTATATGGCATCAAAATTAAAACCTGCATAAAAATTTATTAATTATGAAATATTGCGTAGTACATATTTTTCATAGATTGACATAGTCGTTAGTCATAAATAGGTAATGTCAATTCTACCCAAGGTAGATTCTTTAGATAGGTAATAAACATTATTTTCATTTTTTATATAGTAAAAATCTTGGATTTAAAATATAGGCATATACATTTATGCACAATCCAAAACCATTTCGAGATCTCATATTTGATCATTAGATGTGACTATTTGATTACTTTTTATTTTGATATTTTCCAATGCTTACTTTCAAATTTTAAATTATGTTAGTTTACAATTTATTGAAACTAGGGTAGATATAAAACTATAGTTTATAATAACCTATTATAAAATTGAGTTATATCCACTTTAAAAGTTATGTGCACATACCCTTATTCCTTTAGCACACATATTTTGTGAGGTTAATATTTGTGACTACTTAATGTGTCTACTTATGAGGTTACCTTTTATGACTAATGACTGTGTCTACCTATGGAGCTATTTGTACCTACTAATTATTTCTTCATATGAAAAATAATTAGGGACTGATTCTATTATTTCATTTGATATTTATATTTCCATCTTAATTGCACCTATTACATTAACAATGGCTACTAGTAGTGATATTCATCCCTTTATGGTTGATATTTGTGGTAAGGGAAAATATATTTATGATAGATTAACCATTATTTATTCTTCAAATGTTGATAGTGATAATGAAACATATGATGATTAAAAATTTACTAAGGAAGTTAACTAACATCAACCATTACTATCTTTAGAGCTTTGAATAATAAAAACCTTAGAAGTGTAGAATATTTATTAAACATGTTAAAAAATTCACAATAAAAACTCAAGAATAAGTATCCTTTTTCCTCTATAACCTTGTGTGTGTGTGTGTGTGTGTGTGTGTGTGTGTGTGTGTGTGTGTGTGTGTGTGTGTGTGTGTGTGTGTGTGTGTGTGTGTGTGTGTGTGTGTGTGTGTATTTCAATTCATATATATTAGGTTGATATTATAGTTTTCATCATCATATTATTTCACCTATGCCTCTACCTAGTGCTACCACCCCTATTATTGTTTATGTTCATAATCCTATGAAAACTTGGGATTTTGTGGTCCTCCTACAAATATGAAACCAATGTGCTTCCACAATCACATCCAAAACATTTATTGGTATATAATATTGAAAACAAATATCATTCCTCTCATTCACCCAATGATAACAATAATATTAAACATATATATACACACATATAATTTAATGTTAATTATACACTTAGTGGTGCATCTACTAATCTAACAATACAAAAAAACAAAGACATGAAATTGAATTCTTCACTACTACCTCAAGTACCTAGAGAACTTATCTATGTCATTTCATCTTATGACTTATTATGCAAACCTTTGGCTATAGAAGTGTGTTTCCTCTTATTACACCCTTAGTCTCTAGTTCCCATGTTTACACCATTTAGTGGTAATGGGGATACATTATAATGAATCAAGACATTATTTGTATCATGTATTAGTTGTAAACATGATGAATTGATTATGTCAAAATTATTATCTTTAAGCCTCACTAAATAACCTAGATTGGCTATGCACCCTACTTGTGATAAATGTGCATAATTTACATGATTTACTAGATCTCTTCTTAGTGTATTTTTTATAAACAATAATTAAAATGTCACATTATCTCAAATTTATCATATAAAATAAGGAATTAATGAATGAATAATTGACTATGCGATTAAATTTAAGATCACTTTTATAAAAATGTCACATTATGTCCCTGACAATGAGACCCAACATATATTTTCAAGTATTTTTCGCAACCCACGCAAATATAAATTTATGTTTATTACTTATGAAAAAAATTATCAGAGTTTCCATATGCTATGAAAAATTTAGGCTAAAATTTTAACTATATTGCTTGTAAATATACCATATGCAATATCATAGAAATAAATTATTGAAGCCTACGTTTAAATTATCCTTAAATTTATCATGATTTTTTATAAAATATATTCGTTAACACAAATTGGTCATTTTATGAATTCCAAGATAAAGATATTTATTTATAGGTGGAGGAGAATGGAGGAGGGGAAATATATACCTTAATTTCCTACCTTACCTCTCTTTGATTCTCTTAAGGATTTCATTTCATGGCATGCCCCAATTTTTATTTGCATATCTATCCTTTATACATTGCATCTATTTCAAGGATTCGGATTGTAAACACTATATATGAATTATATATCACATAAATCCTATATAATTTTAAAATAAATATCATTAATTTAACTTTAACTTATAGAAATTATTGCCATCAAAAGAATCAGAGACACTGTCTCTCTATGCCAAATTTATTATCTCTTATTCCAATTAGTGTTATTCTAATAACCTAGGACTTATATCATGCTATAAGTATTGTAAAATTGTTTATATTATATCTCTATAATTTTAGGATCTATTGATATTATACATCTTCCAAACACTTGTATCTTAGTTAGATACCTATGTTGACACAAGTATCCTACTCCAATGTAAATGTCAAGTGTCCTAAAGTCATCAAATTTACAAATACAACATATACTTATTGTCGACTTGAATGAAAAAAAAGTGAGATATTTATAAAAATGGATTGACATATATACATGATCACACATCATTCATTCATCACCTAGAAAAAATATAATAATTCATGAGGTAACTTACCAAAAGTATTCAATGAAGAATTCAAGTTAGGCTTCCCTATTTTCTCCTATTTCCATATTAGTAATATGGACAACACATGTACGTGTCTGAAGTATAAAGGGAAAACTCCGCGAGTCCTATTTTAAAATTTAAAAGATAGGTCATTATTATACTTAATATTTGTATATTACATCCTTGTATACACACAAGTTTACATTTAAGGGAGAAATACATTAGTTTGAGGCCCTCTTTAGAATAATGGATCTATAAGAATAACTGATTAATATAGAATTATTTAGGGTTAACTTGACACTATGAATTCACTAACCCATTTTTTCCACAACCACTATGAAGATAAAGAACTAGGGTTTTACTATTTGAGAAGAAATGACAACCTATGATCCAAATGTGATCACACTAAACTAAAGTTTACACAGAACCCTAAATATCCAAGGTGGTTACATCTAGATCTAGTAAGTATTCCACATTTGACACATGAATCCATGTTATTATAAGGATTGATGCAACCATTCAATTTTGACACAAGTTTTTGATCTTATAGAGGTTAAATTACTATAAACTGATGACTGATCTAGGGATCTGATCTAGTCTATTCATATCTTAATCCATATCAAATCTAAATGTGCATAGTTGACCAACTAAGTACGCTTATTTTCAATTTATTTATATATTAATAAATATTATTACTTACTATTTTTATAATATCTTTGCATTTAAATTTAAAAAATTATTTATCTAAGTTTATAATTAATTTGCCTAATATAGATGTGTTTTATCACCCTTTTACTTATTCATTTATATATCCTTAACCTTGTACTATATTGACACATCTCAATTTAGGGTTAAAAGTTTGGTGAACCTAATGTGAAAAACTATTCATATTGTAATACAATAGATTCCTAGTGGGGAGATACCTATAATCATAATTTGGTTGACTTCATAGAATAGTCTTTTATTTCCAAATATTCCAAAAAAATATGAAAAAAAATTAAAAATAACTTCAAAATCTAAAAACATTTTCAACATCTACATATTATTATTGGCTCCTTACCATCTATGTTATTGGTTTTATGTTTTTAAATGGGATATCAATACTTATCTTATACACATGTATATCACACATCATTTGAGTGTGATACATGCATACACAAATACATGATTTATTCCCATATATATCCTAGTCCTTCCTTCTACTCATGCCATTTAGATACTAGGGGAATCTGATTCTTTGATCCTTATGCACATAAGTTACATGGTTATATGATCATGTTTCATTATCATGCTTCATTATCATGTTTGGGCTTATGTACTTGCACATGCCTTTATTCATGTTTATATCTTTCATAGTGTACTTGATATTCTATGTGCTTGATGTATTTTTAATAAAAAATGTATCTAAGGCTAGTATGTTATGTTTATTTTGGTGAACGACACTTTTAAATTGTGCACTTCCATAAGTGTCTTATATTACTTGTTGATCATTTGAATATGATCCATTATTTTTAACCCATATTCCCTTTTTTGTTTACATTGAAATTTGAATATGTCATTCCATGTTTTGTGTTAGTTTAACTAAGTCATGCCCTTCTAATTGTGAAACATTTTAACATGCCCCTTATTTGAGGTCTACTTCGACCATTGTATCTTGACTTGATTTTGAGTGCTCTTATGCGTGTGTTTAATTATTATTTGAGATTATATTATTACTATCTAGATGTTTCCATAGTTAACATCATGCATATTAGGACTTGAAGTGATCCTATAATAAATGCCTCAGTGATATATTTACCTAGACATGATACTCCTATATGTTACATGATACATTCACATATTATATAGTTATCTTATACTTTTGAGGTAAGGTGACTACAAGTTTTTCCTTCCCCTCATCTCAAAATGTGGACATATTAGTTGGGTAATGTTATAGAGACATGGCTTCCATATTTTTCACATTCTCCTAGATTAAAATATATAATGGGAGCATGTTATGGAAATAGGTCTTCACACTTATAATAGTTCTCAGTTTCTTATTCCTACAAAGAAATGTTTTGGAAACATGTTTTCCACACACAATTTAAAATTGGCCAAATAGCATAGTTATTACTGGAAAGTATTGTCATTGATGTCAAAGGTAATTACAAAGTGGTGATTAATGAAGGGTGATATCATGAAGTGACAAGGAATCCTGAAGAGAGGTAATTGCTTAAGCATGATCATGTCTTAAAGAAACAAGATAGACATAAGATAAATTATTATGGGCCTAAATTTGAGAATTTTACTATTGAATCATGTGTATAATGTATACATTCAGTTCATTACTCGCACAATTGAGCCACAATAGCAAGGATTCATTGGGGATTTGCATCTAGGCTTAGTCTTATGACCCTATGTGGAATAATGCAATAGGTTGATTATGATTGATGATTTATGAGCTCATATAAGCCTTGTTCATTTATAACATGTTGTATCTAGTATGTTTATCAAGTTTAAGGTGAAGGAAAGAAGCCAAAAATGCATAAATAATGGTTTTGTGGTCTCAAATGCATATAAGTCTAGATAGGCCTAGACAAATGAGATAAGTTAATTAGTTATAAGTATAAGATGGAAAAGGTGAGTGTTGGAAAAGATGAGGTATGTTATCTTGGAGGTGGGTACCAAATTTGATGTCATAGTTTGCAATAATAATTCCTAAGAATGATTTTGACATTTCTTGAGATCTTTGAATGAAGATTTGAAGACTCGAGAAGAAGTTTCATGAGATCATTAGATCATTAATATTCTTCATGGGCATCTAATAATTTTTTGAGAGATAGTACATGGATCTAATTTTTTGAGATATAGTACATGGATCTAATAAGGTTTCATGTATGGAGTTGTAATAACAATTGTTAACATCTATAGGTGGTCTAAAGCCTCACTAAACCCTCATAATGATATGATGGAGAATATCTTGATGGTTTGTGCCTAAAAGGGAATGGTTGACCCAGGTAAGTGATTATAAGCTATTTTTAAATCTCTCAGGTTTGGCTAAGTGGCATTATCTTGCTTTATTATAGATAAAATGAGGAGTTATGAGATTATTTATAAATAAGAAGGTTTTTCTCAAAAAAGCTCCCAAGAACCAATTGATTAAATACATGAGTTAATATGTATAAAATCATAATTTAATTTATTGAAAAGTTACATATTAGCTAGAGAACTCAGGTGAACAAACTTGACCCAAGTTGCCTAGAAGCTTGAATGAAGAAAAATAGTGATTATCCAAGCAGTTTGTAAAAAAATATTTCTATATTAACTTATGTGATAGAATTAAGTGACCAAGGGAATAGAGATGTTTTTTATAACTCATTTGTCATGAAAATTATTTATATAGAGTTTTGAGGTATGTTATCAAGGAGATATGATGTTTGGAAGTTGGGTTGTCAAGGTGTAAAAAACTTGTGTGAGATAGTGGTGAGAGATTCATTTGAAAGACCAATGTTTTTTAGTAGACCATACGGTTTATATTATTTAATGTGGTATATAGATATAAAATTTTCATATTAATTAATACATAGTGATTTAATGTGCCTATTCAAGTGTTAGAAGTGAGTGTCTGTATGACTAGTTCTTAACAGTCATTTGTTGTTTTGAATAAGCTCAGATATGAAGAGAGTTGAAGCCTTGTTGGCATGAGTTGAGAAGTATAATTAATATGGAGAGGATCATGAGGTATTTAATTAAAATTTAAATTCATTGAGAAATTTTTTTTCTACTGATAGTGTTGATATTCTTGCTTCTAAAGACTAGTTTTCGATCACATATGCAATCCTATGTAAGCGTTTTGAAGAGATGGGTTTGAGCCTATTTTGACTTGTGTGAAGGAGTCCTAGAAATATTTTGATGTTGTTAAATTATATATATATATATATATATATATATATATATATATATATATATATATATATATATATATATATATATATATATATATGGGTGTTTGTTTGGTCATATCTAATGTGACCAATTTATTGTTGGGTTCATATTTTTAGATAGTGTTTATGGTTTATTTATGCCTAATAGGTGAAGAATGCCTAATGGAGTGTAAATGAGGTAAAGAAATGATTTATGATTGAGTGAGGATGGATGTGGTTAGTATAGGTCTTATGATTAGTGGATAAATGTTTTTAAATCTATGAATAAAGTCTCTTGGTTGCATCATTACTCATAGTTTGGCAAGAGAGTGAGAGACCTAAGGCTAGTAGGTCTTCATGAGCTTAAAGGGTGGTAAGACCTATTAGAGAGGCTTAAATCTAAATGAGGTATTTATTATGAGTTTAACATTTCCCTATTTGATATTTTTACTTTATAAAATTATGGGTAAGATGGTTTGGTTGATAGAGTATGAGCCAGAGTAAGTGTACGGTATATGAAGGAAGCCTAATAGGCCTATGTTGGCGAGTGAGAGACATATATGTGGAGAGTGCAGGAATGGTGTATGTTGTGTAATAATGGTGGATGAATGGAGAGTTAGATCAGATAAATGAATATATGTATGACATTTTAGTTATGCATCTGATGTTATGACTAATTTATTGCATGTTTGAAGGCTGAAGATGAGTGAAGAAAGATAGAGTGTTCTATATCCTTGTTTTGGATGCTTTGAGTGTGAATGAAAACTTGAATGAGTGTGTGGGTTGAAGAGGATTTATAATAAATATTTATTAATTATATTGTATTTAAATCAGATTTTTGGAGGTTTTCTCATCTATAGGTATTGTGTTGGTTCTCAACATCTAGGGCAAGTTGGTGCTTGTCCATCCTAGGGGTTGGTGTTCCTTGTGAAGTGGGTGCTTAACTAAAGTATCTAGTTTGTAATAAAATTATATGACAATTATTCCATGTGTTTTTAGGATTGAGAGTGATTTTTATCCCACATGAGGTTTTTTTATATAATCCATTTGTTGTGTTCTTGATCTTGCATTATCTTTCATGTTCATTATAATGAATGATGTGTATTCTTCATGAATGTTTGTGTTGAATGATTAAAATCTTGAAGGGTTTAGAATTGAATTAGATTATCTTGTACCACTTATTTTTCACCCCCATCTTATTAATTGTACCTCTAATAATTAAAATCAGATCATATTCTTTTGTGAAGGCTTGATATCTTGAAGGTGGTCATAGGAAGCACAAGATACCTAATCAGTTGAAGAGAGAAAATCAAGGCTTTAAGTTTGTGATCAAAGCTCTTGAGAATTAGGTATGTTATTTGAAACTTAAAATATATGATGAAGCAAAATAAGATAGTTTTTAAAATTTAGAATCTCAAAGATCAAGGAAAGGTTTCTTATACATGTTCAAGATCAAGTGAAGAAAAGTACAATCATTACAAGGCAATTTTTGAGAAGTATAAAGGTAAGATGAGAGAGTATGATCAAGAATAATATTATTATAATATCATAGCCTCAATAATTAAGGATATTAATAATGATTGCATCAATCTTAATAAGGAGTTATAAGCTTTGAATGCAAGTGTAATATTAAGAGAAGATGAAGAGGTAGTTCAAGTCAAAAGGAATGAGATGAATACAGTCAACATAAATTAATCAAGGAAATAGAATCAAGAGTTGAAATAAATTATTAAATATTTTTAAGAGTAGATAATTTACATGAAGAGAAACATATAAAACAAGGCCAAATATGATGAATAGAGGATCAACTCCCTTGATGATCAATTAAGGACTTTAAGTGCAAATCTAAAATCAAGAGAAGATTAGTACACTTAACTAAATATTGAGATGGGGTCCTTAAAGAGTGAACATGAATAGATCATAAAAAAGTTAGACAAGCTTGAAAAGAAACATGAGAAGCCTGAGTAAGTCAAGGAGATTGCAAACTTATATAGCAATACAAGAAGGTTAATTAGATAGCCAAATGCTACAAGGTGTGCAAGTAAGTTTCATGATCATTGTTATGCATGTTTTCAATATGGTCATAGGTCAAGATATTGTAGAAATATGAACTCTAAAAATGGATTCTCATGGATATATGGAAGAAGGATCAATTGGCCAAAGAGTGATCACAATTAACATCAAATAAAATGTATGTATAATAAGAGTGAGGTGGTTTACTAAAGTTGCAATAAAGTTGGTCGTATTACTATGTTTTTCAAGGATAACTCAAAGATGTATTCTATTCTTAACAAAAATAAAGATGTTCCTAATAATCAAGGAAAGGTATGGAGACAAAATTTATTGAAATTTGTTCCTAATGAGATTAATGATCTAGGTTAACCGATTACTATAATAGAGAAGGAATTAGTGTTAAAGACATTACAAGAGAGCCAAGAATAATTACCATCAACTCAACTAGAGGAGAATAAAAATGATGATGACATCATTCCTGAGGTGTGAGTCAAGTTCAAGAAGATTTTGAAGGAAGACTTTTAGTTCCTTGACTTCAAATTAGTTGAGAAGGTTTTAGTTGAAAAGGTATGAAAAGATCCTTAATTATCCTCATGTATTGGCATTGTAGTTATAGAAGAGGATAAAAATACTAAAGAGGTATGGATATCTCCTAAGTACATAATATTATAAGATTTCATTGGAATGGGTGTCTCTTTTATGATTCATAGAGACATTATTCAATTTGAAAAAGCTTGTGGCATAGTCAATACTTTCATCTTGAGTTGAAAAGAGATAAGTATAAGAGAAAGGTTTTGAAAATCAAGGTAGTGTGTTACAATCAATGGCAACTTGTCAAAGGCCAAAAGACACTATTTTGTATCCTTGATGGATGATTCAAATTGATAAGTGACAAAAATAAGTGTCAAAAGTTATATGATTCTATGATAGTCAATGAAGTATGAGAATCATTGTCCAGTCGAAGGCTAACTAAGAAGAATTTAGAATGGTTGTTAAATTATAGTAGTTTAGAAAGGTGAGAGAGTATGGGGTAGAGATAGTATGTGTTAGAGCTCCCAAGGAATTGTAGATGATTCAAGTCTTTATACAAAATATAAAGAAGTATTTTCAGTGGTCTCAGTTCATACAGGCCTGCATAAGACTTTGTTCAAGGGCTTGTAGACAAATTGCCATATTTTGAGTTCTAACAAAACATGAGTGCTAAAACATGGTGGTCATACCCTCTTGTATGTGATATAAATGATTTTGAAGTCCTCAATTAGTTTGGTCGATTTTAAAGTAAATTTTTTAATTAGAAGGGAAAGAAGGTGTCTTAGAGGCCCAGTTAGGCCTAATTATAGGTTTAGATATGTCTAGGAGAAGGAAATGGTCTAAAAGAACATAACCTAAATAGTTTCATGGAGAAATAAGGGTCTAAAGGGTACTGTAAAAGATGAGTATTTTTCTAAGAACAATTTTCTTTTTATCTATGCATGAGGATATGTGTCAAAATATGGTTATAAGGATCCAATAAGCACGTTAAAGGAATACATATGGTTTGAAGGCATAAAGAGTGTTCTAGTTGAAATAAAGGTATAATTCATCTATGATTTGGTCAATGTATGTAATTGAAATTGTTTTTAAGAATCATGGAGTCTTTGATGATAATTTGGGTAGTTGGACCTATACTGAGGTATCTTGGTTCTTAAGGCCTTAAGAAGATAAAGTTGAGATTTGAGTGTGGTTTGAAGGGGAGATTGTTTTGCTCTGAGTGCTCAAGATAGTTTGAAGAACTTTGGCATAATGATCTCAAGGTATAAGAATTTTTTGAAGATGGAAATAATGTCGAGCATCCCTATAGCCCTAAAGAGCCTAAAGGCATGAAATTTGAAGTGCATATTTTGTGTATCCAAAGGGGTATCTATTCAATTGTCTTGAAGGAAGGATGCATGACTCTAGGGGGAGCTATGTGTTGCCTTGAAACATGATTCTATGAGTTGCAAAAGGGGTGAACTAATTTTTTTTTATATGATGAGTTGATCAAACCAAATCATATTGTTGAAAATGTATTGAATCTTCATGCATGAGCAAAGGAATCTTGTGAAGCTATGAAATTAAATAAGCCCAAGGATCATGTTGTAGTCAAGTGGTTGAATAATTACTATGTCATAAGCCGAAATGGAGATGATCAGATTGATGTATGTCAAAAGATATTTTTATTTTTTGTTTAGTCCACTTTATCATTTATGGAAAAGGGGGAGAAGGAGAAGAGGAGGTTTCCATGAATGACAAAAGTGGATATTGTTGGAAAGTACTATCACTGATGTTAAAGGTAATGACAAAGTGGTGATTGACTAAGGGTGATATCATGAAGTGACAAGGAAGCCTGAAGAGTGGTCATTGGTTAGGCATGAACATGCCTTGAAGTGATAAGATGAAGATAAGCTAAATCAGTATGAGCCTATGATTGAGCATTATAACACTGGAGAATGTGTATAAGGTATAAATTCAGTTCATAACTCTCAAGAATAAACTTTAGTAGCAAAGATTCATTAAGGGCTTGCATTTAGGTTTAACCTTGTGACCCTAAGTTGACTAATGTAGAAGGTTGAGTAGGATTGATGATTTTTGAGCTAATATGAGCATTGTTCATGATATAACATATTGTATCTAATATGTCTATGTGGAAACATGTCAAGTAATGAAGACAAAAGTGCATAAATAATGGTTTTGTGGTCTCTAATGCATGCAACTCTAGATAGGCCTAGCCAAATGAGATAAGCTGATCAGTTCTAAGTAAAATATGGAAAAGGTGAGCATTTTTAGAGATTAGGTATGTTTCCTTGGAGGTGTGTACCAAGTTTTAAGTCATATTTTATAACAAGAATGCCTAAGAATGATTTTTAGGTTTCTCGAGTGCTTTAAATGAAGAGTTGAAGATACAAGAGGAAGTTTAATAAGATCATTAGCTTGTTAATATTCTACATGGGAAGATAAAACTTTTAGGAGAGCTAAAACATGGATCTATGAAATTTTTATAGGAATTTAGGATTGGTTTCATGTATATGTCTATATGAATAATCATTAACATCTGTAGGTGGTCTAGATCTTCACTAAACCCTCATAATGATATGATGGAGAAGATATTGATGGTTTGTGCCCAAAGTGAATTTTTTGACCTAATTAACTAATTATAATTTTATTTAGACTCTCTAAAGTTTTCTCCAGTGGCATTAGCTTACTTCAAGAGAGAGAAAATGAGGTGTTATAGGGTTATTTTTAGAGAAGAATATTTTTCTCAAAAATAGTTGAAAATGACTAGTTGATAAAATATGAGTAATTTTTTTTGAGACTCATACTTTGAATCACTAAAATGTTCTAGATTATTTGTAGACCTCAAAAAATGAACTTGATGACCCAAGTTGCCTAGTCACTAGAAGCTTGAATGAAGAAAGATAGTGATTATCTGGGTAGTCTACAAAAGATATTTTTATATGAGTTTGCATGATAGAATGAAGCGAGCAAGTGCATATAAATATTTTTTATAAATCATATTTTATGACCATTCTTGGTAGAGAGTTTCAAAGTCTATTCTGAAGGAGATATTATGTTTATAATTTGGGTTGTCAAGGTGTGAAAAATTTGTTTGAGATAATGGCAAGAGATTGGTTTGAAAGACCAATGTTTTGTATTAAACCATATGGTTTATATTTTCTGATGTGGTATATAGATATATTTTATTCATATTAATCTATCTATATTGATTGAATGTGCATATTCAATTTTTATAAGTGAGCATCTTTATGACTGGTTCTTAATAGTTATTTATTGTTTTTAGTTAGCTCAGTTATGAAGAGAGTTGAAGAACTTTTGGCATGAGTTAAGAAGTACAATGAATATTTAGAGGATCATGATGTATTTCATGAACATTTAAATTTATTAATAATGTTTTATTTTTATTTTCCATGTGTTGATAGTATGGCTTATGAAGACTAGTTTTTAAGTACATAGACAGTCATGTGTAAGATTTTTGAAGAGATGGGTTTGAGCCTATTTCAAATTATATGAAGGCTTATCAGGCATATGTTGATATTTTTCATGTACTTTTTTATCCATTTGGGTGTTTTTTTGGTCATTGATAAGGTGACGATGTTTTTTTCTATTTCATTTTTTTAAGGGAATGTTTATGGCTTATTTAAGCCTAATAGGCGAAGAATGCCTAATGGAGTGTAAATGAGGTAAACAAATGATCTAAGCCTAAGTAAGAATGCATGTGGTTAGTATAGGTCTTTTGATAATTGGTTCAATTTTTTTCAAGCTATGAATAAGGTCTTTTGGGTCCATGGTGACTCATATTTTGGTGAGAGAGTAAGAGACCTAAGGCTAATATGTTTCATGAGCCTAAAGGGTGGTAAAACCTATTGAAGAGGATTAAATATAAAAGATGTATTTCTTATGATGGGAACATGTACTTATTTTATTCTTTGATTTGATCCAAGTATGGTTAATATGGTCTGGTCAATAGACTATGAGCTAGAGCAATTATACAGTATATGAAGAAGGCCTAATAGGCCTATTTAGGCAAGTGAGAAACTTGTATGTGGAGAGAAAAGGAAAGGTGTATATTGTGTAAGAATGGTGGATTAATTGAGAGGAAAATAATAAAAAGGAATATATGTATGACCTTTTGGTCATGTATATGATGTCATGACTGAGTTCTTATAGGTTTGAAGGCTAAAGATGAGTGAAGAAAGATAGAGTGTTCTATATGCTTGTTTTGGATGCTTTGAGTGTGAATGAAGACTTGAATGAGTGTGAAGGTTCAATAGTATTGATAATCATTGTTTCCCCATCAGATTGGATTGAAATAATAGTTGTATAGGTGTTTTCATTAGTAGATGTTATGTTGATGCTCAACATCTAGGGCAAGTTGGTGCTTGTCCATCCTAGGGGTTGTTGCTCTCTATGAAGTGGGTTTTCACTAAGTTTCTAGTTTATAATAAACTTATAGTAAAATTATTCCATGTGTTTTAAGGCTTGAGAGTGTATTTTATCCCCCATGAGGATTTTCCACATAATCCATTTGTAGTATGCTTGATCTTGCATTATCTTTCATGTTCATTGCTATGAATGACGTGTATGCTTCACAAATGTATGTGTTGAATGATTAAGGGTTTGAAGGGTTTGGAATTGAATGTGATTATCTTACATAATTGATTCAACCCACACCCCCCGCCACCCCCCATAAATATACCTCTAATAATTGGTATCATAATAGGTCATTTTCTTGAGTATCAATTAAAGACTACAAGTACAAATTTGAAATCAAGAGAAGAAAAGTATACTCACCTAAATACTGAGATGGGTTCCTTGAAGAGTGAACATAAACATCTCATAAAATAGTTGGATAATATTGAAAAGAAACATGAGAATCTAGAGCAAGTCAAGAAAAATTAGAGAGAAATGCAATAATGTCAATTATACAACCAAATGCTACAAGGTATACAAGTAAGTTTCATGATCGTTATTAAGCATGTTTTCAATATGGTCATAGGGTAAAAGATTGAAAAAGTATGAGCTCTAATAATGGATGATCATGGACTTATAGAAGAATTATAAATTAGGCAATGAGTGATCATAGATCACATCAAACAAAAGGTATGTATAATAGTAATGAGGTGGTTCACTACAATTAAAATAAATTTGGTCATATCGTTAGGTTTTGCAAGAATAACTTGAAGGTGAATTCTAGTATTAAAAGAAATAAAGATGTTCCTAAGAATAAAGAAAATTTATGGAAACCAAATTCAGTGAAATTTGTTCCTGATGACATCAATGATCTAAGTAAATTGGTTTTTATAGTAGAGAAGGAATCAGTTTTGAAAACTTATAAGAGAGTTATGAATAGATTCCATCAGCTCAACTGGAGGAGAATAAAAATGGTGAGATCATGCCTGAGGTGTCAATCAAGTTCAATAAGATTCTGAAAGAAGACTCTCAGTTCTTTGATTGAAAATAAATTAAAAATATTTTAGTTGAAAAGGTATACAAAGATCCTTTGCTATCCTTATGTGCTGACATTATAGTTATAGAAGAGGAAAAAAATACTAAGGAGGTGTGGATATCTCATGAGTACATATTATTCTAAGATCACATTGGAATGGGTATCTCTATTATGCTTCATAGAGACATTATTTAGTTCAAATAAGGATGTGTGTTATAATCAATGATTCAATCTTGAGTTGAAAAGAGATATGCCTAAGAGAAAGGTTTCGAGAAGCAAGGTAGTTTGGTACAATAAATGGAGACTTGTGAAAGCGAAAAAGACTCTGTTGTAATTCCCTAATGGATGATTCAAAAAATAAGTGTCAAGTGTGATATGAGTCTATGGCAGTCAATGAAGTATGAGAATCTCTATCAAGTTGAAGTCTAACCAATAAGAAATAAGAATGGTTATTGAATTATAGAAATTTATAAAGGTGAGAGTTAATGGGCTAGAGCTCCCAAATAATTATAAATTATTCAAATCTTTGTATAATAGGTAAATAAGTATTTTGAGTAGTCTTGGGTAATACAGGCTTGTTTATGTCTTTGTTATAGGGCTTAAAGACAAATTTACATATCTTGAGTTCCAAGCAAAGGTGAGTGATAAAACATGGTGGTCATAGCCTATTTGAGGTGATATAAATTATTTTGAAGTCCTCATTCATTTTGTTCAAACATAAAGTACAATTTCAAAGTAGAAGGATAAGAAGGTGTCTTAGAGGCCTAATTAGTCCTAATTATAGGTCTAGATATGTCCAAAATAAGGATATGGTCCAAAGGAACCTAACTTTAAAAGTTTCATGTATAAAGAAGAGTCTAAAGGGTACTCTAATAGCTGATTAGTTTTATAATAACATTTGTATTTGTGTCTATGCATGAGGATATGTGTCAAAAATAGGACTAAAAGGAGCCAATTAGCCCATTAAAGGAATATGGATGGTTTGAAGGCATAAAGAGTTTTCCAGTTGAAATAAATGTATGATTCATGTGTGATTTATTCAATGGATGTCACTAGAAGTATTTTTAATCATCATGGAGTCTTTCATGTGAATTTGTGTAGTTGGACCTATACTGAGGTATCTTGGCCCTTAAGGCCTTAAGAAGAAAAAGTTGAGATCCAAGTCTAGTCTGAGGGGGAGTTTTTTAGCTCTGAGTACTCAAGATAGTTTGAAGACCTTTGTTATGATGATTATTATTATACACATTTTTTGTAGAATTCTCTACATTGGTGCCATTATTATACCCAATTTTCAGGGTGAGACATTTATAAGGTGAATACTTAATTCAAAGATTACCTAAATTACAAAATAAATATGAAGTTAAGATTTAAAAATACTTATACAAAATTTAGTTCACCAAGTTGGACTATTATGGAATGTTATTGAGCCAATATATTATAGTGTTGGGTTCACCTTTAGTATGGTTGAGGTGATTAAAACACTCAATCTTACCAAGTTTATAGGATGGTATTGATTACATAATCCAACCTCACCATATTTATAGTGAGGGTTGAATTGGATCAACTCACACTCATAAGGTTGTAAGTATGGTTAGGTTTCACTATTGAGCTAATCTCAAATGTTAGGTGAAAACTCATCTTTTCTCCAAGGCTAGGGGCATGTTTTTACATTAAATTATATATATATATATATATATATATATATATATATATATATATACACACACACAATATTATAAATTTACATTTTTGGTAATCTTAGTTTAAATGTTTAATAATGATTAATATTTTCAAATCAAGTTTCTAAAAGGAAAGATGGTTGTATCAATACACAATTATAATTATAAAACCTTGTTATTTCTATTTTAATTATTTAAATGATTTCAAATTTAGATTATATGCATTGATTACGTATTGGAACATACTCTTGGTTTTAGATTATTCACTAGTAAATCACTCAAGATGGAAACACTCAAAGGGAAGGTGTGTTATGTATATCCAGCTACACATTTTTTTCATTCAAACTAGAAATTTTATTATTAGAACAAGGGGGGGGAGGGAAATATTGAAACTTAATATATATTATATATAATTCTAGTCTTATAAACTTGTAAAACACATATCATGAATGAACCTTCAACTTATATACCTTCCTTCTATTGAAAAGATCGCATACATTAACTCTCTATGCCAAATTACTTATCTCTTAGTCTGACCAATGTTATTCTAATGAACCAAACCTTTTATAATGTTCATAGTACTAAAACCTAATTATATTATATCTTTTAAAGTTTAGTACTTGTTCCTGGTTTCCAACTTCCCAAACACTTAAATCCCAATTAGACACCTGCATCAACACAAGTGCCCTATTATAACATAAATGTCTAGTTTCATAAAATAATAAAATTACAAGTGAAATGTATACTATGATAATCTAGAGTGATTTAATTTGAAATTTTTACTAGAAGGATTGACACACACACACAAGCGCGTGCGCGTGCGCGCGTGCACGCACGCGCACACACACACACACACACACACACACACACACGATCAACCCCTAGTCATTACTCACCTAACACATACATAAAACTCACAAGGAAGCTTACCAAAATAATTAAATAAAAAATTAAAGTGAGTAATGTTTTCCTATTTTTTCCTCTTTCCATTTAAGTCATAGGGATGACACACCTACTAGTTTGAAATAATAAAGTGGCACTCCATGATTCTTATTTTCCAAGTTACAAACTACATCACTATTGTACTTATTTTCTACATATTTCATCCTTATGTAAACACAATCCAACATGTAGGGGATAACTACATTAGTTTGAGGCCATATTCAGATTAGTTGCTATGTAGGCAACACCCAATAAAAATGTAATTTGGGTTAGATTGACATTATGAGACACCAACCCATTTTCACAAGTCCACTATGAAGATTAAGAACTAGGGTTTTATTATGAGATAAAGACTAACAACCCATGATATAAATCTAAGCATGCTGGAGTGAAGGTGACACAAAACATAAAATATCATAGGTGGTTTCATATAAATCTAGTAGGTATTCCATAATATACACCTAAATCCAAGTTATACATAAATGTTGATGTAACTGTCTATGGTTAATGTAAGTGTCTGAGGTTAATATAAGTGTTTGAAGCTACAAAAGTAAAATTTATAGAATTTGATGACTTATCTAAGGCACTGATCCCATCTATTTCTTGATTGTTCCATATTAGATTTGAATTCACATAGTTAACTAGATAAGTGCTCTCATTTTCATTTCCTTACTATATAAATCAATAGTTATAATTACTATTTTTATCATATCTCATTATTTGAATTTAAAATATTGTTTATATAAGTTTTAAAATAATTGACGTGTTATAGATATGTTTTCACCCTTTTTCCTCTTCATTTCTATATTCTTAACCCTATACTACTTTGACCTATCTCAATTAAGGGTTGAACATAGATACCAAGCTAGTTTCTTTTCATATATTTATTTTTATATTATAATTTATAGGTTGGATCTAAAATCCAAAATTTATATGTATTTACCCATATACATATGATTTGAAGGTTGAATTAAAAATTTTCACTATGTTGGTTATACATAGTAATCATTTATATTACTTTTAATTATTTTTTTCATAGATGGGAATTTTCTTGCATTTCCAATCCATCTTGAAAATATGAACTACTCCATACAAGGCCATGCCATTTGTATTTTTTAATTAAAGTTAGTGAGTAATGTCCCAACTATGACTATGGTATAATGTTGATGGCTACCACATAGTCATGCCTTGGCCATGATAGTCCAAGGGGTGGTATTGTCGCTACACAACATAATAATTGGGGAATGGAAATGTTGTCATAAAAATATCATATTTGTGGGATGTGGGGTATCTCAACTACTTCACACCACTTTATTTATTTTTTATTCCTTAAATAAACAAAATGAATGGATGGGTATAGCTTGAACTTGTACTAAATTTCATGTTTATAAAAAAAATTATTTGTATCGTATATTTTTTCATGTCATTTTTATATACATATTTTTCTTAATAAACAAACAAACACACACACACACACACACACACACACACACACACACACACACACACACACACACACACACACACACACACACACACACACACACATATAGAGA
>JARHVA010007088.1:480000-642500 GCA_037957365.1 Torreya grandis
AAATTGAGAGTGATCAAGTCTCAATTTGAAAACTAGGAATCCCTTATGTTGAAAATATTTTATGCTCCAAATCTCATTTGAATATGTAGATTATTCTTGTATAATAATTGAAGGGGTAGAATAACCAAACATGGATTTTTACGATGCAACCATAGAAATTGAGTGTCACTAGACTAATAAATGGTAAAAAATGAGGTGGGACCGAATATGGCTTACTAGTGTGAACCATAGATGTTATGTGTCATTAAAATCTAACGTGGCATACTTTTCAAATGAAACAAATCACATCACTTCAAATGAATCTATATTTTATTGAAATTTAATAACTTTAAAAATTATAAACTTTTAAAACTTTGATGAAGTCAAATTTCAAAATTTAAAAATAAAAATGTAAATATGGTTGAATATCATGCATGATTTATTTGTAATGAATTAATATAAAAATCCAATTAAACTTGTAATTATTTAAAAATTATAATTATGTTATACACATCCATGCATATGCATCAAGTTTATGTGAATCTTTACTAAAGTAACTATATGTATGAGCCCAACTTTATTTAATATGCCCCCATAATATGAAAATTATGAAAAATTATGTATTCTATCATAAATTTTACAATATAAATTTGAATGTAAAATAAAAATTCAAGGCAAAGAGACACACTCAAATAATATTATGATGTTGTACAAATAAGAACATGCATATGTTGCGCATAGAAGTGCAACTAACACACATAATAAGTAAGAAAGTCATATCCTTTAATGTAGTAAATGTAATAATGTAAACATAAAAAATTAATACTGTTGATGATGATTTAGTGGATAAAATGGAGGTCCCCATGCTTAAAAGCTTTAGAGGTGAAAATTTAGAGGCCACTATTAATAAGTTGTAGCTTTAAATCACTTAAAATATAGAGTCCTAGAGCGAGTTGAAATAAGAAGCCAACAGACTAACATAGTTATTAGCCAAGTTATATTTATATGAGGATGATAAGGGTGGTGTTGGGGATGTTAAAATTTCACCTAGTATTCTCAACCTAGATTTATATAAGGCACTAGAGATTGAGAGGACCAATTTTGTTGAGGAAGACAAAATAATAAAGGTGGAGAAAGATAAAACTAAGGCCGAAAAGTGATGCAAAAAAAATAGGCCAAACTTTTAGAGGCCATAAATTTTGACCCACACCTTTGTTTGATATCTTTCACACACCAAAATAATCATCTCAAAATTTTAAATTCTGCCCTAAGGAGATATATCACCTTATATTTGATTTCAATATTTTTTGGAGGCCAAACATAATCATTTGACGGTCTAAAATTAACATTTAATGATTTTTTTTAGAATTTTATATTTTTAGAAGTTGTATATTTTTAGAACCAGATGTTAAATTCAGTTGAATTTCATCCCATAGGATAATTTTAACATTTAGACTATTTAGGGAATTTTGTAGAGATGCACACAATTTCATGTAAAACTTACTATAAATAGCCGCTGCTAAAAATAACATTTTTTATTTTTATTTTTTTTAATATTTAGATGTCAACTTTAATTTTTGAGTTGAGGCTCATTTAAGTGGGGTTTGGGTTTGTGAATAATTTCAATCATTCAATATTAATCAATACAAGTTATTATTCATAATTTTGGCCTACTGGTATTTTTGTATCTTGATATTTTTCAAGTTCATTATCTGGTATCATAACAAGTTTGAATCTTGAAGGAGAAAAACTTGGTGAGAGGAGGATGAGGTGTTGAGCATATGAATCAAACTATACAAGAGTGAAAATTCAAGTTTAACAATTAACTGAGGTTATCACAAATTAGTAGAGAAGACAAGGTGGTGATGAGGAAGACACAGATCATGATGAAGTTTGACAAGAAGAAGAAGGATAAGAGTAGTCACTATTGATGGAAGAGAGGATGGTTCGATATTTAGAAGGAATGAATGAAGGAATCAAATTTGGTGTTCTAGATTATGGAGGTAGTTTTAAACTATAGGAATTGATAGATTGGATGAATAACATGGACAAATTCATCGAGTGGAAGAAAATGAGAGAAGAGAAGAAGGTAAAATTTACATGCACGAAATTGAAAGGTCATGCAATGATTTGTTGGGATTACCTAAATAAAGAGAGATAGAGAAAAAGTAAAGAGAAAATTAATTCATGAAAAAAGATGGAGAGGAAGCTGAGGAAGAAATTTCTTCTTGTTTATTATGCACAAACTCTATACAAAAGATTTTAGAATTTGAGGCAAAAATATCATAGTATACAAGAGTATACAGATGAATTTTACAAGCCATCCATATGAGTGGAGCATGATGAAACAAAATATAAAATCACTGAAGGGTATGTAAGTGGTTTAAAATTTTCTATTCAAGATGAATCAAGCATGCATAAAATAACTAACATGGAGGAGGCTTATCAATTAACTTTGAAGGTGGGAGAAAAACAAAATAGAAAAAATTTAGAAGGACATCTCTTGGTCCAAAAATAGGTGGATCCCCTCCAATAGGGGACAAAGTGGGTTTAATATCACTAGAGGTAGATTTAATGCCAATAAGGGTGAATCATCATGTAGTACAAAAAGATAAGATGATAATAGGCAAGTGTTTCAATACCATCAAAGAGGAAAATGATTTCAGAGAGGACAAGGTTATGGTGGTTCTAAAGGATGGTTTTCAAATTATAATAGAACTTATTTCTATTATAGATGTGGAGACAAAGGGAACATAATATTTGAGGTCCACACTATCAAGATCAAGAAAGTGGGCAAAAAGATCACCCAAGAGTAAATCTAGTTGAGGCTAAAATATAACAATAGAGTACTGAAGTTGTACCAATAAATGTTGGAGGGAATCTCTTGATGAGAAGAACTATGATCGCTCCAAGGAATTAATAAGTGAAAAATAAAGAAGGTGGTGATGCATGGCTGTGATCAAATATTTTTGAATCAAGATGTACTTTAGGTGGAAAGGTATGCAAAGTAATTATAGATGGTGGTAGCTATGAAAATTTGATTTCAAAAGAAATGATTGAGAAACTAAATCTATAATATGAAAATAATCCTAATCCTTATTGGATTTCATGGTTTAATAAAGGGAATGAAGTTACAATAGATAAAAGGTGATTAATCAAGTTTTCTATAGGAAAGAGTTATAATGATGATATATGGTGTGATGTTATTCTGATGGATGGATGTCATGTGTTATTGGGAAGACCATGGCAATTTGACAAGAAAGTAATTCATGATAGAACAAAGAACATGTACACTTTTTGGAAAGGTGGTACAAAGGTAGTTTTTTTACCTATTAAAGATGAAGAGAAGATAGACAACATACTCTCTACTAAAGAATTTATCAAAGATATGAAGTTAGTAGGTTGCTGTTATGAATTAGTAGCAAAGAATGAAGAAACAAAAATGGTGCCAATACCAATAGAAGTAGCAAGAGTGTGGAAAAAATATGCAGATGTTATGCTTAATAAGTTACCAGATGGTTTACCACCGAAGGGATATATACATCATCACATTGATTTAATTCTAGGATCAACTCTACCTAATCAAATAGCTTATAGGATAAATCCAATAGAATATGTAGAATTAAATAAATATGTTACTAAATTGCTAAGAAAGAAGGTGATAAGGGAGAGTATGAGTCCATGTGCAACACCATCTTTGATAACTCCAAATAAATATGGATGATGGAGAATGTGTGTGGGTACTAGGGAAATTAACAAAATTATAATAAATTATAAGTTTCCTATACCTCATTTAGATGATATGATGGATGTGCTTGTAGGAGGAAAATATTTTACCAAGATTGATCTAAGGAGTGGTTATTATCAGATTCAAATTCATGAAGGAGATGAGTGTAAACCTACTTTCAAGACTACGGATGGCTTATATGAGTGGATGGTGATGCCCTTGGGATTATTTAATACACCTAGCACATTTATGAGGGTGATGAATACAATGCTATTATAATATATTGGTAAGTTTGTGGTTTTTTATTTTGATGATATCTTGATATCCAGTAAGACTAAAGAATAACACTTAGATCATTTGAGAATGGTAATGCAATTGTTAAGAAATAAGTTGTATTCAAAATTGAAGAAGTGCAAGTTTATGCAGAATAGTTTGGTATTTTTTGGATTTGTAGTTTCATTGAATGGTGTGAAAATATATGAAGAAAAGATAAAGGCAATTATTGAGTTGCCTATTTCAAGAAGCATTATATAGGTAATAAGCTTCTATGGTTTAGCAACTTTTTACTAAAAAAATATTAAAAGTTTTAGTAGTATTGTGGCACTAATAACAAATTTCATAAGAGGGAAGGAATTTTCATGGACTAGAGTAGCCATAGAAAGTTTTGAAATTTTAAAGAAAAAGATTACAGAAAGGCCAATTTTAGCATTTCCATATTTTAATAGTGTTTGAGGTTTATTGTGATGTTTCATTTGTGGGAATTAGTGTTGTGTTGAGTCAAGAAGGAAAGACAATAGCATATTTTAGTGAGAAGTTGAATAAGGTAGGAAAAAAATATTCTATTTATCATGTTGAATTTTATGTAATTGTACAAGCATTAAGACATTGGTGGCATTACCTGGTGCCTAAGGAGTTTATCCTGTTTATAGACCATGAGGCTTTAAAGTAAGTGAATACACAAAAAAAACTTAAATATTTGGCACGCAAAGTGGGTTTCTTTCTTGTATGGGTATACTTTTGGGTTGAAGCATAAATTACTGAAACAAAATTAGGTAGTTGATGAATTGAGCAGGATGGTAGCATTATTAACTACTATGGTGAGTGAGGTAGTTGGATTTGAAACTATCAAAGAATTATATGATAATGATCCATATTTTGTCAAGATAGTTGGGTAGTGTAATAATCCATTAATAGGTGGGATAGATGTTATCTTATACAAGAAGTTTATCTCTTCAAATAAAAATACTTGTTGATTCGACTTGGGTCTCTATGAGATAATATAATAAGAGAATTACATAGTGGTGGTTTGGTTGGATATTTTGGTAAGATGAAGAAAATATTTTGGTAAGATGGTTTGGTGGAGGAAAAGTACTTTTAGCTAAAGATGAAGAGAGATATGATAAGGTATATTTTAAGGTGCAAAATCTGTCAGGTGGCTAAAGGGCATGCATAAAATACTAGATTATATATGCCATTACCAGTTCTAAGAAGACCATGGATACATTTGAGTATAGATTTTATGTTGGGATTACCAAACACAAAAATAGGTAATGATTCATTTTTTGTTATTATATAAAAAAATTATAAAATGTTTAATTTCATTACATGTAAGAAAACTAATGATGCCACTAGAGATGTAGAATTATTTTTTAAGTATATTGTGAAATTGCATGGTGTTCCAAAAACTATTACTTTAGATAGGGACACAAAATTTCTAAGTCATTTTTGGAGGATTTTTTGAAGAAGATGGGTACTAAGATACAATTCAATAGTGCATATCACCCATAGATAGATGGATAGATAGAAGTTGTGAATAGGATCATTGGAAATTTATTGTGATGCATAGTGGGAGAGAAGCCCAAGTAATGGGATTTGGATTTAACACAAGCTGGGTTTGCATATAACATTTTAGTGAATAGATCTATACAAAAGTCACCATTTTATATTTTTTATGGGAGAAATACTGTGGGTGTTTTATATTTTGTAAAATTACTAATTTTAAATTGAATTAGTGATGATGCAAAATCATTTGTAGAGCATGTGCAGTAGTTGCAAGGAGTAAGAGGAAAGTTGTAGGAAAGTAATGAGAAATATAGATTAGCATCAAATATTAGAAGAAGATCCAAGGTGTTTGAAGAATGAGAGTTGGTAATGGTTTACTTGAGGAAAAAGATATTTCCAAAAGGCATATATAATATGTTGAAGTAAAAGAAAATTGGGCCATCCAAAATTATGATTAAAATCAATGATAATGCATATGAGGTGAGTTTACCACAAAATTTTCATATATCTCTAGTGTTTAATGCTTAATATTTATATCAATTCCATGGAAAAGATGGTGAATAAGTAAATTGGGACCAACATGTTCCAAAGAAGAAGAAAGAAAAAATAGTTCAAGTTTGGGTTATGAAGACAGTGAGCACAAGGCAAAGGAATTATAATAGGTATTTGGTGCAATGGGAAGGATTACAATAAGAAGAAAACACTTGGATTATAAAATGGGAGATAAATAAGATTGACAAGAAAAAATAGCAATAGTACAATCAAGCCAAATCATAGGAGCTGAGTTGTTTTCAACTAGAGGAAAATGATGCAAAAAAAGTAGGCCAACCTTTCAAAGGCCATAACTTTTGACCCGTACCTCTATTTGAGCTCTTCCATGTGCCAAAACAACCATCTTGAAAATTTTGATTCTTCTATAATTGTATCTATCCCCTTATATTTTATTTTGATATTTTTTGAAGGCCAAACGTGATCATTTGAGGGTCTAAAATTATTATATAATGATTTTTTCAAGAATTTTCTATTTTTAAAAATTGTATATTTTTAGAAATGGACATCAAATCTAGTTGAATTTCGTCCCATAGTATAATTTTATCATTTAGTATATTTAATGAAAATTTAAGATCCACATGCACTTGTATGTGCAACTTACTATAAATAATAGCTCCTAAAAATAGGCATTTTTTAGATTTTTTTTCAATGTTTTGCATGTCAACTCTATTTTCTGAGTTGAGGCTTATTTAAGCATGGTTTGGTTTTTTAAATATTTTTGACTCATTCAATACAAATCGATAAAATCTATTATTTAAAATCTTGTCCTATTGGTATTTTCTTGTCTTGATAGTTTTCAGGTTCATTAAAAAGAGTGGGAAGAAAGGAACTAACACCATCATGAAGAAGAGATATATAGAATAAGGCATGAAAGGACCATGAAAATTAACTAGGAGATATTTAAATAATACAACCATGAATAATAAAAAAAGAAAAATGAGAAGACTAATCTTGTTGACCATCTAAAATGTAAGGATTTATTTTACTAAGACATTTTGGTGAAGTTACCTATGATTTTTATATTATGTACTTTATAATGAGGCACTTATCTTTAATTTTTTCCTTAGGGGGATTTAGTGTATATGGGTGTATGCACAAATTTTTTGGGCCAAAAATTGAACATAATTTTGATTTCCCCCACAATAAATGTTATGCATATGTGGTTATTAGAACCACATATGTGGTTCTTAAATTTATCCTTGGTTATTATCGAGAATAAACTACATATATGGAATTACCACATATTTGAAACTAACACATACGTGGTATTCAAAGAATAAAACAAAAAAAATGTGAAATCTAGATCAATTGGCATTTCACATAGTAAAAAATGTGAGCAATAGAAAGAAGAAAAAACCCATGCTTTGAAGTAGGAAGATTGAGCAAGAAAGAACCTATATTTTAGATCTAGGTACCCTTCGATTCAATAATGATATATCGAAGGACAGTTAAGAAAATATGTTTTTATACAATTAGACACTATTTTTTTCAATTTTGTTTTATTTTTATCTAAATTATTTTTATTTTTATGTTTTTCTACATCTTCTCATGTAGCGGATAATGTACCAGCACCTAATACCCAAAAACCTCCTATCCCTCCTAACCCTCCAATCCCTCCTCACTCGTAAAACCTTCATAGCCCTCCTCTAATTCCTCAAGCCACCCAATGTAGTAAATAATATTTAACATGACAAATAGTATAAAAAAATATTGAACTTGATAATATGATTAGGTCGTTAATGGATCCACATTCAAACAACCCACATCAAATTTCCTTGGCAAACACACTACAAATACTAGTAGATCAAGTTGATTCATTAATAGTTCAAATTGATAGATGGAATGACTATAGAAATAGATTTAGGACATATTATTACAATAAAATTTCATCTATATGAAAGATAAACATATAACCAAAACCCAAATTTGTGCCCCACTCATTGATGGAAAGACTGTGCACCACTTGATGTGATGGCCAAATAGATTCCAATCCATTGCTCCACTCATGATTTTCATAAATAGATTTTTTGGGACTGATTATGGATGGTCTTTGATCACCCACCTTATAAAAATAATTAGGTACCATTATATTTTTTGATAAAATTGTATTATGAGTTTGTTTTGAATGAAATCCCAAATTATTTTGATTTCTCATAGTTCCAAGGTAGGGGAAAGGGATTTGCACATGATAGGCCAAGTGTACATTGTGCACCTCATCATCTAGTGAGATCGCATGTTAATAAACTCCACTCTCCTTGGACACTACCCACTACACTCAAAAAGACAATAGATATTGATAACTTTCATGCATTTAAGGCACTTACTGATACCCTCATCCAACATACAAGTCAAGTTTCTCATACTCCTCTTATGGAGAGTGGATGTTATGAGGCTTCATCAAATGGTGCTACCTAATGATCTCACTTATGAAAATCATGTGGAATTACATGCACTAGACCTGATGAAGATGAGGAATATTTCATGTATTCCACTCGTAGTGGTTTTTATTTGGGCTTATATGATATCAATACTTTTATGTTTTAGCCATCTACATTTCATCTGATCACTTTGCTTACGACTTCCCATGTATGTTTAATATTTTAATTATTAAAAAAAATGTCAAACTTATTAATTTTAATTTTTTTATTACAATGTAAAAGTTAATTTGATTTATATGAACTATTTTTGTGTTGCAATAGGTTTTTAGGGTCTAGATGAGCACATGTGTTGTTTATAGTGTGCTTGTATTTTATATGTATACGAAGGTAATTTATAATGATTAATTAATTTTATTATTAATTATAAATGTGTGTGTGTGTGTGTGTGTGTGTGTGTGTGTGTGTGTGTTGAAGTGACTAATAATGATATTTTTATGGTCATTTTATGACACTAAAATACACTCTCCAATCTATTATTGAGGAAACAAATGTAGGATGTTTTTATTACAATTTCATCTGCACAACAACTCTTAAGGTACACGATCTAGTTATTTATTACCTAATGTTTAATTATAAATATGGGTATATGTTTTTTAATTTTAATTTATACTTGTTCAAATATATGATTCTCAAAATAATTATCTACGTAGACTCCTCTAGTGACATCTTCTGGTCTTGTCAAAATGATTACCAATGATTACATGGTACAGTTAGATAATTAACTTTATAATTTTTCATAATATATTTTAATGATTTATACTATGAGATTATTTTTATTTTTTATTTTTTATGTGTGTGTGTGTGTGTGTGTGTGTGTGTGTGTGTGTGTGTGTGTGTGTGTGTGTGTGTGTGTGTGTGTGTGTGTGTGTGTGTGTGTGTGTGTGTGTGTGTGTGTGTGTGTGTGTGTGTGTGTGTGTGTGTGTGTGTGTGTTTATGTGGAACTATGCCTTCCATCATCAGGAGTAGGTCATTGAATTATAGTAGTGATTTGTTTCACACTCTTATTCACCAACATGAACCTATCATCGACCTTATTGAGTGTTAGTCTCAAATTGACCATGACTACCATCTTGTGGTAAGTGCCCTTATGATTATTTTTTGTGTGATTTGAAAATTTTAACATTTTAATTTTTTATTAACTTGTCAAAACATGTACCAATTCTAACAATATTTTCATATGAATAGGTTGAGCTACAGGTGAGTTTGCAGTCAAAGAGGACTCATAGTCAATCCACTTAGAGACCTTTAGTTGAAACCAAGGCATCCATGAGAGAGGATTCAAAAATAAATAAAAAGAGAACAATGAATTTTGATGATTATGAGATCATGTATTATGACATTTTGTTTTATGCCTAAATGGAATGATGTATATTTATTTTACATGTTGTATATAGGCCTATATGGCATTGACCTTGGATATTGTATTATGTTCAGAATTTGTATGACTTTATGGATTTTATGGATATAATATATATATAGATATATATTATTCAAAATTTCACTTTTTAAACATTTTAGTCTATTAAATGTTGTTAAAATTCATGTAAAATTTATGTATAATTATGTTAATATATTGTTAAATATTTTTTTCTAATTTTGAATATCTTTCAAACACTTTCACAAACCTTTGTTTACAATCTTTCCTAATCTACTCTCTTGTATTGGTCTTACAATACCACTAGGTTGTGATGTAACTAAAATCCTATCATTTACAAATCTCTACAAAACATCTACATCTGATACCTATGACTTCAATGATGATCCCAACCTCACCTAGCTCAATGATTTGTCCTTACTCTTTTCCAATAGGTTCATGGGCTTCCTCACAAAACTATCTTATTGTAAATACCAATACTCTCTTATTCTTATTTATGCTTATGATATTCACCTCATTGACTTCTCAATGTTCAACTCACTCTAGATTCTCTACCCTCCTCTTGCAATAAATCTTATCTCACTCTCTCAATACAACTTCTAAGCTAAGCTAGGTATATTATCTTATATCTTCTCTATGCAATTAGATTCGCCTAAAATAGCTTACACCCTCCTACCCTTTTCTTAAACATGTCAACCATCCTTATTGAATGTCCCAACTCTTCCTTGTACCTATCTTACACTTTTTCCCAAGTAAGGCTACAAGTCCTATTTCACCTAATTCATGTTCTCAAAGTTTCTTCTTTCCCTTGAGGCCTTATTTGATGTAGAGCATAGGCCTAGAATCTCTTTATCTCACATATCACTATGATAACTAACTGTAATCTATAATAATCATCTTTTTATATAGGTTCTTAGCTTTCTTGACACCTTTCCTCCCTTTTGGTATCATTAGTATTAATAGCCTTCTCACTGTTCACCATTTTCTATACTCTTCCTTCTAAGATCCATATCATCTTCCCCATTCAAAAAATTGAAATATACACTTTCCTTCCTTTCATAAACTTAATTGTCTTTCATTTAATCACATAGGCTTCAAATCCTAAAATAGGTTCTCAGGGTTCTTTATCCTCAACTAATCTTCATATTATTATTTACCTTCACACTATAACCCCTTTCCATATCCATATCCAAATAATTTAGTTTCCAAAATAAATTCTTAGATTTCATAAGAGTAACAACCATATATATAAGGCTTATAACATCCTCTTAGGACCTCCTCTAGACTAAAACTCTTAAGAACTCTTGATTTCCTCCCTTGATTGATCAAATGAAGTTCTTTTTAAATGAATTTCATCATGAAACATATTATGTTTAGATGATGTAGGATGAAATTAAAGCATAATATGTTCACAAGAAGCCTTCCTTAGTGACAAAGTAATAATAATATTATAACAATAACTTGACATTTTTTCAAACACTTGAATGTATTCCAAGAATTTCTTGTTTGCTCATTTCTTGATTGTGTTATAACTGACTTCTATAAATCTAGTTTAATAATATAAAAGCATATTTATTTGATAATAAGTAATAAAAAGTAATCTACAATAAAAATAGACAAGTATATAAGACTCACTACATATCATTCTTATCTATAAACATGTACATAATTTTTGCAAAAGGGCAGAGTTTTCTCCATATTTGATCTTTTCTTACCCTTTCATTCACTCTTTATAGTCTCACTAAGACTAATATTCTCCTTGCATCGCCATTTTTCAGCTCTCTCACATGCATTTCCAACCTTAAATAGTGTTAAACATGCAACCACTTATTATTTTTATCCACTCCAAGTTTTGAGGACAATTACATTCTTTGATGTTCTTACATCATTCTTGCTCACAACTGACCCCAATCTCATGATTATCATACTATTTTGAATCTAAAAAAACTGCTATCTCAATATTTTACCTCCACTCTTCCACATTATCCACTTATTTCCCCTTGTTAGCTTTAATGACTAGGCCTAACTAGGCCTACAATATGTCATTTGCTATTGTATCTCTTTGTATAGAGCTCATTCCAATCTGACTCATCTATACTCAAAACCTTACACCTGTATCCCTTTAAATTTATCACATTTATTCCTCCTATTATATTATCCCTATAAGGCCTAATTAGGCTTATTATAGTTCATGACTGATATACCTTCTCTTCTTGGTCCAATGACCCATGCGACACCTCAAATACCTCACTCACAGCCTCTTACAAAACTTCTCAAGATTTGAAGACCTACCCCAATATGGTTTTATGCTTATTTAAGACTGAGGTTTGGCCATATCTCTTCTCATAGACCTACCACAACCTCCAAACCACCTTCAACACTTGAAAATCACCTATTCCCACTACTCTACATAATTTTATGCTAATTATATAGATCATATATATATGTAGCTCCTATGAATTGATGTGGTGGTGAGTTATATTATTAAATATTGTGGGTTTGTATGTACCATAATTAATAAGGTATTATATGACTACAACATCATAGCCAACACAACAACCATTAGATGATAACCCACTAAATATTATAGCACATGAGTATGGATACGCAAAAGATTCTCAATGGTCATCAATTGAAGAAAATAACATTAGTTAAAGATATCATGAATGATGGTGTGAGAACACTATAGGATGAATATTATATGGATAATAAGATAAGTGTGCTAAAAAATTAATTATCTTTCTATAGTTTGTAATCACTAACTCAAGCAATATTGACAAAAATGTTGTCAACATGTGATCCAAGTTAGAGATATCTACCTACATGGCATCATGACTTAAAATTAGCATTGAAAACATATTTTGGGTGGAAATAAATGTCTAATATCACATTATATTCCTCTAATCATTCTCGATTATGAGTCAGAGCACCCATTCTGGCCTCAAACAACATGCAAGCCAAGTTGGAGATATCTACCTCTAGGGCCCCATGGATGAAAATTAGAATATCCAAAAATTTTGGGGTGTTTATTAATGTATATGACCAAATTATTTTCCTTATATCATTCCAAATTATGAGATGGAGCACCCATTCCAACCTCAAGACAACATTTCCCATCAGGCAAAATTATTATTTTTTAAGAAAACTTTATATATGCATAAAAATGAAATCCTAAGTCATATACATGAACCAAAAGAACTATATTGTAAATTTATAAGTCCTATAAACTCTCCCATAATCCAATTAATTTAAAATAATTATGAATTTATGGCATAAGATTCTTTGATCAGTCATACAATACAACTTTTATGTACTTAGGAGCTAGGGTATTTGCCTCCAATAAACATTTCCACTTCCTAGGTATCCAATTATAAGTATGTCACTTAAAATACCTTATTATGTGTAAATTACACATTTTCCCACCACCATGGGATTTTAATCTATGAGGATACATAATTTTACAATAATTCTAGCCTTAAGCAACATTGACAACAAATATTGTCAACATGTGAGCTAAGTTGGATATCTCTACCTCTAGGGCCTTATGAATAAAAAAATAGTATTACCACATTTTTTGGGTGTAAATTAACATATAATACCACATTATTTTAATTTTATCATGTCTACTTATGATAAGGAGCACTCATTTTGGCCTAAAATAAAATTGACAACAAATGTTGTCAACATGCAATCCAAGTTGGAGATCTCTACCTTAGGAGCCTCGTGGATGAAAAATATCATATAAAAAATGTATAAGGTGGTAAATAAAATATATTAACATATTATTGTCCTATAATCACGCTTTTTTACAAGATGGATCACCCATTTTGGCCTTAAGCAACATTGACAACAAATATTGTCAAGATGTGAACCAAGTTGGAGACCTCTACCTTCAAGGCCTCATAGATGAAAAATATCATTAACCCCATGTTTGGGGTGATGATTAATGTATAGGACCACATTATTTTCATTTTTTAATTCCAAATTGGGATACAAATCACCCATTTTGGCATCAATCAACATTGACAACAATTGTTGTCAACATGTTATCCAAGTTGGAGATCTTTACCTCTAAAGCTTCATGGCTGAAAAATATCATCACCACCACATTGAGGGTGGATATTAGTGTCTTATATCCAATTATTTCCTCTAATCATGCATTTTTAGGATACATATCACCCATTTTAGGCTCAAGATAATATTTCCCTATAAGATAAAATTGTTATTTTTTAGGATAGGCATAAAAGTGAAACCATAAGTCGTATCCATAAATAGAAAGATAATTAATATGAATTTATAAGTCATATACGTGAAAATATAATCCCATGAATCTAAAATAATTGATGTATTTTTGGTATAAAATTATGTGATGACTCCTACAATGTAACTTCTATGTACTTAAGAAATAGGGTATTTGCCTCAAATAGACATTCCTTCTTCCCAGACCTATGATTATAAATCCATCACCTCAAACACCTTGAGATGTGAAAATTACTTGTGTTCCCATAAACATGTGATTATAATCCATGAGGATGTTTAATTTTACTATAATTATGTCCTTGACCAACATTGACAATAAATATTGTCAACATACGAGCCTAGTTGTAGATCTCTACCTTTTGGGACTTGTGATTGAAAACTAGTAGTGCCACCATGTCAGTAGTGGAATTTAATATCTAATACCACATTATTAGCCGCTAATCACTCCCATCTAATAGATTGATCACCCATTATATCCTCAAATAACATTGACAATAAATTTTGTCAACATGCAATCCAAGTTAGAGATCTCTACTTCTAGGGCCTTGTGGTTGAAAAATATCATTGTAACAATGTCGAGGGTGGAGGTTAATGTCTAAGATAAAATTATTTAGATCTAATAATTCTTGGTTATGAGATAGATCACCCATTTTTTCCTCAAGCAAAACTGACCACATATGTTGTCAACATGTGAGCCAAGTTGGAGATCTCTACCTCCAAAGCCTTGTGGCTATAAACTTGTATCACTATCATATAAAGGGTGGAAATTAACATTTATTACCACATTATTAACCTACAATAATTATTGATTAGGAGACAAATCACCCAATCTGGCCTTAACCAACATCAATCACAAATGTTGTCCACTGACAATAGGACCTACAAGAACCAAAAGCTTCTCTTAGGTCCAAGAATATGGAATTCTCTACTAATGGTACCAGCCATGTGAAGGTCAAAGATGATTTCACACCACTAACCTAAAAATAGGATGTTACTATTTAATTAAATTGAAAATATGTAAAATTTAAGAAATATATAAAATTTGATAAAATTAAATACATTTGCATTTGAGAATTCAACATACCTTGGGGGTTCAATCGAAGGAACCAATAGGATGGGATTTATTATTTATAGTATCAATAATATATTCAACTTTAGATTCACAAAACTTCCATAGAGTCCTTTTCAATAGACTACCCTGATATTTGTGTAGCTAAACATTAGTTGTAAGAAGCAGATTTCAATAGTGGAGTATCTTCCTATGTACTTTAAAATATTCAGACAAACATATATTAAAATTTTCACAAGATAGAATCAAATCCAAGTTCTAGTAACTACAATAGATCCAATGGGATTGTGAATGTTTTCCCCATCTATGACTACAAAACTCAATTTCTAATTTTCCTTTACACACTAGCATAAGTAATAGTTTATCCCCTCCTCATTACCCTCATCTAAAATAACTACATAAACATACCCTACATCATAAAATAAAATAGGATTTAATAACATGATCTGTTGATATAAATTTAGTACATGAAACAGGTGTCAAATATAATATCCAACCTACTTTCAGTAGATTAGACACATGGTCAAAGTCATGTAATAATTTCAATTTTTTAAGTTGTAATGTTGATGGAACTTAATAACTCTCAATTGAAACTAGAGGCCTAGAACTCCACTCATCCACCCATTCTTATGACTCACACTCGATCCAAAAAAATTCAATGCATGCATAACAAAAACACACCATGTGCCTCATGTGAACCATCTAATAACTTGTGTTTGAGCTATGAAATGATTTTAATTCAATTGATCCTATAACTATCATACAATAATTATAGATTGCTAATTTTTTCATCCTCCATGAGCCAAAAATATCTACGTATAGTGGATTTTTGTTGAGCACCATGTCTCATATATTTATTACGCCATTCAATTATGTTATTTGTATCTGAAAAATCAACATCCTATTCAAACTTCAACTCATTTTTCATAAGTTCTCTTTTAAAATAATCTCATGAACTATCATGTTCCCATTTTCTATTACCTATTTTAGTGACACTCGAAATATGTTATACATCAATGCTCACATGTATCATGCTTAGCCAATATAACATCTATGCATTCTTGAATTATGATGTGTAGTTATCTAACCATATATAATGTTGATTGAAATTAATTTTACTATCACTCAAATTTATATAAAACAACTGAAAACAACCTTGAACATACTTTGAAGAATGTGTTTGATCATCATTGACATAAAATTGGTATTCCCTTAATATTTTTGGATCATTCTTTGTACTATCAGGTGAATGCGTGAATGCTATATGCAAAAAAAGTGAATTTTTCTTCTATCCATCAATCTCTATGTGTATGCCTTGCATAATCATATACAATTTCATCCTTGAATTTGCCCATAAATTTGGAAATAAGTATTTTTTATCTAACAAGCTTACACATTTTATATTCCTTTCCTTATTTAATTTGATATAACATAGATTTATATTTACTAAAACCAATGAATTCTTATCCAATTCCATATTTACTCTCCTCATGGATACAAGGTTTCAATTTTGGCAATCCACCAAAAATGTTGCAACTTCCATAATAACATGCACTATTTTAAAATAATTGACCATCTAGTCTTTCACAAAAAACTATTGGAATGAAATCTCTTACTGATTTTGGTGGGGCCTCCACTCCACACTCTTATAAAATGTTTTCACTATAGAAATTATAATCAACATGACAAAAAATATCATAATTCATAGAAAATTCACCACATTTTTGAAAATATCAAGTATTGCATGTGTGATAAATTTTCATATAGAAGGGTTTGGAGATTTCAAAATACTTTTGACTAGTCAAAATTTGTGGATATTTTCAATAAATTTAGAGTACAACTATTTTGAGTCATATCTAAAACATGTTTAAGATGTGATCCATGATTATGATAACCAACTCTTCTTTTCACCACATCTCATATTAGTCGATACCCTTCTGTTACGTTTCCAAAATTCTATAATTAAATCTTTTAGGGCATCGACTATAGCCTTATATTTCCATGGGATTATATGATAGAATGCCCATAAGTCATTTTTACCATCAACATCAAGTATTTTACATGTCTCAATTGATTTCATTAGTGTTTTCCTATTTATGTCCAGAGCTTAGCTTGTCTTTCTAATATATCATTTATTATTTATTTTACCACATACCAAAGAAGTTTTAATAACATGTCAAGAAATGTTACCATGTTTGGTGTATTTATTCACACCTACTTCATGATATGCATTATGAAACTTTTAAACAATTGCCTTATTTACACCATCAATCTTATATTTTCTTAGTGATAGGGTGTTCATTGTAGGTATCATCTTAAGTAATTTCATCAATGTTGTTAGGTATTTGAAAACCTTGAACTAGATTTAATATAACCATAAATCAGATCTAAATTATGCACTAGCATGCATCACAGAAACATTCCTCAAATCATAGTTACTATGAAAGCACAAATGGAGAGAATAGGATAAAAATCACATATAACACAGATATACCATGGTTCACTCAATGTGGGATACATCCACCAAGAAAGTCCTCAAATAAAAATATAATAAAAAAGAAGATTACAATGAACTCTCACAAAGAGAATATCTCTCCTATAGAAAATGTTACACAAATGAAATGTTGCACTTTTACCTACACCTGCACAATAATGTACCTCACAAGCTACTATATCATACCCTAAAAGAAACACCTAGAATTTGCAAAAAACATTTGCACTTTGACTTTGATCCTCAAAGCTGCGCCCTAAAAATAAACCATAAACCCCTGAAGGTCACATCACACTTGTGTGTATAAAAAACCAAGATAAAATACACTAAATAATAAGAAACTTGCCATGATTATCCAATATAAGCATCATCCACTAAAAGACACCTCAGTTCCACCTAAGCAAGCTTATCCAAAATCTCCATCAAGAAGGAACATGCCAAGTCTATCTCTCCTCCTTTAAAGGACACATTTTCTAAGGACATGTGATCACAACCAACTCCTTGAAATGAGGAAGGCATTTATTTTCCCACTAAACAACTAACTCCCTAAGATCAAAGGAGTCAACATGGAAAATAGGCATCTAACAACTAACTCCATAAAACAAGGAAACATAAAAATTAGAAACACAAAGAATATTCCACTCACATGTGGAGCAAGGTTCCACAAAAGGTAAAGTAGGGAAAAATTCACTCCCCACATTTGTGGAGCTCTCTAGGCCCCAAAAATGTATCCCCATGGTTGTCTAAGAATCCCGAAGGGATCCACACTCAACAATCTCCCACATGGAGACTATTTTTCCTTAATAGAATCGATCACTACCAATAAGGCCAACCAAATCTGAACATAGTCTCAGATTGTCAATGTGACCACCTTGGTCATCATATCTACATGATTCTAGCTAGTATGATTATCTCTCTAGCTTCACTAATTTCTCCTTCAAAGCTATCCTGATGAAGTGATAATGTAACTAAATGTGTTTCATCCTTGAGTGGAAAGTGTAGTTTTTTGACAAATGAATAGTACTCTGACTATCACTATATAGTCTTCCAACTTCTTGCTCATGCCCCAACTCTAAAAATAACTCCTATAATCAAATCATCTCCTTGTTAGTTTCCATGGTAACAACATACTCATTTTCTATGTTTGACAAATCCATAGCCTTTTATATCTTAGAAATCCAACTAATTGTTATATCTACAATAGTAAATATATAACCTATCATACTCCTCCTTATCTCAATATCCCCTACCATAACTAAGTCCACATAACCATGAAAATTGGTATCTGATCCATGATAACATAATATAAAATACATGGTTCCTCTCAAATACTAAAGAGTCCATTTAATTGCCTAGCAATGCTCATAACCTAGATCACTCATATACCTACTCACAACTCCCACTACTTGGGAAATATCCATCTTAGAACAAACCATGGTATACATCAAGCTACCAACTACTGATGAGTAAGGTACCTTGGACATCTTAAGATTTTTTGCTTATATCTTTGGACATTACTCCTTTCGATAATATGAATTGGCCTACCAAAGGAGTACCAATATATTTACCATCTAATATGCTAAACCTTCCAACACTTTCTTCACATACTCTGATTGGGATGACATCAGATTTCTCTCCTTCCTATCATGTGAAATCCTCATACCAAGGATTTGCTTTATAACACCCAAATCATTTAGAGAAAAGGAATCACTAAATTTTTTCTTATGAATATGAATATGTTGTATGTTCTTTCATGCAACTATCATGTCATCAATATACAAGCATAATATAATAAAGGAACCATCATCAAAATGTTTTATGTAAAGGAAGTGGTCAGAATGAAACCTTTGATATTCTTATTTCAACATAAAGAAATCAATTTTTTTTATACCATTGTTGTTGAGCTTGTTTTAGGCCATACAAGCTCTTCTTTAGTTTACACACAAACTTCTCCTTCCCTTTGACCTCACATCCCTATGGTTACTTCATATACAACTCTTCATCAAAATCACCATGATGAAAAGTAGTTTTCACATCTAACTATTCTAATTATAAATACATAATTGCAACTAAACCAAGAACAGTCCTAATAGAAGTATAATAGTAGAGAAAATCTCATCAAAATCAATACCTAATTTTTGTGCAAACCCCTTGACCACCATCTAAGCTTTATGCCTTTTTTCCCTTCATCCTCATCTTTTATTCTGAAGGTATAATTGTTTGGTAATGCACTCTTAACCTTAGGTAGCCTTACCAAATCCCACATTTGGTTATCTATGACAAATCTATGCTCCTCATCTATGGATTATTCCCATTTCATCTTGGCATCTACCTACATTGTTTCCTCATAACACTCTAGTTATCCATTGTCTATGAGTAATAAATAATTCAAATAAGGAGAAAAACATTCAAGTGCTCTTCTTACCCTAGAAGACCTTCTTACCACAGGAGTTTTGGATCTTTATGTAGAAGGTTCCTGAATTGAATCATTGGATACTTTTCCATCTGTAATGTCATTTAATATTATGTAATCTTTCTATTTGTTTTCCTATTCCTATAACTAATTCTTATACATGACTTTTTCATTAAATACTACATCTCTAGACCAACATATGTTCTTATCTTTAATGCTCCATAAATGGAAACCACAATCATCCTCACCATATCCAACAAATGTGCAATTTTTTTTATTTAGCCTTTAACTTGGTCCTATCTTCTTTATTAATGAGATCAAAAGCCTCACATACAAAGATTCTAAGAAAAGAATAATCAACATTCTTAGTAGACCAAGATTTTTTTAAAAAAATTTCCATCCAAAGGCATAGAAGGTCCTTTGTTAATAAGATATACTATCATGCTAACTGCTTCTACCCAAAATTGTAAAGGCATCCTTACATATAACCTCATTCTCCTAACAGGTTCCATTATTTTTCTTTTCATCTTTTTTGATACTTCATTCTACTATAGATCTCTTGGAACCATCCTTTGCCTATGAATTCCATTATTAGAGCAATAATCCAAGAAACCATTACTACAATACTCACCTCCATTATCTAATCTAATACCTTTCAACTTGAGATTTGTTTCATTCCTAACCAAGGCTTTCCACTTCTTAAAAGTGTCAAATACATCATATTTACTTTTAATGAAACAACTAATAATTTCTTAGTTGAATCATCAATAAAAGTAAAATAATAATTGGATCCACCAATAGAAGATACTTGAGTTGGTCCCTATACATCTGAATTTACCAACTTTAACTTATGTTCTTTCTTTGTGAGTCCTACTCTTAGGAACTTAACCCACTTCTATTTCCCATACACACAATTCTAACTGAAGTCTAAATCAATGTCTTTTAATCTAAGGAACTTGTATTTTAAAATCTTCATGCCCTTATGGCTCATATAATTGAGCCTATAGTGCCACATAGTTCCATCTCCATCTGTAGCAACTAAATCAAAAGAATCAACACTACTAGTCAAATATAAAGTACCAACTTACATACCTCTTGAAATCACAAGAGTATCTTTGGTAACTTTGTAAGAATATGTAGTAAACATTACCAAACATCCCTCACTACCTAATTGGCCCACTAAAACCAAATTCCATCTCAACATAGGCACATGTCTGACATCCTTAAGTATCCATGTGTTCCCATTCTTCATTTTAAACTAAACACAACATTTCTGTACTATCTCACATTATTCATCATCACCAAGATAAACGTGTCCTAAATCCTCTTGACCATAATTAGTAAAATAATGCCTATGTGGGGTGGCATGAAAATAATCCCCTGAATCTCATATCCAAGACTCAAAATAACTATCCATATAAATAATTAAGGTATACTAACATGATTTACTTGATGTCACATTTACCTCATTCATTTCTTCCTTGTTGGCATTCTTATCCCTTAGTGACCAACAATCCTTCTTTGGGTGTCTACTCTTCCCACAATAATAAAATATCATCTTAGATTTAGAAATGAATTTAGATCTACCCTTTGACTTTCCATGATTGCCTTTGCTCTTGTCCTTTTGCCTTCCTCTAGTATCAATATATAAATCATTACCTGAAGATGATCCATCAATGTTTTTCCTTTGCATTTCCTCACTAAGTATCATACCTATAACATCTTCAAAATTTAAGCTTCCTTTTGTAGGGATTGCATTACTCATAGCCATAACCAAACTATCTCAACTATTAGGAAAATAACATAAAATTATCAAATATCTAACCTCATCATCAAACTTAATTCCAAATAAAGTGAGAATACTTAAAACCATATTAAAATAATTTATATGATTATAAATAGAACCATTTTGAAACATTTTCATGTTAAACTATCTTCTCATAAGAAAAAAATTATTAAAAGCATAGGTTTTCTCATATAACTTTCCAAGTTTATTCATGAGATCTTTTGTGATTTTCTCATAAAAAATATTAAATGAAATAGAAGATGAAAGGCATAACCATATAGATCCCAATCCCTTCCTATCAAGCAATGACCAATCTATATCACTCTACTTATAGGTTATTTTTCTTTTCCCTCCAAGGGGAGAGTAGTTCCTTCTGATATAGGTAATCTTCCATCTACATTTTCCAAAAACCAAAATTCTTACCATCAAAATTCTCAACCCTAAATCAGATCTCTTCTCCCATAGTTTCCACTCAAGCTAATAGCCTTTCCTTTGATTTACCACTTCACCAAAATATAACCAATAGCTCTGATACTAGTTGTTAGGAATTTAAAAACATTAAACTAGATCTAATATGACCATAAATCATATTTAAATTATGCACTAGCATGCATCATGGAAACACTCATTAAATAATATTTATTATCAAAGCATAAATGGATAGAACAAGATAGTAATCGCACATAACATAGATCCAATATGGTTCATGTAATGTGGGATACATCCACCAAGAAGGTCCTCAAATAAAATTATAATAAAAAATAAGATTACAATGAACTCTCAAAGAGATAGAATATCTCCAATACAAAATGTTGTAAAAATTAAATGATGCACTTTCATCTACACCTACACAATACTATATCTCACAAGATGTTATACCACACCCTACAATAAACACCTACACTTTGCAAAAAACATCTGCACTTTGACTCTAATCCTCAAAACCACATCCTACAAATAAATAATCAACTTCTAAAGATCACATCACACTTGTATATACAAAAAACGAAGGGAAAATCCACCAAATGAGGAGAAAATCACCATGATCATCCAAGATAATCATCATCCATAAAAATACATGTTAGTTCCACCTAAGCAAGCTTATCCAAAAGCTCCATCAATAAGGAACATGCCAAGTCTATCTCTCCTCCTTAAAAGGACACATTTTCCAAGGACATGTGATCACAACCAACTCCTTGAAATAAGGAAGACATTTTATTTTCCAATAAATAACTAACTCCCTAAGATCAAGGAAGTCAACATGGAAAATAAGAATCTATCAACTAACTCCATAAAACATGAAAACAAAGAAATTAGAAATATAAAGAATATTCCATTCACATGTGGAGTGAGTTTCCACAAAAGGTAGTATAGGTAAACCTATGCTCCCCACATTTGTGGAGCTCTCTAAGCCTAAAAAATATATCCCCATGGTGATGTGATAGCCCCAAAGGGCTCCATACTCAACAAATATACCAAATAATTATAATATCTAAGTTTTATTTAAATCTTCAAAGTGACACTTCCAAATTCTTTCATCTTTTCTTCTCATATGATGGTTGGACATTTTTTTAGGTATTGGTTTCAAAATGGATTCATCAATTTTATTTAAGTACATTAGTTTTCTTCTCTAAATCCTAGGAGGTGTTCTTAATGGTATATATGATTGATTTGGTTTTTCTATATTATTTTATTCATTAGTAGGTTCTTCATCGAACAGTGTTCCCTTATTATTTTCTTCATAGTAACTTTCTCCAATATGTGTTTCCATATTAGTGTCATCATTAATATTTTATACATTTCATGTTTCCATGTAATTCAATCATCACATTTACTATCATAATCAACAAAATTAAAATTAGTAAAATTTGAATATGGTCTTGCATTATAATTGGGTATACTTTGATAATTTGGTATAGTATCACTATTTATTTCATCATTATTTGTGGCAAACAATTCATTATGGATAGTAGACTTATTTGCATGAAGTTATTTCATTTTTTTCCTTTTGTTTTTTTCTCTCCACTTCTAATTCATTTGTTATTTTTTTCTTTAACTTATTCTTCCTACTACTATGAAAGTTGTCACCCACCATTGCACAAAATTTTTAACTATTGAGGGTGGTTACAGTAATCTTTTTATTCCAAAATAGACATACTTCATTTGAAGTACCAAGTGTGGATAACAATTTAATTATTCTAAAATAATTAAGAATAATCTTATGTACTCTTTAGTCAACCATGGGAGTAGACAATGATTTACATTTTTGATTGTGTGGAAAACAATCTAATCATTTGCAATAAAACGCAATAGAGGATGGGACCCATAACATATAATATGCAAAAAATCAGGTGATAGTACTCTTTAAGTAAGAAAATGACTATCGGTGTTTTCTTTTTTATTACTAGTACAAGAACTGCATACATGATAATACCAGATACATAGTAATACCATAGATGTGGTATTTAGTGTATGAAAAATACACCGTAAACACCACAAGTTATACCATAATCCCTAAACCCTATAACCCATAGGTCCTATACCCTAAACACTAAACCTTAACCCCTAAACCATAAACCCTAATCCCTATAAACTATACCCTAAACCTTAAACCCTAATCCTTGAATGCTAAGCCTTAAAAACTCTAAGTTTCATTAATCATAAGTTCTTAAAATCTTGAACCAATCATTTGGGTAAGCTAATTAACATCATTTAGACTCAAAATTATAATCTCTAAACCCTAAGCCTCAAACCCTAAGTTATAAACCATAAACCCTAACTTTATACCCTTAATTTTAAACCTTAATCCCTAAACTCTTTGCCATAAACCCTAAACCCTTTATACCTTATACCTTAAACTCTAACCCTAAATATTAAACCCTAGGGACACTAAACTTTAAATGGTAAACTCTTCCATAGTTAAACCAATCATTTGATCCCCAATTAACATCATTTATACTAAGAATTTGGTTCACAGGGCTCAATTTAGCCAAAATCACACCATAAATTGCCCCAATTGACTAATTTGCTCAATATGTGATAACATGGGGGCTAGTCAAACCTAAAAACACATGATATGCTCATAAATAGGTTCAATCAACTCAAATTCTAATAAATTACCTTCATGATTGAACCATATACCCTAAACTATAAACTTTAAGCCAGAAAATATAAGCTCTTTAAACCCTAAGCCCAAACCCTATACTTTATACCTAGATTTGCACCTTAAACCCTAATCCATAAACTTTTTTCCCTAGAAATACTAAACTAAAAATTGTATACTAGATTAAAACTCTAAAAGAATGATTTATCCCTAATTAATATCCTTTATAGTAAAAATTAGGTTCACAAGGCTCAATTTGGCCAAAATCACATCAATCATTACCCCAATTAACTAATTGACTCAATCTATGGTGATCTGGGGGCCAATTTAGCATAAAATCACATTCTATAGTCACAAATAAGTTCAAAGAGGTTAAATCAACTCTAATTACCTTTACGATTAGACCAAGTATGTGCCCTTAAACATAAACCCTAAGCTCAAAAACATATTTTGGGCATAAATAAGTTCTATCAACTCAAATTTCCCTTAATTACCTTCATGATTAGACTATAAACACTAAACTATATCTCATATATACATGAAACTCTAATCCCTAAACCCTAAATTCTAAACCTTAAATGAAATTATTTATTCATGTATTAACATCCTTTAGACTAATAATTAGATACAAAGATCAATTTGGCCCAAATCACATCACTAATTACCCCAACTGACTAATTTACTCAATTTATAGTCACCTAGGGGCAAATTGAGCCCAAAATCACATTCTATACTCACAAATATATTCAAGGACCTTAAATTGGTGATAATCACCTTTACAATTAGACCTTATTCACCCTAAAACATAATCCATATGCCCAAAAACACATTCTAGTCACAAATAGGTTCAGTCAACTCAAATTTTCCATAATTGCCTTCATGGTTAGACCGTAAACCCTAAACCCTATGTTGTATATACCTTAAACTATAAGCCCTAAACCTTGAAACCTAAATTTTAAACCCTAAAAACCAAATGATTTAGTCATAATTAACATCCTTTACAATAACAATTAGGTCCAAAAGGATCAATTTGACCCAAATCACATCATTCATTACCCCAATTGACTAATTTGTTCAATATGTGGTGACCTGGGGGCCAATTGAGCCCAAAATCATATTTTATAGTTATAAATAGGTTTAAGGAGCTCAAATTAGCCCAAATTCCTTTTGAAATTAGACCTAATACATCCTAAAACATAAACCATGTGCCTAAAAACATATTGTGGTCATAAATCTAGGTTTAATCAATGAAAATTACCATCATTTGCCTTCATGATTAGAGTCTAAACCCTAAACTATATTTCATATTGTCCTCTATTTCCATTATGGTAATTCCATGTACATGATAAAACCACGTACACATAAATTTTATGTATTTAGTATTACCATGTAAGTGGTTCTTTAGCTTGACATTTCAAACACATACCTTAAGTCTCACGAATGGATTGCTTAGATTCTCAAGCCTTAGGCATGGACCTTCAACACACATAGTTGAATGTGTGTTTTTTTACCAACAATAAATAATAGAACTTCACCCATGCTAGACACTATCCATTTTAGTGAATTTTTCCTTGAAAATAGTATACAACATTGACTAAGAATCCTCTTTATTAATATATGATTTTTTTATATTTTTATTGATTTAAGGTTGTTATTCAAATATTTATTGACTAGGTTTTTTTTTGTAGCCCTATATGCCATGATTATTTATGTTCATATTTTTTTATGTATCTTTTTATCCATTGATCCAAATTGGAAAAAATCATATGGTTGCAAACTATACCTAATTCTATACACATTACAAAAAAATTATTTTATATATATTTTTTAGGTAGTTATGGGGGTGCATAGTTGGCTATACATTTTTTTATCATATTTCATGTATCATGACTTGTGAAAATAGAAAAAAACATATTCATTGATTAGTTTTAAAAATATATATGTTGTAAATTAGATGATATTACCTAGCTTTCTACCAAGTGGTTTAAATAAAAATCAAATGATGCTCCAAAAATGGTGGGGCACATAGACAACTACCTAGTATGATTTTTATAAAAAAACAATACCACTTCTTTGATTTCATATTGTTTGACCTAGTTATATTTAACCATTTCAAAAAAAAACATTAATAGATTAAAAAATACACTCAAAATTCAACAATGCATCTTCCTATAACATCTTCAAATTATGAGTGTAGATATCTCTTATAATCTATAAAATTTGAGGTTTCATGTTTTTTAGGAAAAACATGTGCACTTAAGACCCCCTTTTGGCCCTTCAATTCCCTAAACATACCCATATATTTTAATTTTATGTAGTATTACATGATCCTTTAAACCCATTTTTTTACATTGTTTAATAATAAACAAATAATGTAAAAATGAGTATACAAAAAATGAGATTAGTCTAGATCAATAATATGTATTGATGCCATTATTATCAAATAACATATCCATGTAGCATAATGTAAATTATGAGTGATTATCAAAATATTTGTATTATATATATCTCAATGTGGTAGAAACATTATGGATAGATATGACCTACTAAGGTATTCATAGGGAATAAAGTTATACATCCATCTTATTAAGGCTATTGGGTAAATTGGAAACCCAATATTGAAAACCCATGTAATTATATGTCTTGTATCACACTCACATACCTCATGAAAAATATTGTGTATTGAGAAATGAATTTTTTTTATCTAATTAATGTGAAATAAATAATTAAACTAGAAACATAAGAAAATGCTTTTGAGAACTTTATTTTGATTTTATTAAAATATATTGAGTTTTAGTATTTTTGTAATATATGATTTTTTTTGAAATATTATGATATTTAAAAATGTTTAATTTTTTAAAAATAGTTGAACTTAAAAGATTATAAAAGTACCAAGAAGCAAGCCTTACAAAATATTACAAATGGGATGGATTCAAATAATTTGTAATGAGATGCTAAAGCATAGTGTGGCAAGAAATAAATCAAGATATGTGCTGCTCAATATATGTGTAAATTATGTATAACATTATATCTCAAATTATTTTTATAAATAATAATTTACATGCCACCAATTGGCAAGAAACTATGTGTGCTAATGAATAATTTATTATTAGATATGTGTAAATGAAAAGGAGGCCATAACATGATACATATGCATTAATAATCAAGTGAACTATCATAAATAATGGGCATTGAAAAAATTGTAAGATATTAATATTGGATTCCTTTATTTGGTATGAAAATCAAGTAGGCGAGTTCACAAAGTGAAAATAAAGCCAAGAGATAGAAGAATGTTTAGAATTTGGTATTTTAATATGTATTTGACAATTCCATTTTTTGTGTATCCTTTAATTGTGTTATGTTGGTATGAATGATAGGCATAGAACTAGTTGTGTTATCTCTTTTTTGAATTTGATCATTAAAAATAATTAATTTGCTACCTTGATGGGAAAATTAATGTAGAATAATTGGTTTCTATTTTATTTCTTCTATGTGTAATAGTTGGTCAATTAAGAATATGTGTTTCCTTATACTAAATTTTCAAATTATTTTAACTTAGGGATCCATAATTGTATAGATAACTTTGTTGGAATTTTTGGATTTTTATAAATTTTACAGTTTAGAAACCTCTTATGTTAATATTTGTTTGTTTCTTATGTTGTTAATTTGAGAATTATCAATGGTATCATTATCTTGATGTTTATCATTAATAAAATCCTTTGAAAACATTATATCTTCTATTAGATATTTTTGAGAAATATTTTGTTTAAGATTTGGACCATTGGAAGACAAATATGAAGACTTGGTTAGTGTATTATCAATTTTGTGAAATGAAATAATTCATTTTTTTCATGTTATTTTATATTTTATTCTAACAAAACAATATTTATCATTATGTACATTAATGTCATAATAAGTATAAAATGGTTAAATCCTATTTTTTTCCAATCAATGAGGAGGGTGATAGTAACTAGGGCATAGTTAGAATAACCTTTTGTCTAGTAATCCATTTATAATATCATGTGGCTGATCACTGAAATATGTTTTGGGTGGTTTTCCCTTATCTAATGTAACTGAAAAAGTATGATTAGTAACTTTAAGAAGGGACTAATTTCCTTTATGTAGGAATTTGACTTGTTTTAAGGTAGATTCAACCTTATGTGTTGAATTATGAATAAGGTGTGCATTTTTATTAGGGAGTTATTTATCACATAAATTTTTAAAATATAAAATTTAATTTAAATCTTTCATTATATTTTTAATGTTTGTATCGAATTATATGGTTGGAATTTGTTATTAGGATCTTCGATATATAACAGAATGTCTTCATCCATTATTTTTATACTTGAACAAGACCTAATTACTACTCTAATGCTAAGCCCTCATAACAAAGGGATAAAAATGATTCAAAAGTATAATAAAGTAACTTTTATATTAATGGATATATAAAACATATTAAAAAATATATTTAAATTATAAATTAGTTTGTTGATAAATTAATTAACACAAAAAAGTCTTAAACCTTAAAATGTAAGAAAAAAATTGTTATTATTTGCCTTTATGTAGAGAAGGTAACCTCTCATAAGTGACCCTATCTCCCTTATTTTGATTATATTTTATCAAGAAATATTCCTCTAATTTTGATAGGTATGTAAGGATCCACTAGCGAGGGAATGAAACCAATCAAGATCACATGCTTATATATTCTTAGGAAATAGTTGTAATAAAATTCAACTACCATTGTATCCATTCATGGTTTATATAAAGGCTATAATATGTATTTAAGGGTGTCCACTTCCATAAAATTTATAAATATTATTCTTATGTAAGTTAGGGGGTGAAGGTGCACACAAAATCATTACCATGAACTACATTGGAGTCAACCCAAGCATGATATGATTTATTCTCTATGTAAAATAGATGTAATTTATATTGAAAATCACCTAAAACATGAATTTAGGTTATGAATTCTTTGGAAGGCATGTTTAGGTACTTAAGATTTTCATTTAAAGGTTGAATTCTATAGTTAATTTTAGCAATTAGAACAATATTTCAAATAAGAGAATGTGGAAGAATAGCATCTTCCCTTAGTTTTATAAATTGATTAGATATATATGAGTCACTTATTTATTTTTTATTGATATTATTTGAATAATTATGATGAGAGAGATGAATTTTCAGCATTTGGTAACTCTATGTTAATATTTTGACATTATGGCATAAGAGCAGTAACATGTGAAGATAAACATGAGGTTGGTGTAAGAGGAACATCACAAGATGTATTAGAATAAATGTCACTGATTTCAAGTATATATTTTGATGTGATAATTGAATATGAATAAACTTTATCCTCATTAGTTTACAAGCAAGAAGAACTATTGCACATAGGTTTAATTTCCTCTAAATGTAAGTCATAAGAAATGACATCATTACTACTAGTATTTTTTTGCACTTCAAGAGAAGGATAAGTATGTATTTGTTTATGAACAAAATTATCCTTACTAATTCATATTTTATGTGTATTTGTTAGCATATGTTTTTGGAAAAACCAATCAAAACATGCTAAGGTGTGTTTGTGTGAAGTAAATTGTAGACTCATAACATAGATGGGGATATAACATGTTAGAATATTCATTTTGCTCATACTTTAGCGAGAATTTATAAAAAAAAGGTTGGAAAAAAAGATAAAATTCATTATTTTTAAACTATGGAGTAGATTTAAATGAAAAGAGTGTATACATGGACACAAAATAAGTACAGAATGACATTTATAAGAACCATCATCATATCTCCATATTAATCTCTCATATTAAGAACATTTTTCATTTAAACTTGAACACAATTTAGAGATATTAAAAATGGTGTCACTTCACATTATAAACCTTCTATTTATTTCTAAAAGGATCATTTAGATATTCTATAGACTTCTAATTTATAACTATGTATCGAATAGATATAATTAAAGAATACATGCACATAGAACAAGTGCACAATGGCATTCATAAGAACCATCATTATATATCTATATTAATATATCAAATTCATATTTGTTTTCCTTTAAACTTGATCATTTTTTATATATCTTAGACAGTCTCTAATGGTCCACATTTTATACTTACATTTCTTTCCAAAATGAGTCCTTACATATCCTTTAAAATTTTGATATATAACCCTATGATGAATATATAAAAAGATATAAAATATAAAAAAATACTAAAAGTCACACACTATTCATTATTACATACTTTATGATTTTGCACTCCTATATCTACTACCAAAAATTTATTGGAATTAAATAATTATCTTGTCTTGCGATAAAGTCACAATAAGTATGTCGACTTCATAATCTAGTGGAGTTCCCTATGGTAATGATTTTTTCTAAAAACACTGATTGTAGTAATCACTAAAGATGTCATTTACTAATTTTACCCTCTTACAAATTACGTAGACTCCCTTTCAAATTTTCAACTAAGAATCATAACAATATACAACCCTTTAAGGTTTTTAATATATTTACATATCCAAAAGGTTACCTTTTATGGGTTTTCAACCATATTGGCCTTGCACCTAATGATTTTGGCCTTTCATACTTGAAAATAATTTATTTATTTTTCAAAATTGAACCTCACAGTACTGAAAGAGAAGGTATAGGAATGAATTCCATATATTGAGGTGAAGGAGGATATGAATATGATGGTGTGACTGGAGCTATCTCACAATAAGTAGTTATTTTATAAGATGGTGCTATGGAAACTATAGATGGGGATGATGTACCTATAGATTCAGTTCTTTTAGGTATTTTATACACTATTTTGGCCACTTTTCTAGTTTTAATTTCTTAGTCAAGTGGGGTTGGTAAATTAAATTGAGTTTAGTTACTTATCTCAGTAATTAATCTATCCAAATGTGATAGATATTGTTTAAAATGCCTATAATCCACTATGGCATCTTAAACCATGTTGATCAATGTGCATAAAATAGGTTTACACTGCATAATGTTTTGGATGTTGTCATCCTTTATGACAATAAGTATGACCTTATTATGTGAGACCCTATATTGAATGTCTTGTGACATTTATTCCAGTCTATATACATAATAATGAATCTGCATGCTAGTGAACATGTTCTAGATCATCTTATTCTGCCATGTATTCGTCCTATCTATGACATTATCTCTTGAGTAAAGAGATTCCTTCAGTGCACCATCCATTTTATTTGGAGTGGATGTATGACCTTTCATGTTTTCCTTCGATTTATTACTTATGATATTTGACTAAATTATCTCTTGAGTTGGGGGGGATTTATTATCCCTAATGAATCTTTGATTAACATGGAAAAAAGAATATCAAAATAAACATAAATATAATGTGCAAGATGTTAATTAAATTACGTAAAACACCCTTTACATATACAATTTATAAACTAATGTAAAAGATAACTTGGGTAGATATCATCCTAAGACATGATTCTTATAATTGGATCATGCCTTACAAAAGATTTTATTATGTCAATAGTGAAATGGCGATGAAAATTGAGAAACCAATTTTTCCCATTGACATCTTTTTGCCCAAATATTTGGTTCTAGTATTAACTACCTTCTAATGTGTTTATTATTCATACATAATAAATTAAATATCATTTTGGATATTGATATTTCATTTTTTATCCCATGTATCATCACTTTAAAGGGAAGATTTGCATTTTATAGCGAGGACCATATGAGATAAATAAAATATTTGGTAATTGAGTTGTTTGGTTAGTACCAATTTATGGGAATAGAAGGACACTCTTGGTGAATGGGAACAAATTATTATTGTATCAAAAAATAGACACCAATGATAATATTACCAAACATATGTTATAATAATTTAAGTTTTTTTCACATGGAGATTTTTAATTTTCCCAAATAAAAACCACACTCTATCATCTCACATGTCTAAAAAAGGAATAATAATAAGGTATAATAGCGATGTGTCCCAATCATGATAAGTGGTCATTAATGAGATAAGACATTATGGGAAATGTAATGGAATTTAATTTTCATTTGGTACTTTATTTTTAGTTATTTAATTCTATTTCATTAAGTTTTTAAATTCATCAAATAGAATAGATTGTTATCGAATAACTAGAGTAGATTTGATTTGATATCAAAAATTTTAAATTGAGTAGATTTCAATAAAAGGTTTGATGTAATTATTTTCATTGAATTTTATTATAATTATATATAATTTTTAATCCTAGAATTTCTTTCCCTGTTACATATAGCCTTGGACACTACCTAGGATTAATAGTATTAAACTATGTTAAGAGGTTCAATTGTCCTCATTAGTAATTAACATAATGGTCATGTCTTCCTCAAGTGAAAAATGGTAATAGTGATTATTATTGATCAATCATTAAGTTTGGATATAAAAAGACAAAAAAAACATTAAAACAACTTTATCCAAAGAACATTTTATTTGTATCCTAATATGATACGACTAGAAGTGTGTGATTTTGAAAGAAAAAACATGTTATTTGTCAATTAAAGGACTAAGATAAAAAAATTAGTGAGCTTACAAAAAACCCTAAGTAATAACTAGAATATAATAATATGGCAGTAGTGTTTACTATACTTGTAGTGTTTGAGGTGTCTTTGATAGTGGCTATAAGATGAATAGGGTTGAAGGTATCTACCTTCATGGATAATGAGAATCCACAAAAGGAAAATACAGGGGTAAATTAGTGATAGTAGTGGCCCCTATTTTTCCTATTTTTTATTTCAAAGAGAACATAAGGAATAATGATCTGCATGTAGGTAGTCATTTTATGGATATGAATGCATAGAGGGTATAGAAGAGTGACAGTGCAATAATTGTGGTGGTGTCAAGAGAGACATTTTTGTCTCGAATCCCAAATAGTAGGTGATGTGGGGTTGAATATGAGATAATGTTGATGGAGGTAATGATAATAGTTGGGAAGTTTGTAGGACCCACCTATGTTATGGTATTTTTATTATCAAACATGATTAGGCTTGTAGTCCCTATAAAATATAAGCAATCCATCATTTTTATAATAAATCCCTAGATGTGATCATCATTGAGGAAGATCAGTTTTATTTGAATGTAATGATCTGTAAGTTCAATGGTTTCTATCCTACCCTCCAAAAAATCCATATATGGATCATGGGTCAATAGCAAGGATTAGTAGAAGGTAAGATCAAAATCAAACCTTATGCTATGGGTATTTTCATACTAATATTTGACTCTATTAAAGATAAAAACCTTATTTTCAATGTTTATGGTTTTGGGAGGAGAAATATATGTTATTAGCTAAATTTGAGTATCCATATTTCAACCCCCTTACTAAATTTTTTAATTCAAAACTGATTTGGCTATGGCTTCCAAACCTTCCTCTTTAGTTTTGGGACCATATTGTTGTTAAATCAATAGGTAATTTTTTTTGGTGAATTTTAGATTAAAGATCCTATACCAAAATAAAAGGGTCATTCAATCTATCCCTTAATCCCAGTTAATGTTGATATTACTACAGAGATTCTAGCCCAAGTGGATTTAATTATGAGGAATAAAACTTCGGTTCAATATATTGATTATGAAGGATTACCTTTTATATGTCATAGATGTTTTCATATAGGTGATTTAGTCAATGATTATTCAAGCATCAAGAAAAAAAATTAAAATACCTAGTGGAAGGATAAAATTTTAGAACATATAATAGCTGAGGCCTTTGTTGAAATTGAAGATGAAAGTGAAGTGCAAAATATGGTCCCAAAAATCCATGTTTAAATATACCCTTATTAGGAGACATAGGTTAATAAATCTTTAAATAATATTACATGTGAATATCCTAAATTTTTCTTAGATGGGATTCCATTTAAGTCCAATTTAAAAGGTGAAGGTTTGCTCTCTAGAGCTCCATTATTGAATCATAAACCAAGAGATGCTCTTATACTCTCCATTCCTATATTTCGTGATTCAAGGGAAGGAGGTGAAAGGAAATTGTTTGTAACAAAAGGAAAGGAAAAGGAAATAAGGATATTGAACCACTGAATATGAACATTAGATCTTGAAATGAAAATGTTATAAAAGGATCTTAGTTATGTTTCATTTATTCATTTTTTTATGTTTGTTGATGTTTTTATTTTGGTGTTGTGTTACATTTTGGTTTTTTTTACAAGTAATATTATATTTTCCAGTTTTTAATGACCATGCATTTTTTTTTTTTGTAATGGGTAGGGTCCCTCTTGGAAACCCCATTCACCAATAATAATAATAATAATATCTATAGATTTAATGTAATGAATTCAATGTAGTTATACTCACAATAAATTTTTCATTTTTTAGACACATATGAAACTCTTTTAGTTTGTCATAGCTACAAATTCACCAATTATTATGATAATTATGGATCTCAATAAGAAGCTATGGGCGTAGGAGATACATGTACATAATAGATGTGATCTTTAAATACCTCATGTTCTAGAATATCCTGAAGAGGATATTTTTTGAGTTGAGATAGTTGATTATATTAAATTTATTTCACTATTCATCTAAATTGATGGTATCCCATAGAATCCAAAATGAACAATTTTGAGACCTAACAATTTTCTTTCCAAATGCTAACTTATGGATAATTCATGTAGTAAATATAGTAATAAATTTTCATATATCAAATTGGTAATTGCTACCCTTCAAACAAATTGTCTCAAACGTAAAAGAAAGAATCTTATTAAAGTATATGAAAAGAAAAATAAAAAAAACAAAAATTTAAACTTTAAATGAGACACTATGGTAATTATTTCTACATACATTTTTAGCATTATTTTGATTTTTCCTTTCTTACTTTAATCCAATGAAACAAATTTTCTCTAAAATATAAGACATTTATATCTTATCCACATTCACAATCATATTCATGTATTTAATGAATACTCATTGGAACCAAGTATAATTTTATTTAATATGTATAATAGTTTTTTAACCTCTATTGGCCTACAATATAGCTATATATTTACATGGTGTTCTAATTTTCCTAAAAATGTAATAATATGTTCGGCTATCCTTTCTTATTTTGAATCAAATGAAGTAAATTTTATCTAAAATGTATGACTTATATTATATTTTATACATTATCAATCATTTTCAAGTATTTTTTACATGCTCAAGGGAACAAGAACTCAATCTCATTCAATTGGTCAATATGTTTTAAAACTATAGTGGCCTACATCAGAACTATATAATCACCTAATAATCTACTAAGCCTAAAAATGTAACAATATGTTTAATATCCTTTTTTATTTCGAACCAAATGTAACAAATTTTATCTTAAATGTAAGATATTTATTATATTGTATGTATTCTCAATCACATTCCATTATTTATGGCATGCTTAGGGGAACAAGAATGAATTCTCTTTCAATTGGTGAATATGTTTCAAATTTATAGTGGCATGCATTAAAATTATATGTTAAAATGTTGAGTTTCCATTATGGCTATAATTATTTCCATACTAAAATATATTCATATGACAACATGGTAAATGTTACCCCTTATAAATGTTGTCTTAATGTAGCCAAATACTCTTAAAAAATGATATAAAAAAATGCCAAAATAAAAATTTAAACTTCAATATAGATAGTATGATAATTATTATTATGTACATTCTACACATTTTTTTAAGTTTTCATTTCATATTTTGAATGAAATGCAACAAATTTTATTAGAAATATAATTCATCTAATATATTTTCCACATCTCAATCGTATTCAAGACTTTATCGCATGGTAATGAGAACAAGATGTCTTTTTACTTAAAATTGATTATATGTTTTAAATCTATAGTTGCCTACATTATAACTATATATTCAAATAGAAATCTAATTATCTTAAAAATGATATAATCTTTTCAATTTTTCTTTCTTATTTTGAACCAAATGTAACATATTTTCTCTAAAATTTAACACATGTATTATATTTTCAACTTTTTAAATCATATTCAAGTATTTTTGTCATATTAAATATTCAATAGATTTTAAAACTATAGTGGACTGAATCATAAATATATATTCACCTGGTAATATACTTAGTCTAAAAATGCAACAAGTTGTTTAGTTTTCCATTCATATTTTTGACCAAATGTAACAAAATTTTGTCTAAAATGTAAGACATATATTATATTTTTCACATTCTCCATCATATTTTTCATGTTTTTGGCATGCTCAAATGAATGATAATAAGTTATTCTTCAACTACCAAATGGGATTTAAATCTATAGTGGTCTACATTAAACTATAGGTTCAATGCAATATGTTGACTTTTCAATATGGTTATAATTATTTAAAAATTAAGAAATATTCATATTAAAACATGGTAAATGTTAACCCTTATTATAAATTATCTTATTCATAATCAAAGACTCTTAGGAAAGGCTCTAAAAATATAAATTCCATAATCAAAAGTTAAACAACAAACTAGACAATGTGATAATTTTTATTATGTATATTATGAGCATTATATTCAGTTTTCCTTTTTTATTTTGAATCTCATGCATACAAAAAATTCAAAAATTTAAGGCTAATGGAAATGGTGAAAGAAAAATTTTAAAAATTAAAAATTCAACCTTTTTTGTTCCAAAGTTAGATATAAATATAGTGCCATTAACATTCAACATTATAAGCCACCCTACACTGCTTGAAAATATGGAATAGGCCATGGACATACATCATAACACAAATGAAAGATTGTTTTGAAACATGTTCTATCCAAAAATGTGTTGGTACACAATGAAAATTTTGGAAACACATATTTTTAATAGTTTGACATAATTTCTCATTAAAATAACCCCCATTTCCCTTCAATATCTTGGACAAAAAAGTGGGGAAATCAAATAATGTAGAAATTATTTTTTGAAAAATGGGCTGCTAAATAAATAATACTCAAGATATGGTTGGCACAGATACTTATTAATAAAATTCAATGTTTTTAAATTTTAATAATTTTTTATAATTTAATTGTTTTAAGAGATAATTAATTTAATATTAACAAAGAGTCAATTTGCTTCTATTCTTCTTTTAGTGAGTCAACACTATTTTGTTTCTTTTTTTAATTTTAGTTACGCTCTATCTTATGGGTTGAAAATAAAATAAAATAAACCTTTAATGCCATTATCTTAAAAAATAAATAAATTTTAACTTATTTATATAAATACTAAGTAAACATTTTATCCCAATGTAAATTCATGTATCATATCATCATTATTAATTTTACAAAAAACAACATAGAGATTTTATGGGAATCTCACATATGCCACAGAGCATCTAATTCATTATTTATAAACAATGTGCCCAATGATAGACACGAGATATGTGTGAACTTCCCTAGTGTGAATCATGCATGCTTAACCATCAAAACATGATTGCATAAATGTCACATTATTATTAAATTAATAATTAATTGCACATATTTATATTTTTTATCATATTCTTTAGAACTTGATCTTAGGTGTAGTATATTATGGGCTTTTTTCATAAAGACATATTTAGTTGATTTACCTTTTTATGTGTATTTATTTATTTTATGGGATAAATTAATAACTTAAGTCTTTAATTGTTATAAAATTTTAAATTTAATTATAAAAATGACATCTACTATATAACAAGTTGTCAATACAATAAGGATATCTAGGATGATCATATAAATTAATTAAACCATATTGAAAATTTTAGACTAAAAACATGGAAGCACAAAAGGTAAGACATACAATAGTTATAGACTATTCACTTTCCATTAACTCATTGATATCTTATATTTAAGACTCACATATAAATTTTTAAATCCCTCTTATTTACCTTGTTGTCTTATCTTTCATTAGCATATGAATCCATAGTTCCCTCCTCTATCTGAATTGCCAACTTGTGAGTGTATATTGATCAAATCTTATGATTGGTATGACGAAAATTATGGTACCTATAACTACCAATCTTTTATGATTATCCTTCACACTCTATCTTCATTGATAAGGATGAATTATTGGATCATACACTTGATTAGGATAGTTATAATTAAATCCTTTCCCCATATCCTCTATCATGATAAATTGTTACACTCTAATAGTTCCTATACCATGAATTTTTCTTATAAATAAAATTATGAGACACTAAGGGAACTATTAAAAAATAATGTAATAGAATGGTGGTATATTATAAAGGATATTTTCTGATAATTGAGTTATTTAATAATGTTATTTGGTCTTAGTTCCTCCCTCTTGGTGTAAACATATGATCCACCCTATTCAAAAGTCATAAATAGTTGAGATCCTAATATAAATAATACCATAATAGTTGAGCATACAATTTTGAAGCTTTATGCCAATTTTATTCACATGAAGTGTGTTGAACACTTGAAATGTGAACATATCATAACATTGAGTAATGTGAATTTTCAAGAGAGACATATATAATGTTGATCACATTTTTAATTTTGTGAGATATTATTTAGGAAGATTGATTTAACATTATTAAGTTATTTTTTATACTTTTTAAAGAATTTAATTCATCTAAGAGAGACATTTTTTATCAACATCACTATATGGGGATGGGGGGGGGGGGGTGTTATCAACATTCATTATAACAATTATCTTCTCACAGTAACATAATAATAAATCCTCTCATTTCACCTATTCCAAAATACATCACAATATATTGTATTTCATGAAAATGATAAGAACTAGGATAAATACAAATTAGGTCTACATAATTTGTAGAAATGAATAAAATTAAAAGAACATAAAATTTTGAGATGTATCAATTTTAAGGTGCATATATTGGGTTTTTCATATGGTTTTCTAGGTTGAAAGCATCCATATTTATTAATGGATCAATTAAATTTTAAAACAAATTATTATTGATCAGTGTCATTTGTATCAATATACACAATTGTTTATTCTGAAAGCTACATAGATAACAAACAATAAAAGTCATTAATTTTATAATTTAAAAATCTAGTCACAATAGGAGAATTTTTTTCATTCACATAGATAATAATACACATTATAGATGTTGGGTGTAATAATTAGGGTTTAAGGAATCAAAACATCAAAAAATAATGAAGAGATACCTAGTAAACATAATAAAAAATCTCTTCGATTGAGGATAGAGGATTTAAATCACCATTTGCATATGAGAAAGCTCATGTTTTATTGTGCTATGTTAGAATCATATAACTTGAATATATGAATTTAATACAATAGATATCTTTAAATGTTTGTTATGGGATGACACTCATCATATAGTAAAATCCTATGTTTTGACAATAGGTGACCCTTATGAATTTAAAATTCAATTAGAGATGTTAACCAAAAATTTATGATATTTGGAATCCTTACAATAGTTAACCATATTTCAGTTAATAACTTTAGGAAAAGAGTGTGGTACATGGATCTCTTCATATTTTATGTCTAATTTAAAGACTTTAAAACCACCACTTCCTCTCTTTCCACTATAAAATTATGCACAAGGTCACTCAAATGCATGATGTCCTTCCTTCCCACATATGAAACCTATTCCTTTTAATCTTCACCTCTGCCTCTACCTCTTACTTGCCACTTCTCATAGAATATGATCCTTTCCTTGCTTTTTAAGGCCAAAATGATAGATTATTTTTACCATTACTTCATATACTAAAAAGAGCTTGTGATGTTTCTAAACTGATTATATCCACATACATTTTCATTATTATTAGAACTATATAAAACTAATAAGTGAATCACTTTATTAACCCTTCCCCCTACTAAAAAATGTTTATGATGCTTTTATACTAAATATATCCCTTTACCTTGTGAATAGTAAATAAAGTGCATGAAACTAATAAGTGAATCATTTTACTTTAAAAAATGTGTGTGACTAATTATGGATCTCATCTAAGTTAAACATAGGAGTTAATTCCAATTGAAACTAAAATAAATTATGGTAAAAAAAATCCATGGGATTGATACATCTTATTTACAACATAAAAGTGAAACTAACTAAAACACTAAAAAATATGGTGATTTTAATAGATTTAGGATTTCCAAATCAATGATGAAATCCATGTTATAGGGTTTTAGCCTATAATTCAATATAATTAACCCTAGTTTTTTATTATTTTAGGAATTTATGTGTTTAATTTCTAAACAATAAATGGGTCTAAGAAATGTAAATCAATGAATAATATACTTTAATTAACCTAATAATTTATGTAAATAGATATTAGTTTTGCCTTTTATAAATATATTAGGAAGTGAGAGAAAATATAACTTAGCTTATTTTGGTTAATCTGGACTGAGACATGGCTTGATACTATAGGAGCAGGACTAGAAAATAGCCTAGAATAGGTTCTTGAACTTGATTTATGGGTTGGATAGGATAATCAAAAGTGTAAACCCTATTTTCCTAAAGTTTAATCTTTTTGGGTTTTGTTCACTTGCTCACAGTGAGCCTGTGTACCAGATTTTGTCTTCATTGTCAATAGAACTCCCTATAGGGTTGATTCTTCATGTACTTAGATATTATGTGCAATTAAAAGAAACTTTAGCAAATAGGGAAAAGGGGTTAGTATGTAAAATATACACTAGATTCACTTCACACCCAGTATATGAGCACACTACCTACATACGAATACTTCAAAGAGGGATCAAGCTAATGTAGTTCTCTCATTGAAGTGTTTGGTGTGATTATGTGTGATGTATGTAACGAGATGAAAAAATGGATGTACTATGGATGACTAGGGATTGGTATGAGTGCTTGAATAGGATTTAAATGATCTTTAAAGGTTGTATGTAGAGAATAAGGAAGAGTGATTGAGTGTAATTATTTTTATTCTTGTTTATTTCCTGTAAATGAGTGCCAACCCTGTTAAATAAAATTTCAAATGCCTTTTATAGGGTAATTAGTGATTGTGGGTTAATTGAATTTGTATTAGGCTGACAAAGAAAAAGATAAGGATCCAAAATAATTTTATCATTAGGATTAATTTTTAACTTGGATAATAATGCCAAAATCAAGACACCTTGGGTTTCAACACTCTTGTCCAAGTTGGGTGCTATTGTCCTAAGGGGATGAGACCTAGGGGCATATATCTGGGCCTGAAGGGGATGCCTATGTTTGAAAGAGCTAAGTCTAGAATGCTATGGATGACTAGGAATTAGTGAAAGAATATCCTATAAGGTTTATGTGAGAAAGAAGGAGGACCTATGGGGTGGGTGTCATTAGCCATGCCTAAACATCCAATTTCACATTTTATACGACGACATTTGCCCCCCCTTTATTCTAGTGATTTAACAAAGCAAAATACTAGGATAAAGGAAAAAAAGAAACCATACCTAAACTTACCTATAAGGGATAAGCTAATGAATTTGTGTGATGTTGGATGTGCATAAAGAGATCACACTACAAAGTGTGAACCTACAAATGAAAATATAAATTAGATCAGTTCTTACTATATACAATATATCTAAAATAATAATGTATAAAATTGTACTAAGAGGAAGAGAAAGGACTGAATACACCTCACCAGGTAAACAAACTAATACAAACCCTATTGTGATGTTGGACTATGTTGGATTGTGTTGAGTATGTGTTGAGTCAAGAGTAATATTGTGAATAGAGTTGAGTGATCAATTTCCTAGAAGGTGGCTCAACAATGCAAAGGCTAACCCTTTGGATCTATCATCACCAACTAAGTGAATTTAATGAATCATGTATGTGTTAATTGATATCTGGACTATGTGTCTAATCCCTCTGAATAGGTGGCTCAAGAATACAAAGGCTGGAACTTTGGCTCCATTGTTACCCCATGAAGTGAAGCTTTGAAGTGATTCTAGTATAGAATAAATGTCATATGAGATGGCTCATGAATCCTATGGATGTTTTAGAAATATGAAAATGTGACGTGGATAGCCTAAATGTATCCTAGAAACTAGGCCACTCTTGGTCATTTTGAAAGATAGAGGCTAGGCTTGTATTCTAAAAATAATGTACTAGGCTTATATGAAAGCCAACTAAAGAACTTGAGTACTTAAAAATCTAAACTTGTATGAAATTTCAACTTGAAAATGATGCCAAACACCTACAAGTAGAGTAAGGCATGTAACTACTGGGAATACTCAGAATAAAATGAACTCATAAACAAAAGAAGATCGATGTGTTAAGCATATTTCCCCCAATCAATGATGTTTGGAACATGGATTATAATCTAGAAGTTATGCCAACTGCCTAACCTAAACTAAAATTGAGAACCATCATGGCATGGATGATAACCTCCTATATTAGAGAAAATTATACTTAAACTATTGAATTTGATTGATCTAGAAGTGTAAAAACTATCTCAAAACTATTTTTTTTCCTATTTATATAAAAATTGAGTGTTTTCTACCTGGGTAGGATTGTCAAAATGTTAACACCCCTATGTTTAGTTCTGCTATTCATTTCTAGTGTTTTTCTCTAATTTGAAAACTGGTTATTGATCTAGAACTGTCACTATATTTTTGTTCTATTTTCCCCAATTTGACCTCTAAATTCTTTACTAAATGGTCTAAGTATTGTTGTTTCAATGATTAGGAGCTTTGGTCTCTATGAAAAATCCCTTGTTTGATGTCCCCTCTTCTTAGTGTAGGAATGATGAACCTCTAATGACTGCACTCAGAAGAAAAGAATCCTGCAAGTGTGTTATGTTGTATAGATATATTATATAGCATTTGATAGTTGAAAATATGTTTCAATATATAGCAATGTTTGTATTGATAGTTTGTTAGATCAACAAGGGTATGCTTAGATAGATATACAATGTAAAATCATGTGCAAAGTACTAACTAGAATTAGAAATGTTAGATGTTAGTTGTTAGTTGTTAGTTATTATTTGGAGGGATGGAGTATGATCTCCATCATGGCATCTGAGAAAGCAAGAGAAGTGCATGATGTGGATCATGGAAATTCACACATTGAGAAACAAATAAGAAAATAAGTAAGAAGCATACAAGGATGGACAAGTGGCCATGCAAACAAAGGACATGGGCACATGTCACTCAAATTGAAAATCAAACATAGAAGTAATGTTCATATGCCACATACACATACAAGTGAAACAAGCAAAGGACATTGGCAAATGTCCTAAGTCACACATATGAATAGAATCAAATGACATTGGCAAATTTCCTAAGGCACAAATAGGATATAAGCAGGAACTAGAAATATAATCACACAAGCTACACTAAGCAAGAGGAGAAATCATGTAATAACTAGAAAGGTAAAATCACATCTAACTATTCAAAAAATATATAAAAGTAAGAAAAAAATGTGTAGTACAAGACTGGGTATATGCTAAGAAACACATAAGTGCTAGATACTAGTGAAATGTTAATATAATAATCTGTGTAATCTAGAAAGGAATGTACATTAGCATGATAACTCAAAATGTGTAGTGTAGGAATGACATAACCTAGATGGTATAGTCATGTATAATATGCCCCCAGTGGGAATATGTATGTCGATGTGCATTTTGAATGTAGAATTAGGATGCCCCCTTAATGGGTGGAATGAAGCAATCAAGGAACTAGAAGTCACTGCACACATTTAAATAAGATCAAGTGAAGCATGGTAATGTAGATAATTGACAAACAATAGCATAGAACAAAAAATGTAAGTCTAACATAGTAGTAGAAATGTAAAAAATGGATGATGCATATAATTGAATTTTTTTTGGTATTTTGACATTGTTGAATATTTTTGGATTTTGAAATGTTATATTATTTTTGTATTTTAAAATATTTGAGCTATGTACATTGAATCAAGAGAGACTATGCACAAGAAATTTTAAAGGAACTAGTACAATCAAGTAATATGGAGCTATGTACAAGTAATGTTGTGAATAAATGATACCAACTGATGAGTCTCATAGGAGACTCCTTATCATATTGTCATGTATCAAGAAAAAGGATCATGCATAATCATGAAGCATGATGGAAATGTTGAGACTATGGTTTTGAAAGTTGTATATGTTGTAAATTATCTCAAATATCTATAGTGAAAACTAACTGTGGGGTCCCATTTTCACTTTTAGAAGTGGATGAAACTATAGGGCTCTTAGGGACCCATCTGGTAGTAGGATATGCTCTTTGAATAAATGCCCTATGTGTAGATGCATAAGATCTCAATGAGACTACCCTAGGTGTGAATATGGTAGCTAAAATTTATCTAGAATTATAAATATATGTAGGTTTGTGAAATCTCTATGTTGATGATGAAGATCTCAATTGTGGTTGAATCTAGACTAGAGGAAGAACTGCAATAGGTTCAGGAGCTAAAACTAGATCAAAAGGGGTACTAACCTGATTGACAAAGCTATAACCATGGGTATAAAAACATGTCTACCTTTGTAAACTTGGGTGCTAAAATGTACTTCATAATCTAATATAGTCATAGAGTTGGTATTAGGTGTGATATAAAATCTAGATGATACACGTTTGAAGAGAGGATGGATATATATAACCACTAGTGTTTTCTTGTGTCTAGTAGTGATTCGAAGATACTTAAAAGTAGTTAAAGAGTTAGATAAATCTAAGTAGAAACTATGTATATAAATATGTTTATAAATAACATTCCACATTATAGATAGCAAACAAGGGATAGAGAACATGAAATTATGCATTAATGCATAGAAAACTTTGACTTGAATAATGACATTTCTAATATGTTATTCAAGATTGTCTTGTAAATTTTTCCTCATGAGATAGAGAAAGTATGTAATAGAGATCAGAACATTGTGTATGAATACATTTAGAACTTTGATATGTGATATGACATTTATAATGTTTTTAACATGATAAAATTGAAAAGAAATCCACATGAGAGATAGAGAGCAAGTGATAAAAAGCATTAATTTGTGCATGAATGTATAAGAAACTTTGGCCTATGCTATAAAATTTCTAGTGTGTTTACCATGATAAGCTTGATATTTTTTCCACATGAGGGATATAAATCAAAGGATAGATAACATGAATTTTTTCATAAAGGCATATAAATTTTTGACATGAAATTTAATATTTTGAATGCATTTATCAAAATGGATTTCTTAATTATTCCATATGAGTAAAAGAGAAAATGCAAAAAAAAAATTGAAGTCTTGGGAATTTTTTTCAATGCAGTTTGTAATATCATCCCATATAATGAAACATAAACATGAAATTCAAATGATGAATCTTTGTACTAACATATGATATACTTCATCATTCATATACATGATAGGGCCCACTATGGTTTCCTTGTTATTTGCAAGAAATGTAAAAAAAAATTGTACATAAGTGAGAATCATTTTTACAATTTGATTATGGATGTAAGATGATACCTCAAGAAGATGAATAGGAGATAGTACATGCAGATAGAGATTTTTGAAAAATAATATGAATTTTTTAAATTTGAAGTGATTTTCTGATTTTAATATGCAACTAAAAATTTAGAAAATGATTGGAAAATTACTAGAAATTTACTGAGACCTAGTTGATGCAACTAGGGTTTGAAATAAAACATTTTAAAATTTTACTACAAAATTTTAAAATTTGAGAGGAATTTTTTATTTATAAATATAGTAAAAATCAAGAAATTATGGTAAAAAATTATAAATAATTTACCCCAGGGTTTCTAGGGTTTTTGTGGAAAAATTCAAAGTAAGCAGGGTTCACCAAATATTTTATTGTTTTATGAAATTATGTGTTTAATTCCTAAATATTAATTGGATCTAAGCAATGATAATCATTGAATAATATGATTTAATTAACCTACTAATTTGTGTAAATAGATTATATTTTTACCTTTCATAAATATAGTAGAAAGTGAGAGAAAATAGAACTTAGCATAGTGAAAGGATACATTGGACGTGCTTCACACCCCATATGTGGGAAAGTTTCCTAGGTACCAATACTCTGAAGAGGGATCAAGATAATTTAGTGTGATTGTGTGTGATGTATGCAACTAGATGTACTTTGGATGACTAGGGACTAGTATGAGTGTTTGAATAGGTTAGAAATGCTCTTGGAAGGTTGTATGCAGAGAATAGGGAAGAGTGATTGAGTGTACTTGCTTGTATTCTTTATTATTTATTTTAAATGAGTGACAAACCCTCTAAATGGACTTTGAATGGATTTTTATAGGGTCTTAATGATCGTGGGTTAAATGAACTTGTATCAGGCCAACAAAGAAAAAGATAAGGATCCAAAAGAATCTAACCATTAGGAGTAATTTTAAACTTGGAAAAAAATGCCAAAATTAGGACACCTTGGGATTTATCACTCCTATCTAGGTTGAGCACTACTATCCTAAGGGGATGAGACCTGGGGTATATATCTAGGCCTAAAAGGGTTGCCTAGGTCTAAAAGAGCTAAGTCCAGAATGCAATGGATGACTAGTAATTAGTGAAAGAATAGCCTAGTAGGGTTGTGTGAGTAATACAAAGAACCTATGGGTTGCACATCATTATTCATGCTTAATTTATCCAATTTTTCATTTTATATGACTACACCTAGCTTAATCATATTTTCCCATAGATAATTACCATCATTCACTAAAAAAAATTTCAAGTTCATCTTTCCAAAGGAAAATATTAAGTTACAATTGATCCTTATAATATTTTTAGTTGGATTTTATGTAAGACCAATTATTTGATCATATAATCTAATACTTGGATGCACTTAGCTTATTTAGATGAGATTGATTCATTCTAAATTACATAATTGTGTTATGTTTTTGGATAATAATGAATGCATATCATTTGTGTCAAAGCTTAAATTAAACCTATCCCACCCTATAGATCACATATATGATCATCTAGTGTGCCCTAAAAGGAGGAATTTAATTATTATTATGTTTTACCCTACATATATTTGATTACCATCCTATATAATACCTATTACTAATGATAATATTATGGTTGAGCTTGCACTATTTGAGCATTATATTTTTTAACATACTACATTTTATCTTACTATGTTTGATTATAAAACATCATCATATAATGTATGATCTCTTAGAGCTTCAAATGTTATATTTTCACCTTTGAGACATAAAATATGTAGTCATCCACATACTTGAATTGATTGAAAACTTAGAGTATTTATTTCGCCATTATAGATTCGTACCTAGTCTAAAATTTTTCTTCCAATCATTATGTGTATATTCCTCCTAAGGATGATGAGTTTTATTTCACATCTCATGACTATTTTATAGATGCATCGATTGAGATATCACGTTCCTATAGTTAGTTATTTTATGATACAAACCATATTATTCATTAGCACTGAAAACTTGCATAATGAGCTTCATTAATACATATTTATATTATTATAGACATTTATATTATTATTATAGATTTTTATTTCACATCTCATGACTATTTTATAGATGCATCGATTGAGATATCACATTCCTATAGTTATTTTATGATACAAACCATATTATTCATTAGCACTGAAAATTTGCATAATGAGCTTCATTAATACATATTTATATTATTATAGACATTTTGTTTTACATATATGTTTTCTTTTATATGGAATGAATTCCATGATTTTATTACTTACAGTTTGGTAGCCTTCTTGTCTCTCATATATTTGGTTTTTTGACACTTGCATTCTAATTTCATTGCAATTATTCTAGACTTTTCATTTATGTTGACTATTATGTTGAATTTTCCCTAGTCCATTTGATTGATTATTCCACTCTGAATACTTGCATCATCTTCATGATGATAATAGCATATATTGACAATTTTACCTACCATGCATTTAACTACAAGGCAAGTTATAAAATTCTTGGAGTCCTCCTTATTTTCTTGCTTTTGTATGTGCCCTTAGGCTTTGATTTATATTATTTGAACCTTGTTCGTGTGTGACCCTATGTTTTTTTTATCATCTATCTTGCAGTAGATTTTTTTTAAATGTCACAATAATTATAAAATAAACAATAAAATAAATCACTTATCATTGGTTCAGCATTTACTTTTATTATAATTTTTATATCCATGCTTTACATATGTGTTTTTCATGGTGTTTATTTGAGTGGGTTTTATGTAGATATACAAATTACATGATTATAGATTATTCATATGTCATGCAACTACATGGCCAATTCCCTTGGGGAGAGGGGTATGATCACATTGGTTTCACACCTAATGTAAGAGAAACCTCATATAATAGGATTCACATGGTTAATTTTTCCTTGCTATATATTTACTCATATTGAGCTAATTTACATCGAAATATATTTCTATTATCTATATCTTATGTGCTATATGGATATTAACATTGATTGGTCCTTTCTTGCATATAATGTGAGTCCTTTCTTGCATGTACATGTGTATTATTTCTATGTTTGTGTTTATTTGTCTATAGAGGATTATCTTGTTATATGGTTGTCTTGTGAGTCTCATCCTTGCATGTTGGTTTACTAAATTTTTTATAGTCACTAACTTTTGTGTTACTAAACTAGGTGTGATTTATTATGATATATTATGGCTATTTCCATGATTACTATCAAGCATATTTTTTCCCAGGTCAAGAAAAATGTAAATTATTTATTAGGGCATCTTGTTTATACAAAGGCATCCCAAACTATAAATGCATTTGAGAGAGAGAGAGAGAGAGAGAGAGAGAGAGAGAGAGAGAGAGAGAGAGAGAGAGAGAGAGAGAGAGAGAGAGAGAGAGAGAGAGAGAGAGAGAGAGAGAGAGAGAGAGAGAGAGAGAGAGAGAATGAATTCATCAATTGTGCATCACCCTCATGTATCAAAAGAAGGTTTTAGGTTAATTTCATGTACTTGCATCTTTGAAGAGGATGAACATAGGATTAATTTATATTATATCCACATTTAACATATTTATTTGAGACCTGATTCTAACTTATGGGATATGTAGCTTGAACTCATATAAGGTTTCTCAACCTATAATTTATTTTGGTTATCAGTTGGTAGAAAGATATTTTAATGATAAGGAATAAGACTTTATTTTTTCTCAATAGAATAGAGAATCACAAGTATAGATGGGCATGACATATAGTATCAAAATGGCATAGAGGAATTTAAAATCTAATAGTGATCTCAGGACATAAACGATGCAGGAGGATATTATCGTCAGATAAAACAAGTGATTAATTATCCTTCCCAAAGAATGAATGACACAAGTGTGGATCCTATCCTTGAACATTAAGATCTCCAAATTTGATACATAGTTAGTTAAAAAATTAAATGATCTATATCTACATTAATAATTTTTTAAATCATCAAGGTGTGATTATCCTAATATTTATTTCCTCTTTTCAAGTTTGATTGTCATTTTAGTACTTTAATTTTTAATGTTAACTATTTTAGCCATTAGGACATATTTTAAAGTACTATTTTATATTCTTAAATTATAGATGTTACTAGTGCAATAGTTATCTCTTGTTTTCATTGATAAACACTTGAAATATAAAAAATTGAGTAATAATCTGCAAAACTTTTCAACATAATAGGGCATAATGCTACGATTATTTCCTATTTATGAAACACAAGTAAATATTTTAATGACCTTGTGCCTTAACATTAGGCGTATGATTGAGGAAATTTAACAATTACACTTTGAAAAAAATGTTTTCATGTGGATTTCAATTATGGATTTACCACATTAAGTTTTATTTCTTGGTTACATTTTACAATGTATATGTTAATCAATGCCTTTTCAATAATAGCACATCTCTAATATATGTTATTTCAAGAAATGTTTGATACATGTACCTACTCTTATGTAGCAACATTAAATTTTTTGATAAACCAATGCAATGATTAGTTTAAGATATATTAATAAGTGTTGTCATTGATGTCATTTGATATAAAGATTGATGTCATTGATGTCAAGATGCATGGTGAGTGGTTTGTGAGATATGAGCCTTGTGACAAGATAGAATATGAAGGAAACCTAATGTATCTCTATTGAGAGATAATTTTAAGGTAACATAATGATTATTATGAGGTTTATGTCAAGGTTCAGGCCAAGGTAAGCATGTTTGAGTACTAGTCCTTGAGTATAAGGTGTCGTAAAAATCCTAGTCATATGATGAGAATGTGCATGATAAGAATAAAGAGGCATGTATATAAGTATGAAATTATTTTAGGAACATGTAAGGTAGGTGATCAAGATGAAGAAGATTTAAAGAGTGTTTCAAGATCAATGTTTAAAACTATCAAGTGTTTGAACCTAGTAAGTGACTCAAGAAGGTTTGTGTGTAGGATGCCTAGTCTTGTGCATATAAGAGCATGGTGACATGGTGACATGTATTAAAAATTTAATAAAATGATTTATAAGGTTTTTTTATAATATAAATGAGATATTTGATCACTCAAGAGAGTTTCATGGTGAGCCTACAGGGCTAAGACCTTATATCCAAATCTGTAATTAGACTAGTTCTAGACCATGCCTAATCTAATGAGGTGTCATAAGGTGTTGTCAAGGCATATGAAGGATGTAATTTAGTTTTTTAACATAAGATATGTTTATTTAGTTTTTATATGAGGTATTGAGATCTTTTAAATTGGTTAGAAGTTTGATTTCAAGGCCTAATGTGACTTATAAGTCAAAGCCTAGAGAGCAAAGATAGAGAGAGCATGGCCTAATGGAGTATCAAGATCAGTTTATAAGAGAAATTTTGAGTATGTGAGAATAGATGGAAGTGTTTCATGTTGTATAAAGTATGTTTCCCAAGTTTAAGATCAAAATTTAAAGGTTAAAGTAAGAAAAAGTGTTTTGAGGTCTCTCATTTGCACAACATGAAGAGTTCTCAATCTGATAAGAACTTTTAAGTGTTCATTGGCACATGTAACCTCTGTATTAGAACCGATTATATTCATTATATATGAGTAAGCGTCCTATGTCATATTTCCAATCATTAGTTTATGGAATGAGGGGATAAGATTTATGAATGATCATTAAGACTAGAAGATGGTTTAAACCCTCAAAGAACCCTAATAATGACCTAATATGAAATAAGTTGTTCTAAAGTTCTCATAATGGTTTGGTATGTCTATTTAAGTTATTTTAGGTTGTATTCAACTCTTCCATCATCTGTAGGAGTGATTGGTTTTTTAGGAGTGAGTGAAACCTAAAGAAAAAGCCTTATTTCTTGGATATTTTTTGTAGTTTATGTCCATGGTGTTTTATGATTACTATCTATCCTTTAGATTTGTTAATCTTTTCATCCAAGTTGACTAGTTGCTAATAGACATAATGGTGCAAACAAAGAGAAAACCAAATAGAAGTGAGAAGTTAATTTGGAATGTGTTATCATGGATTAGGGATGAATACAAATGCATGGAGACATTTTTAAATAAATAGTAAATATTTTCATGGTGGATATAAGTTATTTAGGTTAGTGATTATGATGAAAATATTGCTCATAAATTGACCTATCTAGTGCATATAAGATAGTGAAGGTGTAAGGTTATGAGATTAGTCTACAAGAAAAAAATTGTCATGTGACCATGTTATCTTTCTATCTTATATTTTGATAATGATATAATAAGATCATAAAAATTAATTGATATTATTTGAAAGTGATCATAAATTTGGTGAAGGTCATTTTCACCATTATTATACTTTAAGGCAAACTGACAGTTCTAGGTAAGCAAGATGTAGCAATGAGTTTAAAACTTTATGACATGAGTTTATATTATAATAAACATGATTTTATTATTTTTGAATTTTAATTGATATCCATGATTTTTATAGGATTGGAAGTTAGTGTAGGAGGTTGAAACATTTAAGAAAAAATGGCTTGTCTAGCTGAGTAAGGTTTGAGAGAGAGAATGTCAACAAATTGGTCTGCAAGACCAATAGTTGCAATTTGAGATTATAATATATTTGTTGAATATTGTTTTGAGGATTTTTTAATATCATATTAATTCATTTTAATTTCTTGTTTTTGTGCTTATAGGTGTCAAAATTTTAAGTTTCCATGACTATGTTTTGAGGTTGGTCGGTAGTTCTGAGTGAGCTATTTATAAAGAAGGGTTTGAGTTATTTTGCCCCAAGCTGTGAAGTATAAATCACATGGTGATGAACCTAATTTATTTTATATTATTTATGATTTATTTTTTCCATGGTTATTTGTCAAATTTATGTTTATGCTTTAGTTTTTCAAGATAAATGTTTTGGGTATGCACAGGCCTAATAATGAATAGTGTTAATGGTGAGCTTCAAGTGGTGGTTGAAGCTAAAAAGGGTTATAAATCCTACATTATTTTAGAATAGGTCCATGTAAGTGGAATATGATATTTTACTTCCATTTTAAGTGTTTTAATGTTCTCCTAGGAAGGTAAAGTGTAACATGTCCTAAATAGACCTAATAGAATTAGATCTCCACAAGACTTAAAGGTGAGATAAGGCCTAATTAAGGTATGTCATGTTGGAAATATTGTCATTGATGTCAAAGGTCTAGAATTATTGGTGATAAAGGCCCCATTGCATTTAATGTTGTTTATAATAGATATATCTTGGCTAATGTGAGTTAATATTTATTTAATATTAATGAATATATTTTTGGTTGCATATGAGACAAAAGAAGGACCCATGGAGAAGTCAAGGAGCCACAGGGTAAAGACAAAAGAAGGATGGGACGCATTTTCCCATGAATAGTCATCTTGGGGAATTCCAAGAGTCACTAAGTGAAGAAAAAAGAGGAAGGGCATAATTTCTCATGAAAGGACACTTTGAGGAATACAAAAAGTCACCAAGATAAGGACAAAAGAGGGAAGGATGTTTTTGCTCATGAAGGGTCACCACATGACTTTTTAAAGGTAAGGATATGAAGGGTCATACAAGTTTGGCACCATTTCCCATGAGGATTGAAGGGTCACAAAGGAGGAAGGCCAAAAGTCATTTGGAAATCTATAAATAAAGGCTTGAGAAGCCATTTGTAATATGAGAGATAGAGGTTGATTTGATATTGTAATATCTAGCTTAGAAGAGTATTTTTGAGTGATGAATATGATTTATATTTGTTATATCTAGCTTAGAATAGAAAAGAGATTTTTTAATAAACTATCATTTGTTGAGATAACAACATTGAGAGATAGTTGTGTGGTATACACAAAGGGGTTGGTGCTCCTGTGGGTTGGTGCTCATGAATAGTTGTTGGGTTGGTTCTCGGCAAAGGGGTTGGTGCTCCTATGGGTTGGTGCTCACAAATAGTTGCTAGGTTGGTGCTCGGTAAAGGTTTTGGTGCTCTTGTGGTTGGTGCTCATGAATTGTTACTAGGTTCGTACTTGGCAAAGGGGTTGGTGCTTCTATGGGTTGGTGCTCACAAATAGTTGTTGTGTTGGTGCTCAACAAAGGGGTTGGTGCTCTAGAAAGTTGGTGTTTGTGAATATTGTTTGGGTTGGTGCTCATTCATATACTTGAGATTATTCTCCGTGGTCTTTCCCACATTGGGTTTCCACGTTATATCTGGTGTCTCTCTCTATCTTGTGTGGTGTTTATTGTTTGAGTTTTATTGCATATCTTGAATGTTTGATTAAGTGTAATTTGGTTAAGAGAAAGTTTTATAAGATATATGATATACTGATTCACCCCCCCCTCTCAGTATATCCTATGTTTAACAATTGGTATCAGAGCAAGGTTCTTTTTGAAAAGTTTTACAACTTGAAGGTAGATCGAGAAAGCACAATGGCTGGGTCACATGAAGGATTTTCTACAAATAAGGCACCTTTGTTTGATGGGATGAATTATGCTTTTTGGAGCATAAGAATGAGGACTTATTTGATGGCCCTTGGATTTGACATATGGAAAGTAGTGGTGGAGGAATATGAAGAGCCACAGACATCTGCAATTACTCCAGCAGAAAATAAGGCAAGTGAATGTAATGCTAAAGCTTTAAATGTTATTAAATGTGGTTTATGTCAATCTAAATTTTTTAAAGCTATGAAATGTAAATTTTCTCATGAAACTTGGGTAAAAATTGAGAGTATTTACAAAGGTGATGGAAAGGTTCAACAAGCTAAGCTTCAGACTTTTAGAAGATAGTTTGAAAGTTTGAAGATGGAAGAAGAAGAAGATATAGCAAATTATCTTTTGTGAGTTGATCAAATCATAAATCAGATTCAAGGTCTTGGAGAGACATAAGATGAGTCAACATTGGTGAAAAAGGTATTGAGATATCTACCAATGAGATATGATGCAAAGGTTTTGGTAATCGAGGAGATGAAGAATTTATCCAAGCTAAAGATGGATGAGCTTCATGGTATTCTCACAGCATATGAGATGTGAATAGAACAATAAAAACCCTCAAAGAGAGAAGCAGCTTTCAAGACAACAAAGAATGAGAAAGCTAAGATTCAAGAATCAAGTGATAGTTCTAGTGATGATGAAGATGACAATAGAGCACTTTTCATTCGCAAGCTGAAAAGGGGAAAAGGTAATATCAAGGAAAATTACCTTTTAAATGTTTTAATTATGGAAAGATTGGACATTTTTTAGCTAGATTCCCAAATAAGGGTAATGATGATGATGAAGAAAAGCCTACATACAAGAATAATTTCAAATGCAAATCTAAGAAGGGATTCGAGAAGAAGAGCATGTATTCTAAAGATCCTAGCTCAATCAAAGATAGTGGAGTCAATGATTCAGAAGAAGAAGAGATTCTATTCATGGCCATACATGAAGGTGATCAAGAAAAAGAAGAAGAGGAGGAAGCTGAAGTGAATATGGAAGGAGAACTCATTTGTGCCCTGGAAGAGTTAAAAGCTGTTGAGAAGAAGAATCAAAGATTAAAGTGTCAGATCGAGAAAAATGAATAGGAGTCAAAGGAAATGATTGAAGATCTACAAGCACACTTTGAAGAAACCAAGAAGAATGAAGAAGATCTCATAGCATAGTTAGAAATAGAAAGAAAAGAATGTGAAAGGTATGTTATTGAAATTCCCTCTTTAAAAGAAGATATTAAGAAAGCAGTCAATGATAAAGTAGTTAGTGACTCAAAATTTGAGGATAGCACTAACATATTGAATAAGATATTAGAAAGTGAAAAGGTGAATTCAGATAAGATAGGTATTAGATTTGAGAAAAAGAGCTATGCTGAAGCTCTTACAAAAGAGGAAACAAAAAGGGGAGAAGTGAAGAATACATAGGACATTTCAAACAGAGAAGGCTGTAGGAAACAAAGCTACAAAAGGCAATCAGGTCAGAAATATACAGATAGGTCTTATTTTTATGGCTATTGTTTTTATTATAATGGATATGGTCACAAGAAATTAGAATGTAGAAAAAGAGCTAACAATTTCAAAAATAAGGAGAAGGAAAGTCAAGTAGAGTCAAGCAGAAGCCACAACCCTTTTGCTCCTTTATCAAGCTTTGATGAAGAGACCATAGTATGTTACGAGTGCAATAACTTCGAACACATAGCTCGGTATTATAGAAGCTTGTTCGAGTTAGTTTAGAAGGATCAGATTTTCAAATATCCATTCATTAAGAAGAAGGTTCAGACATGTTCATGGCAGAAGAAACAACTTGAATATTCTATGATGGTTCAGATAGCTCTGCATGTAAGAAATAAAGATCAGCTATGGTTAATTTATAATGGATGTTTGAGGCATATGATAGGAGATAAAAGTAAGTTCATAACTCTTAAGAAGATCAATGGTGGTACAATGAGATTTGGAGATAAAACCACTGCCAGGATAGCTGAAAAAGGTACTTTGAGTTTGGATTATGGTAAAACTAAGACTAAAAATGTTTTGTATGTAAAAGGTATTAAGCATAATCTATTGAGTGTTAGTAAAATATGTGATCAAGCATACACATTAAAGTTTCATGATGAAGGTTGTGAGATTAGAAGAAAAGATTCAAATGAGTTGATTGCAGATGCTCAAAAGATAGGGAACAATGTGTATGTATTATCAGATATCTTCTCAAAGGCATGATCAAAGGACACATTCAAATATATATGAGAGGAGTTGGGAGTAATTTATATTACTTCCTACCATTGATGTTCAGCACCAGTTTAGGGGGAGCTAAGTGTTAGCTCCAGCTAGGCCCTTTGCCAATGATGTCAAAGGGGGAGAATAATAGGTACAGGTGCAGAAATAGGTATAGGGAACAAGTATAGGTTGCTACAATAAGGGGGAGTTACTGTATGTTTTCAGATGATAGTATGTGTAGGTGATAGGATGTGGTAGTTTCAAGATTGAGGTTATCATCAATGACAAAGAGGGAGATTGTTGTAAATATTGTCATTGATGTCAAAGGTCTAGAATTATTGGTGATAAAGGCCCCATTGCATTTAATGTTGTTTATAATAGATATATCTTGGCTAATGTTAGTTAATATTTATTTAATATTAACAAATATATTTTTGGTTACATATGAGACAAAAGAAGGGCCCATAAAGAAGTCAAAGAGCCATGGGTTAAAGACAAAAGAAGGATGGGACATAGTTTTCCATGAAGAGTCATCTTGGGGAATTCCAAGAGTCACCAAGTGAAGACAAAAGAGGAGGGGTACAATTTCTCATGAAGGGACACTTTGAGGAATATAAAAAGTCACCAAGATAAGGACAAAAGAGGGAAGGATGTTTTTGCTCATGAAGGGTCACCACATGACTTTTTAAAGGCAAGGATATGAAGGGTCATACAAGTTTGGCACCATTTTTTATGAAGATTTAAGGGTCACAAAGGGGAAAGGCCAAAGGTCATTTGGAAAACTATAAATAAAGGATTGAGAAGCCATTTATAATATGAGAGATAGAGGTTGATTTGATATTGTAATATCTAGCTTAGAAGATCATTTGTGAGAGATTAATATGATTTGTATTTGTTATATCTAACTTAGAAGAGCAAAGGTGAGAGAGAGGAAAGAGATGTTGTAATAAACTAACATTTGTTGAGATAGAAACATTGAGAGATTGTTGTGTGGTATACACAAAGGGGTTTGTGCTCTTATGGGTTGGTTCTCATGAATATTTGTTGGGTTGGTGCTCAACAAAGTGGTTGGTGCTCCTGTGAGTTGGTGCTCATGAGTAGTTGCTGGGTTGGTGCTTGGCAAAGGGGTTGGTGCTCCCAAATTGTTGATGGGTTGGTGCTCGGCAAAGGGGTTGGTGCTCCTATGGTTTGGTGATCATGAATAGTTTCTAGGTTGGTGCTCAGCAAATGGGTTGGTGCTCATGAATAGTTTCTGAGTTAGTGCTCAGTAAAGGGGTTGGTGCTCATGTAAGTTGGTGATTGCAAATATTGTTTGGGTTGGTGTTCATTCATATACTTGAGATTGTTCTCTATGGTTTTTTCCACATTGGGTTTCCATGTTATATCTGGTGACTCTCTCTATCTTGTGTGGTGTTTATTGTTTGAGTTTTATTGCATATCTTGAATGTTTGATTAAGTGGAATTTGGTTAAGGGAAAGTTTTATAAGATGTATGATATACTGATTCACCCAACCCCCTCTCAGTATATCCCATGATTAACATGTCATACATAAAGGGAATCAAACCAAAATTGATCCATTTTTAATAGATTTAATAATATAAATTTAATTTCCAACCTAAGAGGTTAAGGGTGTTTGGCTGACTAAGAAGGATATGAACAAGAAAATTGTATAAATACTAGGCAGTTTTAGGCCTATGTGTGTGTGAAGAGAAAAAGTGAATATGATAGAATATTTTACATAAAAATAAGGTATAGTAGACCATAATAGGATTATATATTATAAATGATAAATATTTGACATAGGTTATGTGTATGGGAACCTAGGTTATATGACCTAATCAAGTCAAGAAGAGGACTTGTTGAGCGAAGAAGCCTAGAAGGCAGTTTGAGAGGTTTTGAAGAGAGATAAGAGATAAAGAAGGATATAATCATATATCATATGATAAATAATGATATATATAAAACTTTAATAAATGATCTAGGAAACACTTCAGGTGATAATTTGGGTGATGGTTGTATCACAATTGGGGACAGAACTTCTGGGAGCCATAACTTTTGCACCATAGCTCCGTTTGACTCCCCATTTGAGCCATTGGAAGATAAGAATAATGAAAACACTGTGAGATGATATGAGCTCTACTTAATGGGTTTTTATACCCAAAAAACAAATAGAAGTGCCCTAAATTTTAATTTTAGTAGTGCAATCTAAAAATAGTTTCTAAAAATAGTAACTTTTTGAATTTTGTGTTGTTGTAATTCATGTAAGTTGAACTATTTCATCTTTTTCAATATTGGTGACCTTCCAAATATTCCTCTTGCCTTAAAAAATAGGTATAAATAGATATGTAGCCTAGAAATGAAAACAAACATCTCTTCCCAGAGATAGGCATATGTTGTATCTGCGATTTTGAGCAATAAAACATCTCTTCTCAGAAACAACATTATTATTTGTGTGTTCTTGAAATATTATTCATCCAAGACTTCCTATTTTTGGATCAATAAAGTGTTAGAAAGGTGATAAATGGTTTTATGTGTCTGAGTTGTGTTGATTCTTCCATTTACCTCACAAGTGCTCTTAGTGTTCTAGAACACTTCTCATTTTAATATTATGAGAATCTATGACATGATTTATAGTTTTTGACAATTTTAATTATCTATGATGTAATATAAATAGACTAATACGAGAGTTGTCCACAATATTTATATGATTTGGTGGCTGAGAGCCACCTTAGTCCTAAATTTATATATCTTTGTTGTTGATGATGGATTATGATAAGAATTCTAACTAAAAACTATTCTAAATGAATATTTACAATGAAATTTAAGCTAAAGTGAACATTGATAAAAAAAGAAACAAAAGACAGGGTAAGGCAGAGAAGAAAAGTGATTGCAAGCATTTATCTTAAACATAGTGATAAAGTTCTAGTTAATTTAAACATAGATTTAACTGATCAGTGATGAAACATAGCATAAGCTCAAGCTTCACCATATACTAGGAAAGATTCAAAGGAAATATAAAGATCATGAGTAAAATTCAAGATTACTTAAAGTGTTTTGTTATGTTAATCTGAATATCATAAGAACATTCAGATGCAGAGCAAATAAAAGCAAAGTATACTTGGAACTCTTCAACTAGTTTAGCGTAGCACAAACCAAAAACCTCCTGAACATAAGATGCATCTCATTTATCAAAGAACTATTCAAATCTAAGACATACACTTGTAATTGAGAGAAAGCAAAAACAATGTAACACAATACAAGAAAATCCTTGCAGAATTCAAATTGTATTAATTACTCTAGTGTAAAATTTGTTCAAAATATATCTCTTTTATAAAATGGTAACCCCTACCTATTTATAGATAATATAGGCAATATACCTTTTAACTTCTCAAAATATTTGTATGTAAGATAAGGGCAGCTGTCTTTCATACAAATATTACAATGCAAGTGACCTCCTATGTCAAAATTGACAAATAGCTCTCATATAGGCTAGCACACTAGCATATATATTAAAAGGAATTTTATTTTCAAATTACATGGGTTGTGGGTCCCTTGATGCTGCTTGCACTTATTGAAAAATATGACTCAGTATGAAAAAATAGTTCAATATGGCTAGAAGGCCAACTTCAAATCATCATAACATTTGATGTGAAGTAGCAGGTGAGTTGAAATTTGGTGTATATGATCCTAAAATAAATATAAAAAAACCTATTTGATGATTTATCCTATAGTTGTAACATGTGATAGATATGGCTTCATAAAAATGCCTATTAGGGTCTTTTTGGACCCAGAAAACCAACCAAAATGCTTTGAAGGCCAACTTCTCACTTTCATAACTTTTGACGAATTATGTCGCATGAGTTCAAACTTAGAAAACATGTTCATGGCATAAATTTGAAAAAACTTATTTGACCATTTCTCCTGAAACTATATATCTTGAGAGATATGACTCATTTAAAATGCCCTCTAAGCTCGAATTAGACCCTACAAAATTGGTAAAGTCTAGAAAAATAACAAAAAGTGTGTTCAAGGGAAACTTTCCATGATTGAATATTTTGTTTTATTTTGTTTCATGTGCTCAAAAATTTTGAGCAAGTTCCTTACATGATTTTTAACAAACCCATTTGCCCATTTTACTTGAAGATGCAACACATGAAAGATACGACCTTATGAAAATGCCTTAAAAGTTCTATTTGAGTTCTTTTGAAAATGGCAAGTATGAAAAAATAGTGAAAATGCATTGGAGGTAAAATTTCCACGTCCATAAATTTTTAAATATTTTGTCTCATGATCTCAAGATTTATGAACATGTTCCTTGCATCAAGGTTAACAAACCCATTTGACCATTTTATCTAAAAAAACAATACATGAAAGATATGGCCTCTTGAAAATACCTTCTAAATTCTGTTTACACTCCCATTTTGAAGTCCTCGCAACCATATTTGACGTCTATTAAACTGTCAAATATAATAATTCTTATATTTTTATAAGGGATTAAATGTAACATCCTCGAAACCCTCACATGACATCCTCAAACCTGTCATTGACATCCTAAAGACCATCAAATTTAAAATGTAATGTATTGTTATTTAAAATTAACTTTGACATCCTTGAGACCATCATCTATTTTTGGCCAACTTTGAAATTTTTTATCTTGGAGTGTAGAACTTACTATGGCACCAAATTTTCATAGAATGGACTTAATACTACAAGGAACCAAGATATTAAACTCTCTAGTCCTGAGATCTTTCCAAATGATTCAATGAAATGTTGAAATGATCCCTTTTTCATCATTTTTGATGATGTTCACATACTTATCAAGAAATTAGTCTAAAACTGTTTGGAAGCCAACTTTGCATGCTTGTAACTTTTGATGCTATGTCACATGATCTCAAATTTTGTAAACATGTTCTTTGCATGAGGGTTAAAAAGTAAATTTGGCCATTTATCCTTAAGTTTCATCATATAAGATATATGTCTTCATAAAAATACCTACCAAGATCTTTTTAACTCTCTAAAAAATTGGCTAAGTCTAAAAAAAATAGCAGAAAATGTGTTGAAGGGTAACTTTGAAGGCTAATAACTTTTGATTTGATTATTTGGACGACCTAAAACATGGGGTATATAAACATGGTATAAATGTGAACACCCTAACATGACCAATTTTACTTAATCCATTCATATGTGTAAATGGTGATGTCAGCAAAGTACTCACTCAGATTTCTCTACCACTTGATTAGAATGATCAGATGAGCACAATGAAGGACCAGATGAAAACCAAACACTTCTAGACATACTGTAGGCACTCTTGACACCCCATAGAATCTGTGCAACCTATCCATAGCCTTTTGATCAACATTTATTAGTTTTATCTCCATGAAACATATACTTTCCATTCACAAGATAAATCATTAGTAAGATTAGGCAAATTAAAGTTCAATAATGGAAAGAGAATAAGCCATTTTATCAAAGAGGGTGATATTAAAATTCTAATAACATTAAAATATGCCAAAATTTTATTATTAAGGTTCAAACCATCTTAAAGGTCCCAATTTTTAAGAAAATGGGGGTATATTGGCACTAACAAGTTGGTGCTAAGTCACTTCAGGAGTTGGTGTGTCCTTGCAAGTGGGTGTCTGCTAAAGCCTAGCTGATTTGAGGCTCCATGTGAAGTTGGTGTTTTACTAAAGTTGATGTTTTTATTAAAATTCTATATTCCATTTGTATATATTAGTGGTTTTTCATCCCCTTGAGGGTTTTCAACATAAAATTTTTGTTATCTTGTGTTTTTATGTTTCATACATATGTGGATGATTACATAGTCATTGTTTTATCTATATGCTTGAATTAATGTTCATGAATCCTTAAGTGGAATTTAAAGAATTTTTTTAAAGAGTGATTCATGCCCCCTCTCAGTCATCTTTCTGCCAACATTTGGTATGATAGCATAGTCTTTTGAATCAGGTCTAAAAACCTAAAGGAGACCGTAGAAGCAAGGATGCCTAGTCAGCAAGCTCAAGGTGGTTTCTCTACCAGTAAGGCACTATTATTCAATGGATCTAATTATGTAATTTCTAATGTTAGTATCAATATATATTTGATGTCTCAAGGTCATGATATTTTGTAGTCAGTTTTGGATGGCTATAATGCTCCTCTTATTCCACCAACTAATGCAACAGGTAAGAAGGTTAGTGAAAACAACTCTAAGGAAATGAATGTCATTCTTTTTTGCCTATGAAAGGTATATATTATAAATGTGATGCACTATGAATTAGCTAAATATATATGGGACAAATTGAAGACCATCTATGAAGCAGACACCAAGGTGAATATGGTTAAGTTTTAGACCCACCAAAGATGGTTTGAAAGTTTGAAGATGAGTGAAGATGAAATCATTACATCGTACCTATTGAAAGTTGATGAAGTCATAAGTGTCATTATAGGATTGGAAGAATAAGTGAAAGAGTCTATAGTTATTCAAAAATTACTAAGATCACTAAATCTTGAGTTTGAATCTAAAGTATCTATAGTGGAAGAGATGAAAGATTTGGACAAGCTTGAAATGGATGGAGGTCATGGCATCTTGACTGCCTATGAGATGAGAATAAATAAAGGAATACCTCCCAAGAAAAAATCATATTTAAAAGTTGAGAAGAAGTAAAAATCCAAGAAGGTCAAGGATGGGAAATGTTTATCATTGATGATGATTAACTAATATCCATGTTTTTAATAAAATTGAGGTTTGGAGTACATAAGTATAATAGTAAGTTGTCCTTCAAATGTTTCAACTATGGCAAGATTGGTCACTTTGCATCCAAATGTCATAACAAGAATAAATCTGAGCATAATCAATAGCATGATGAACATCATGGAGATGACGAGAAGGCGTATAAGCCTAATAGAAGCAAGGACTTCATAAAATATGAAGGTAAGAAATGAACCTTTAAGAAAATAAAATCTTATATACTAAAGAAGATAACTCTTCTAATGTAGTGACTCAAGTGCATCTAAAAGTGATGATGGTAGTAATGAACCTGAACATGACAATAATGAAATCTTATATATGGCCATAGAATTAGACAATGAGGGTTCGTCAAATAGAAAAGGATTTATGGATGATGTAGAATTAGATGAAGAAGAAGCTAAAGTGAATCTTGAGGCAGAATTAGTGAGTTACCTAGAGGAGTTGAAGTTATAAATAAGAAATAATCATAAAATAAGATCATTAGCTAAGGACTATGAGGATCAGATCAGATTGTTTGAGGAGAGATTAACATTTCCAAGGAGTATGATGAGATCATCAATAAAATTAAAATAGAAATAGAGATAGTCAATGCAAACCTAAATGCCAAAGAGGAATAATTCACCAAGTATGAAACTGAAGTAGAATCCTTGAAAGCTAATTTGAATCAAGAATCTAACAAGCTGAAGACCTTTTCAAAGTTTAAAAATATCACTGAGGCTCTAGATGACATATTGAGTATTCAAAAGTCTTCATGTGACAAGATAAGACTTGGTTTCAAAGAAGATCAAAAGGTCGTATCTCAAGTCAAGGATAAGGATACTAAAGATAAGAAGATCAACATGAAAAGACCTATCAAATAACCTAATTATATTACATATCCTAGTTCATTCAATGGTTACTATTTTGTATGCAACTAGTTTGGTCATATAGTAAGAGGGCATAAAAGACCCTCTATAAATGAGTACTCATGGGACTATGGAAGGAGTCACATTTCACATAAATATAATGGTATGTAGAAGGTGGTTTTCTATAGGTTTCATAATGTAGGACACATTGCAATAATCTATCCTAATAAAGTGAGAAGGTCATCAAGTCAAAATAAGAGATTTGAAGTCCCTAGAGTCCAAAAAAGGATGAAAACTGTATGGAAACCAAAGATAGTGAATATGAGTCATGATCAGTCTAAAAACTCAAGTGGACTATTTTATATGATAGAGCACTCTTTATAAGTGAAATCAAGTTAGGAATGCATGTTGACAACTCACATTGATGATTAAATAGTTGATGAAGAGCTCAAGCCTATATTACAAATCAAGCCTAAAAAGATACTGAAGGATATTAAGTGTTGTCAGAGTATGGAAAACTGGGAATCTCTATAACTTGAGTCATTTTAGTTCTTTATGTAAATAGGCGACTATATTAGGCTTCATAGAAACACTATTCAATTAGTAAAAGCATGGTAGGGCTTGAGGGAAAGATATTCAAGTTGTTGATTGAGCTTGATCTATGTTGAGAAGTGGTCATGTAATTAGAGTTAATTTGAAAGAGGTATGCATGGAGTAAAGGGGATCATGTTACATTAATGCTTTATATTTTGTGTGTTAAATATGTATTATAAAGAAGATGTGGTTTTAGATGGCAGTTTGTAGAAGACCCATTATCATTAATGTCAAAGGGGGAGAAAGTTCAAGAAGGGAGTTTGATTAGATTAGGGGAGATAAGAGTGATCAGATAGAAAAACACATTACCATCAATGGCAAAGGTAGAGTTTATTGATAAGTGTTGTCATTGATATCAAGGTTGATGTCATTTAATATCAAAGTTGATGTCATTGATATCAAGATACATAGTGAGTGGTCTATGAGATATGAGTCTTGTGATAAGATATAATTTGAAGGAAACCTAATGTCTCTTTATTGAGAGAGAATTTTAAGGCAACATAATTATTCTTTTAAGGTTGATTTCAATGTTCTGACCAAGGTAAGCATGTTTAATTACTAGTCTTTGAGTATAAGGTGTCTTAAGAAGTCTAGTCATATCAATCTTAGTCATATCATGAACATGTGCATGATGATAATTAAGAGGTATGCACATAAGTATGACATTAATTGAGGAACATTTAATTCATGTGAGCAAGATGAAGCACCAAAGAGTGTTCCAAGATTCGTTATCAAAATTGTCAAGTGCTTGAACCTAGTAAGAGATTTGAGAAGGTTTGTGCATATGATGCATAGCCTTGTACAAGAAAGAGTATGGTGGCCTAGTGAGATGGATGAAAAAAGGCATAAAAGGTTTTATAAGGTTTTTTGATCATGCATATGAGTCATTGAATAACTCAAGAGAGTTTTGAGGTGATCCTACATGGGTAAGACCTTAAGTCTAAATCTGTAATTAGACAAGTTCTATACCATACCTGACCTATTGATGTGTCTTAAGGTGTTTTTAAGGCCTATTAAGGATGTAAATTAGTGTTTTATCATGATATAGGTTCCTTAATATTGTATATTAGGTGTTGAGAGCTTGGATAATGGTTAGATGGTCAGTTTCAAGGTCTAATGTGACTTATAGGTTAAAGATTAGAGAGAAAAGAGAGAGAGAACATGGCCTAATGGGGTATCAGGATCAGTTTCTAAGAAAAAATGTGATTATTTGAGAATTTTCAAAAGTTTTTTATGTTTTCTCAAGTTTTTGACCAAGTTTTAGGTCAAACTTTGAAGTTTAAGGTGAGAAAAAGTGTTTTGAGGTCTCTGATGTGCATAGAATGAAGGGTTCTCAACCTAAGAAGATATTTTAAGTGTTCATTTGAAATTTTAACCTCTATATTAAAATATAATCTATTCATGGTAGATAAGTAATAGTATTATATCAAAAAAATTAGCATTATTTTTCGTAATTAAGGGCTAAGTTTTATGAATGATTGTTAAGATTGGAAGATGGTATAAACCCTCAGAGAACTCTATTGATTGTATATGAAATAACTTGTTATAAAGTGATAAAATTTGTTTGATATAGATATTTATGTGATTATAAGTTATATTCAACTCTCCCAGGTATCTCCAATTGTGATTGGTTTGTTCGGTGAGTGAGTAGAACCTACAGAAAAATCCTTATTTCTTAGAGATTTATTGTAGTAGTCAGAGTTGCCCAAGTCAAAGTATGTCATTCATTAGATGGATAATATTGAGACTTTTATTTTATATCCATGGTTGTTTTTGAGTAGGATCTATCATTGACTTGTGTTAAACTAGTCATCCAAATTGACCAGTCACTAATAGACCTAATGGTGCAAATAGTGAGAAAACCAAGAAGAAGTGAGAAGTTGATTAGGGATGTGTTATCATAGATTAGGGATGAATCAAAATACATGAAGTAATTTTTAAATAACCATAAAACATGTTCATGTTGGATATATATTTTTTGGGTTATGGGTTATGATAAAAGTATTTCTCATAAGTTGACCTGTATAGTGTAGATATGATAGTGAAGGTGTAAGGTTATGAGATTAGTTTGCAAGACAAAAATATTCATATGACCATGTTATATTTCTATCTGATATTTGTCTAATTATCTCACAATATCATACAAATTCACTTAAATTTTATGAAATTTATCATACAAGTGGTGAAGGTCATTTTCATCATGTTTGTGCTTTAAGGCAAACCAACAGTTATGGGTAAGCAAGTTGTAGTGATGAGTTTGAGACTCTATGTCATGAGTTGATATATATAATGAACACTATGTTGTTATATGGGACTTGAGTGTCCCATACATTATTTTAAAATCTTTGAATTCAATTTAATATGTTGAAACATTGAAGTTAAATTGGGTTGTCTAGCTAAGTAAAGTCTAAGAGAGACAAGTTCAACAAATTCATCTACAAGACCAATAGTTTCTATTTGAGCTTATGATCTATTTATTTAAGTTTTTTCTGAGGATTTTTTAAGATCATATTCATGCATTTGAATTTCTTTTTTTTGTGCTTTTAGGTGTCATAAGTTCAAGTTTCCATGACTGTGTTATGAGGCTAGTTTGTAGTTGTGAGTGGGTTATTTGCAAGGAAGAGTTTGAGTTCTTTTGTACTGATTTGTGAAGTCTAAAGTAAATGGTGATGAACTAAGGCAATTTAATTTTTTATCTATTATTTTTTTTCATGATCATTTCATAATTTTTTTTTTATGCTTTAGTTGTTCAAGACAAACTTTTTGGGTTTGCACAGGCCTAATTATGAATAGTGCTAATAGTGTGCTTCAAGTGATGGTTAGAGTTGAAAAGGGTTTTCAATCATAGATGAGTTTATCAAGGTTATACGTAAATGGAATATGATATGTTACTATCATGTGAAGTGTTTGAAGGTGCTCCAAGGAAGGCAAAGTGTAATGTGTCCTAAATAGACATAATAGAATTAGGTCTCCATGAGACCTAAATATGAGATAAGGCCTAATTGAGGTAGCTTAGACCTAAAAGGACTCAAATCACATTTTATATATGTATATTATATGTCTTAATATCTATTTTATGGCTGACCTAAGAGGGTAATGGATTTTGGTCGACAAAGAAGGATATGAACAAAAAAAATGTATAAATACTAAGCAGTTTTAGTTCTATGTGTGTGTGAATATTAAAAATGAATAGAATAGAATATTTTAGAGAAAAAAAGGTCTTGTAGACCATTATAGGAGTATATAAGATTAGTGATGAACATTTGATAGAGGTTCTTTATATTAAAATTGAGGTCATATGACCTAATCAATTCAAGAAAGGGACTAGTTGAGCGAAGAAGCCTAGAAGGCAGTTTGAGAGGGTTTAAAGAAAGAGAAGAGATAATAGAGGAGATCATCATATGTTATATGAGAAAAAAAGTGTTGTGAAGTTGAAGATAATGGTTTTAGGTCGCTGAGTTGGTGTTGAGTCACTTAGGGAGTTGGTGCTTCCTTGCAAGTTGGTTCTTGCTAAGGCCTAGCTAAGTTGGTACTTAACTAGTTGGGGTTGGTGCTCTATGTGAAGTTGGTGCTTCACTAAATTTGGTGTTTGTTTTATAAGACTATAGTCTATTTTTATATATCAGTGGATTTTTATGCCCTTGAGGGTTTCTTAAATCTTGTGTTCTTATGTTTCATGCATATGTGGATGATTACTTTGTCATTGTTTGACCTACATGATTGAACGGCTATTCATAAATGCTTAAATGGAATTTAAATCAATGTTTTAAAAACCTATTCACCCCCAACCTCCTTGCTCCCCCCTACCTCTCTCAATCATCTTGCTTCCATCCCCTTGAGGGTTTCCCAAATAAAAGTTGTGTTATATTGTGTTCTTATGTTTCATGCATATGTGGATGATTACTTAGTCATTATTTTAATTACATGCTTGATGAATCTTCATAATTTCTTATGTGGAATTTAAATCAAGGTTTTAAAAACTGATTCACCATCCTGCCCATCCCCCCAACCCCTGCTCTGCCGCCTGCCACGTCCCCCCCCCCCCCTCTCGCCCCCTTTCAGTCATCTTGCTTCCAACAAGATATTTTAATACAATGAGTGAGTTGACCCTATTGGGATTTTATAAATATAAAATGTGGTAGCACTAAGAAGATACCTAAATGGTTTGGTAAAGTAATGCAATCATGATTACAAGATAACTAAATGCAACAACTAAAATTTTCCTTCAATTTCATTATAGCCAACATGAATCAAATACCCTCAATTTGAATTTTTAGATAAGAACATCAATACATATTTTTCATTCACATGCATACAAATAAATCACAAGTATTTGAAACCTTATAACATCTCAATATTTATCATGAGTATACATGAACCTTATCATTTATTCCACTTCTAACAATACTTTTGGTAATTTTGTAAGTGAGTCCCATTACTTTGTGAAAATTAACAATAAACTATGAGGAAAGATGCGCTTATCATAATGGTCCTACTCATAGAGGTCATTTTAAGCTGACATAAACATAAAGTAAAATTGAATTTAAATTAGGTTAATCCCACATAGAGTAAGTGTGAAACTAGGATGAATCATAAGGCATTTTATGCTCCAACATCTTTGCCATTGAAGAGAGAGGCTACAAAATGAGAAGCCCAAAGCGATGGCTTACATTTAGTATACCTCAACCTAATAAAACATTCTTATGGTACTTATGTGCTAAAACATTCTCCTCCTAAAAAATATTATGGTATTTGTGTATTAAGTGGGTCTATTTGTTTTGTCATTATTACCATATATATATATATATATATATATATATATATATATATATATATATATATATATATATTCATGAAAACTATTTAGAGTCGATAAAAGCAAACGAGTGAAAATACATAGAAACCAATAAAGATAGAGGGTGAAAAACCTAGAATAATGAATTGCATTTAATATTCCTCACCTAATAAAACATTCTTCCCTCTTAACTAATTTTTTTTAATATTACTAAAGTTTTCAGTGATTTTATTTGTCTTATAATTATTATCAAAAATATATGAAATAATAAAAATAAGAATAAAAATACATATAAATCAATAATGGAATGAAATTGTTTAAAATAGAAACTTCCAATTATTTAACATAATTAAATAATTAGATTATAATTAAACCAATTCTACAGTGATATAATAAATTAATACTCTAATTAACATGAAATCCTTTAATCACCTAACATAAATATATGATAGGGTTATAATTGGGTTGATCCTACATTGGGTTATACAATTTGTTTGCTGAGGAAAAGGAATGACAAAATAGAGTCAACCGCCTGCAGAAAAGGTCGACCGCATCTGCTTCAAAATTTCCGTCATCTGGATGATTGCCTACAATTTCCTTCACATAAACAAGGCTAGACAATTTCATCACCATTCCGTCGACTTCATAATCTTTGTTCACATAAAACATAGAGATTTTATAGCAATAATTCGCAGTACATGAGCTTCCCGTGAACGGAGAACAAAAAAACTATCAGTCAATGCACGTAACTTAGTAACGTATACTAAACTATTTTTATATGACTGCCTTAACAATAGCAGCCATTATCGATTGCTTTTCTTCAAATACGTAAGCAAACTTTGTATTCGATCTGAATTCAAACTAAGATTCTAAATTTGTAAAACGACTATTCGTTTTCTTCGATACGAAATTTTTTTTAGCAGAGGCAGAGGAGGAGGCGACAAATAATTAATAATAATAATACTGATAATCTCAAGATAAGCGAAGCAAAGTGTACTATTTGGATAATTCAAATTTTATTCACTCTGTTCCTTGTAACAGGCATATGCTAGATGCATATCCCACAATGCGCCACGTTTTCTCACCATTAGATTTTCATATATTAATGACTAATAGTTTATATATATTAATATATATATTACAAATGTATAGGTTTGAGAAAGGATTAAAAAAAAAATAGTTAATCAACCGAAATTAATATCAAATAATCTTCAAGTAAAGAATTTAAAAAATAAAAGTTATCTTTTTATAATAAGTGAAAAACATCTTTTACTAATGATCATGTAATTTTTTAAGAAAATTAAATAGGTATTTGTGTTAGAGGAATACCTTCTAAATTACCCTACAAAAACTTTGTAGATAGATGATCCCACAAATTTTCCACATGCTTAATTTGATAGCCCATACATCATATGATTCAACTCCTTCATAATATAGTTGAAAGCTATCTCACTAAAAAGAGATTTCAATTGCAATGCTCAAGTCACTGATCCATGAAGGGATAAATTTTTATTCGGCAAGATTCGATTGAACAAATAAAAAACAAGTTTTGAGTGTCCATAAATCTACATAAGTCAGATTCACATATCTAATAATAAATAAATTAGAATGATAACATCACAAATCTCAAGTTCATTAATTTTCTTATAACCAAGTGCACTTATGAAAAGAAATGAATTAGTTTAGGTAATTGAATAAAACCACCCACTCTAAACCAAGTCCACTTACGACATGAAATGAACTAGTTTAGGCAACTGAATAAAACCACCCACTCCACCCAACCTAAGGTTTCTTGTGAAGTTCCATCAAAGAATGCTTTTTTTGTCTTATTTATCTCAATTTATTAGACAACCCTGTGTTTCCTCTTATAAAACTATCTAAAATATTTATAAGCCCTTTATATCTTTTAGAAGAATAGAGGAAAAACCTTATCCTAAAAAAATGAATGCATTTCTAAGTAACCAATTAACCCATTTAACATAAATACAAAGTCAATGGTGATCTTCCTATTCTCATCATCCTTTGTCCAATGTGTAAGGCCCTTTTCCATCAATGCTCCCTCACATCATGCCTTCCTTCTAGTAAGATTTTTGAAAACATAATACCCATCTCTCATGAAGTGGTAGGCAAGTAAGATTTCATAGACAAGATTCTCCTCACGTTCATTGCACAATACACATATGCTTGGATGATCCCATGATAGTTTTTAATAAATTATCTCAAATAAGGATTTTATGTTTACGCATCATCCTAGGGAAAACCTTGATTTAGTGGATCTCTTAGCTTTTGTAAAAAATTCCAACCTAAATACTCATGTCTCTTAGTATTAGAGATGGTTACCTTCTATCTTCTATTAACCTGGCAAGTTCATCCAAATGTTTTTTGGGCTCATACAATGAAATATTGAGTATCCCTCAACCTAACTAAAGCTTCAATAATTACATCTTTATATCTACCCCATTTTCTCCTGCTCATCAATCAAGTCTAAATGATTTGCATATCTCCACCATGAACCCTAAAAATTCCTATCATATTGTACATGTTATAATATGGTATTTAGTACTTGATAATGAAAATGTTGACACACATTTAGAATTTATGATTTGAGTGCACAATCAAGGTCTTAATCCATGATTTTCTCACATATACATGCTACCTTATGAGTTTGGTGATTTTATTATTTTGTTACACACTTACATGAACCTCAATATCTTTTTTAAACTAGTATACTATCCTACATAAACACACCTAGATTCTCAACTTAGTACACCTATACACAGTTGAATAACATTAAGTTTTGTCAATATCATCAATCAATATTAACCTAATCTAGTCATTATTGACCCTCTTCTAACAATGACTACTTTCAAAAATCAAACATTTCCTTAGGGTTGGACCATCTGCTCAATGTGTTGATGACATGATAAATTAGCTAATTGGACTCGTGTGTGTGTGTGTGTGTGTGTGTGTGTGTGTGTGTTTCTACACACACACACACACACACACACACACACACACACACACACACACACACACACACACACACACACACGCATGCATGCACGCGCGCGCGCGCACACACACACACACACACACACACACACACACACATGTATGTATGTATGTATGTATATATTAATGCCTCGCTTAATATGCTACATGACACTTGTTTAGTACACATTGAAAAATTCTACCTTATTCTTCCCAAATTACAAATCAGTCACTAAGAGCAATCACAAACCAAGTTTGAAGGATAAAATCCTAATTAAAACAACTGATTATTAAGTATCAAATTCCAATTAAGGATTTTAAGTATCAAATCCAAATCATTAACTACATATATATAATGAAAGAACACATTTTCATAGTCACACTAGGAGGAAGGACTATGTGTGACTTGATTTCTCTCCTCATAGTATCAAATACATAAGTAGTGGTCAATCATTAAATGGGGTTGATTGAGTTCAGTTTTGCCCATTACAGTTTCTCAACCAAAGAGAGGACTATCATAATTTTTAAGATTAATAAATTATGATAGTACCCTTGTGAGTCATGTGGAAATGTCCTATTGAATGTATATGAAGCGAACATCTCCATTATGTAGAAACTAGTTCTTGATGAGGACCAAAGATAAAAGGATTATTGAATATTTAAAATTTTAAATTTGTGTAGGTTTTTAACTCTCACAAACATACCTAGGGTTTCAAGGTGAATGAGATTGATTACTTGAGTTATGTGCACCTTATGGGTTTATCATCACACACATAGAGATTTCAGAGATAGTATCATGTGATCATATAATCATTGACCCTATTTTTGGCATAGTTAAATACCAAATTTAATAAGTCATTATCATTTTTTGATATTGACTTAGATCTAATGAAACTAAATCTGCATAGACAAAAACATAATTCCTAAACCAAATGAATGATAGGCTTACTTTAGTATATTTTCCAATGAAAAAATATAACCATAGTCAGACAATTAACCAAAAAAGCTAAGTATTCATCATTATTTTTTACTTATTATATTTATTATGTACCACTTATCATATCATTATAATTAATTTTAATATTTTACATTCAGATGTATAATTAAATGTCATATTTATCAATTTAAATAATTATACTAGTTTCTATCTTACTAAGATTGTAAAACCAAATTAGAGTAAAGCATATTGGTGAACCCATACAATGATTGAACCATGCCAAGTCCTATATACCCATTAGGGTTTCATTTTATAGGGTTTCAAACTTCAACCCCAAGGTTTTCATTTCCAAAACTTTAATATCTCTATGATTGCTTACTTATTCAACTTATACCTTATCTATATATTAGTTTCTTGTTTAAGACCTAATAAATTTAAAATGGAGAACCAAATATAAAATCCTAGTAATTTTTCATTCCATGTATTTTTTTATTAGCTATAAATTCAATCCCTTAAGTTTAAGATAATGAATGGACCGATGGTGAAATATGTATGACAAATTATGTATATGTGAATCCATGAATCCATTACCTATTGGCTTTCTTTAAATGCGTAAACAATATTTTTATTGGAATTGAATACAAACTACTCTTCTAAATTTTTAAAATGACTATTCATTTATTCAATACATTAAAAAAAAATTTACCAAAAACCCCACAAAAAAACTAGTATTCTTAATCTTTAAATAAATGAAATAAATTTGGCAAAGTGGTATATTTGGATAATTAAAATTATAATCTAGATTTTGGTTATTCATTAATTTTTCTTTTAATAGGCAAACACTAGATGCATATCCCACAATGCACCACATTTTCTCACCATTTTGAAAAAAATAACCACTGTTATATTTTTATATATTATAACCTAATATGTTTTTGTTATTGGTTGCGTAAGTTTGAAATTTTATGTATTATGTAAAATTGTAAAGGTTCTATTTTACAAATTTATGTTTTTTTTTATGTGTGTGTGTGTGTGTGTGTGTGTGTGTGTGTGTGATGAAACATAAATTTTTGAGAGTACATATCCCAAAAGAAAGGGGAAGCAAAAAATATCAATAAGCTTATCAAGTTTAACATCAAATAGTCATTAATGTAGAAGAAAAATCCTAAATAAAAGTTATCCTCCCATAATATAATTTTTTTTTAAAAAATCCTTCAATGATCATGCAATTTTTCAATAAAATTAAAGATGTATAAGCATTAGATGAGGAACTCTTACATTACCCTCCAAAAACCTCATCCATCAATGACCCCAGAGGTTTTCCACATGCATACATTGATAGCACATATATTTTTTGATGTAAATTTATCATCACATAGTAGAAATATACATCATTAAAAATTGATTTTAAATCCAATGCTCTAGTCACTGATCTATAAAAGGATACATTTTTATTTGACAAGATGTTGTTAATCTAAGAAATAATAACATTTAAGTATCTAAAAATCTATATAAGTGAAATTCACATATCCAATGTTGAAAAGTTAAAATAGTAATCATATGAATCTCAAATTCATAAATTATATTATATCCAGGTTTGATTAAAAAATGAAATGAAGTGGTTTAGATAACTGAAAAACTAGCCACGCCACTCAACCCAGGGTTCCTTGTGAAGCTCCATCAAAGAAATAATTTTTTGTATGTTCTTAAGTTACTATACAGCCTATGTTTTCTCTTAGAAATTTTTCATTTTAAACCACTTACATATTTTAAAATAACATCTCTAGAATAAAAACCTTACCCTAAGAAATAAATGCATTCCTAACTAGCCAACTAGCACATACAAAAAAATATAAAATGAATGGTGATCTTTCGTAGTCTCATCATCCTCTATCAAATGTGTAAATCTCTTTTCTAGAAATTATTCCTCCCATCATTCCTTTTCTCAATGATTTTTTTTTATAGAAACCCAACCCTCTCTCGTGAAATGCTAGGTAAATAATATTTAACAATAGCTATTTTTATTACATTCCTTTCATAATACACGCACGCTTAGATGATTCCATAAGAGAAACCATTGAGTTTAGTGGATACTTTATAGCTTCCATAAATAAATAAAACCTGAATCCTCATGTCTCTCACTATTTGATATGCCTAACTTATATCCTCTATTTTTTATTATTGGTAAATTGTAGGTTTTTTTTTTTAACTAGAGACTCAGAACTTAGACAAGGAATAGGCTTACATGGCATAAAAAGATAGGATTTACAATAATCTATTTTGCACATAAAATACAAATCTACCCTAATATATCTCACAAATAATTGAATTACAATAGAGAAATAGCTAAAATACAACAAAATGTTTTCAAGTCTGCTTGAAACAAGGCTCCATTAGAATATAAAAATAAAACCAAAGAAAAATAAAATAAAATAAAATGGGGTTTTAACTAAACCCCAAAACTGAGAAACACAACCATTGAATCATAGCCTCAAAGGGTTCTAACATGATCCCTCAAATCTAAATGGAAGAATCACTCCATAATAAATTTGATTTAAACTAGATCTATATGAACAAGAAAAAGATAACCCATAAACAAACTTTGTTGTCTCAATTATAAAATAGAACAAAAACATAAAACTTTCTGAACATAAAAAAATAGGCATATAAAACCAATAGAATCTCAAAACTAGGATAATCAACCATCCATTAAGAAGATTAGGTCATAGATGGTCCACATTAAGCTATCATAGTCACAAACCTCCACACATGAAACATATGAGATGCAGAAAAAATATTCACAACTAGATAATCAATCTAGGGCCCACAAAGGATCACACCATAAAGCATTTCAAAATCACCTCCAAAAATGAAACATTAAAAAAATCAAACTTCACAATCTTGAAATATCCCAAATAGGTCGTCTCCTAATGATTTAAATGAAAAAGTTGATCTAAAGCACCATCCCTAAAATAATATCCAAGTGGTAATCAAAATCCAATAAAATTTAGATCAAAACACATGCTATAGCATAAAAAATGTAATTAAATGAAACACCACTAGTAGAAGCAACACATGACCAACAAAAATATCTCTATGAAGATGACACAAACCAAAGATGATCTGCAAGGAAAAAACCATCTCTAACATGGATCTAATAGAGGTGACTATTTTTTTAAAATGACAAGAGCTATAAATAGTTGTAGGCTACTCTTGTTACCTCCCCTAACTACCTTATATCCTATATTAATCTTCCAATTACCTTAAATTTTTTTTGGGACAATAGAATGACATATTTATTAGATCTAGACACAATATACACTTAAATAATTACAACCCTAAATCTACCCCATTCTTCACCCCACTCATCAACAAGTCCAAATGATTTGTTGACCTCCATCTTGAACACTATAAACCCTTAAAATTCCTAGAATATGCATTAAATAAATAATGAATTACACTATTCTGATAATGGTTAATAAAAATCTATGAGGGTTTTGGTGTGTCAAACCCCCCTATCAAAATATTTGTCTATTCTTGACTTTTATCCATCACCTATCAACCATGTGAAGTTATCCCTTAATAATAATCTATCATTTTTTGACAAATGTTAAAGCCCCAATTAGCATTATTATTTTTCATCCTGGTCCTTTCCTTTATGTTTAATGTGTGTAAATATTTTAATTTCATCACATCCTTCCATAACCCATCTATTTCAATAATTTTCCATGTTCCTTTAGATATAAAGGCAAGAGAGATGTGAAATAAATTCTTTGTCACTTAACCCCATGTTCTCTAAGGCTTTATCAAAATTTTACACCTTAAAATATGAACTTTATATGTCCTTATATAGATATTTAATTTTAGTAAAAGACCCTATTCAATAATGTATTTTTCCTATTTTTTATACTTGGTTTGTTTGTGTATAATTAATTGTATTTAAGACCTTTCATTCCACACACTATCTTATATTTTGACCTTAAGCCTTATAAATTCATTCGACAATTATGCAAATTATGTGTGTTCAACATTAAGTATAATTATACACATCTCTATCTTTTTTCTCGTTCCTTGTACTTTTATTTCACGTAGGATAGAATTCTTAGTCTCGTCAATTTTGCCCTAGGTAGAATCATCAAACCTATTAATTCCATTTTTTTGTGGGACCTTTATTCTTTATCTATATTATGACCCACTTGATCTTCCCTTATTTATATTTTTAATGGTCATCCTTCCATGTCATATCCTAGAGAATCATATTCATACAAAGAAATTTATGTAAGTATTAACTATCAAATATGAGTTCTATTGAATTGTTAGTCCCACTCCACCTTAAGTTTTACTAAACAATTTACTAATATAGTTCTACATTGGTGATAGGAACATACACCTTAATATTATGACATCACCCTCTTGTACCAAAATATCATTTAGGATAATGTGCATTTAGTTGCATCTCCATGTAGGGAATATGATGTCCTAGAGCATGCTTGAGATTATATTTACACTACACAAGAACTAAATCTGATGCGTAAACTAGCACTAAATTCTATGCAAAAGCTTACTATGGATACTTTGTAGGCAAAATATTAATTATGGAAAAATTAAAACACAAAATGATCAACTTAAATGAAAATTAATGTAAGAATACTAACCACATTGCACAAGAGTTGATTACGAAGTTTGACAATGCCTACATCTCTGGGTTCGCTAACTAGCTAAACCAATTCATTATAAAATGTCTACAAGTAAATGGAAACCATTATAGAACAATAATGAATCCAAGTGTTACAGACCTTTGAATAATCTTGGAATCCACAGATAGATTTTTCACCTTCTTGAAACACACCTCTCGATGTCTTCTACTCAAAAATCTCACTTTTGAGCATAAAAGATGGTAGTGAATAGCCTCAAATCTAGATATTCAACATATAGTTGGATCTGTCTCAAAAACTAGAATAATTTACTAGTTTACCTCAAAGTAATAAAATGATCCTAAATGCCTAAAATCAGAGGAAGAGTAGAAGTAGGTCCTTATGCCTTAACACAATGGACTGCGTCTAAGGCTTTACAATTCCTTCAAAAGTCCTCAAAATCAAAAATAATAAATTACAAAGTTATTCCTTAGATAAAAATAATATCAGTTCCTTTTGGGACGTTTCCCTAATTTTGCTTATGGCTCTCTCTGTAACTCATCCAAGCTTCCTAGCGCTTATACTAAGGCTGCTTGGCTTCTTCGAATGAATTCAAATACAAATTTCCACGCCTTATATAGTGTTTCAATTTCGTAGCCCAAGTGGTTGGGCCTTATCATTTTGCATGAGAGTTTCACAGTTCAATCCACATCCTCATTAATTTTTTTGGGTGAGTATATATTTAGTCTCACATTTGGTAAGTGGGTGAACATTGTATATTATTAACCACAAACTTTGTGGTTTACCATGCCAAGTGTTTTGCATTATTATACATCTCATGGGGTTTGTGGTGGTATGTGGATGTTTGGACATGTCATGTGGGTATCATGTGGGATGTTGAGGAATGTACATGGGAATTAAGGCATGAAACATAGGGTTATGTAGTTTAACATGGGCATGACATGAATGGAATGTGTAAACTTGGGCATGACATGTGGCAAGGTATGTGGTGAGGTGGATTTACGAGAAAATATAATAAGGTTTGTTTAGAACATTCAAAAACTAAAATTAGATGGTGGAAAGCCACGTGGTGGCTTGAGAACCCACCACATTATCCAATCTCTACTTTCCACTTTTTGACCTCTTGCCACGTCACATGTTGACCACTCACCACACAACTTGTCGACATCCAACTGGATGTTCCGTCTAGACCCCAATTTTTTTATGCCATTTACATTTTCGGCTAAAGATGATATATATTCCCCCATCAATTACTATATTCACCTATCAAATAAAAGTGATAAAAACCACAAATTTTTCTTGCACCTCATGCCACATGTCATGTTCTTATTGGCACAGATTTTCCGTATCATCTTATTGCCTATGTTTGACCATAACTTTGACTAGCTATAACTTACACATACGGACTCCATTTTTTGAATTGTAAAATGTGTCAAAAATCTTGAGATAAGATATATGCCATGGAACTAATTTAAAATTATTCCATAATGGTCATTTTCTATAGTTTTACCATCTTTGACCAATGTTGACTAGCATGACTGGAACTTTGACCAGCTGCACAAAGAGCATATGAGCTCCATTTTTTGCATTCCACATACAATTAGAAATGTATCAAAGGGCCATAAATGATGGTATAGGTTTTAGTATAATCTAGGACATTTTTTTAATTGACGTCTAGATCAATCCTCCCCACTAAGAAGGATTTTTGTCCTCAAAAAGATGGTACTAAACTTGGTACTCCATGTGAGGATCTTTGCATTGCTTTGGCTCTCAGCTCTCGTTCAAATTATCTCCTGAGTGTCAATTGGTTCGATATGTACTCTGATGGGTCTTCAAATTTGAAACTATGAAAATATTGTAGGACATCTAGTGTTATAACAATCACCATTTACAATTGTCCTTCTAGGGTTTTTACCTAGCAACATGGTTTATGAACATTGCCCTTCTTGGGTCTTTAACAAACACTGTAATAATTATAAACATTTCCCATCTTGGGTATTATAAATAGTGCCTATATTTAGATCTTATCGATGTAAGACAAATTAATATGCATGTTTACACACTCTAAAACATACAGATTAAAATATATAATCTATTTCCTGAGCTATCCCTGATGCTTCTCATGATGACATCTTTATGTTACCGTACAATGTTCCTATCTACAACATAGATTAGTATAAAAAAACTTAAGGTACCATTCATCTATAATGGTTACTACGGATGTGCTCATACAATATATTCTATCTTATCTTTTATAATGCTATATTGATTTTTCATCTTGGAGTAAGTTGATTTTTTTAGAGACAAATATGGTTTACTTAGGATAATGCCAATAAACTAAAGTGGAACCACATCTAATTCAACTTCATTTAGGAAGTTGGCAGTAATTGTAAATCCTAGTTTACAGGTTTTACTAATATGTACATTATTACCATCATCTATTATATCCATAGAACAGGGTTGGAAATGCGGCTTAGTTTCCAAACCTAGGGTTTCTACAACACATTCAGATGTTAGATTATTTTGATCATTTTTATCAAAAATAGAATCTATTTTAGAATGCTTAGCATTTTTTTTTGAAAAAATGTTTCTTACCTTTATAGGGTGATAAACTCTGAACTATCAACTTCTCATTGACTATCTTCTCCCTTGTTGATGTTGTCTCAAGTTCTAACTAACTAGATTATGTCTGAGGAGGCTCTATATTTTGCTTGATTGAAGATACAATTACAACCTTTGCCTGAGGTTGTGGATGACCTTTTTTATCATCTTTCAGCTTTTGCCCATTAGCATTGAAGTAAAAAACCTAACTTCATGTCTTCCTTAGGCAACTTATTTTCTTTAGTCTTCTTAGGCATATTTTATGAATTTTTTATGCATAATCAAAAATTACATTCAAGTATTTCTTCTTTGCATACCTTGATGATTTATTTGAAGATTATTCATCCAATGAGCTTTTGTGTCTTGATAGAGTACTTCTTCTGGCTCTTGAGATTGTCTTAGCTTCCTTCTTGAGTAATCCTCTAAATTATATTTTTGAGATATTTATCCTTTGCCTTCATATCCTAATCTTGCACAGAGTGGTCTCTTTATCACTTGGATAGGCTAGACAATTCCTTGACCATTAATGACAAGGCCTTTTCCTTTGAATCCTATTTTCACTAACATTTGAGAAGATATTCCCTTCATGTGATTTTCAAATGACTTAGATAAATGTTTAGGGTTAGTATATTTAGTATCCCTAACATTTTCAATATATCCAGAAGAATAGATTTCATTGATTTGTTCCTCAGAATTTACATCAAAAGAGACATTAATAATTAGATCATTATTCTCTTCCATATTTACAACATTATTTTCATTGATAAGACTAGTAGGAATATATGAATTAGAAGAATCACTGCTATAACCAAAATGTACCTTTTTAGAATGACTTGTCCTAAATTGAATAGTGTAGGTATGATTGGTTGTCAATTGGATTCCTTCTCCTAATGCAGTGTTTCTAGAATATCTAGATGTGAGATAATAATTACACAACGTTATCTCCTCAGCTTCTCCTAGAACTATGTAAAGAGATACTTGATCAAATAATATCCCTTAGATGCCAAAATGTATAATGTCATAATGAGTTTCATGTCCTCTTACTATGCCATCAACTCCTCCAAATGTCTTCGTGTGTGGTAATGGAAGAGTCCTTAGTTGTAGACATTGTACAAGACCTTTAGTAATATAATTGGCTCTAGAACTCTAGTTAAAATAGATCTACATGAACTTCCCTTCAGTAATAGTAGTTATCTGGTACTTTCCTCAGAGCATAGCATAATATCTGGTACTTTCATTGGTAACAACTATCAAATTAGAGACTCTAAAGTTACTTGATGAGGTATTGTTAGTTGGATTGATTGACCACTACTGAACACAGTTTGTCCCTTGCCTCTTTCCTCGTTCCACCTTCTAAACCATAATTGAATCTGACTAGGGTGTAGGATCTATCATTGCTCAATAATATGACCTCATTGGGCACAATGTCCACAAATCTCTAAATATCCATACATATCTTTCTTATATCAATGTTCTTGTTGCAGTTATGTTCATAGTGTATCAATCCTCTGTTGGAGTCTCTCAATATACTAATCTTGTCATTACTCTATCACTTGCTGATTTTGCTCTTAGGCTTGAAGGAATTACATATTATAGTGATAATAGAACTCAATAACAGCTAAATTTGGGCTATCATTGGTTCCATAATTCTAAAATAACTGATTTTATTAAATAAAAAAAACATAAAATCACTTGAAAAATTAGTTTTTATATCAAACTTGATGTTTTAAAATAATGTTTACATAGAGGTTAGTCTGGCACACTAATCGCTCTGATACCAAATTGATCCATAAACTAGCACTGAATTCCATACAAAATCTTACTATGGATAATTTTTAGGAAAAATATTAATTATACCAAATTAAACTTCAAAATGACCAACTTAAATGCAAAGCAATTCAATAATACTAACCACACTACAAAAGAGTTTATTATGAAGTTTGGCAATGCCTACGTCTCCAGGTTCGCCAACTAGCTGAACCAATTCATTATAAAATGTCTGTAAGTAAATTGTTACCCTTATAAAACAATAATTAATGCAATTTTTATGGACCTTTGAAGAATCTTGGAATCCATGGATAGATTATTCACCTTCCTAAAACACACCTTTGGATGTCTTCTACTCAAAAATCTCACTTCTAAGCATAAAAAATGGAAGCAAACAACCTCAAATCTAGATACTTAGCATATAGCTAGATCCATCCTCAAAACCATAATATTTAACTAGTTTACCTCAAAGTACATAAATTATTATAGATTCCCCAAATTAGAGGAAGAGTAGAAGTAGGTCCTTATGCCTTAGCACAATGGACTACATCCGAGGCTTTACAATTTTTTCAAAAGTCCTCAAAATGAAAAATGATCAATTATAAAGTTATTCCTTGGAGAAAAATAATATCAATCATTTTTGAACTTTTCCCTAATTCTACCTCTAGCTCTCTCTACAACTTTTCCAAGATTTTTATCTCTTATAATATGGCTTCTTGGCTTCTTTGAATGAATTCAAATACAAATTTCCACGCTTTACATAGTGGTTCAATTATGTACCCTAAGTGGTCAGGATTTATCATTTTTCATGGGAGGTTCACTATTCAATCCACATCCTCATTTTTTTTGGTGGGTGAGTATATATTTAGTCCCACATTTGTTAAGTGGGGGAACATTAGATATTTATTAACCATGAACTTTGTGGTTGACCATGCCAAGTGTTTGGCATTATTATGCATTTCATGGGGTTTATGGTGGTATGTGGATGTTTAGACATGGCATGTGGGTATCACTTGAGATGTTGAGGCATGCACGTGGGAATTAAATCATGAAACATATGGTTATGTGGCTTCACATGGATATAATGTGAATGGAACATGAAAACTTGGGCATTGACATGTGGCAAGGTATGTGGTGAGGTGGATTTATGGGAAAAATATAATATGGTTTGTTTGGAACATTTAGGAATTAAAATCATATGGTGGCAAGCCATGTGGTGGCTTGAGGACCCACAACATGGTCTAATCTCTACTCTCCACTTATCAACCTCTTTCCACATCACTTGTCGACCACTTTCTACACTACTTGTCGACGTCCAACTGGATGTTCCATCAAAACCCCAAATTTTTTATGTCAATTACATTTTTATCCAAAGACAATATACGTTCACATATCGATGACTATATTCACTATCAAAGATAAATGATAAAAACCATACATTTTTCTTGTACCTCATGCCACATGTCACTTTCTTACTAGTCTAAAATTTCCACATCATCTTGTTGACCAGATTTGACTGGCCATAACTTGTAAATATGGACTCCATTTTTTGAATTGTAAAATGTGTCCAAAAAACATATGATGAGCTATATGCCATGGAACTAATTTAAAATTGTTACATAATAGTCATTTTCTATAGTTTAACCATCTTTGACCAATGTTGACCAGCTTGACTGGAACTTTTACTAGCTACATAAAGAGCATATGACCTCCATTTTTTACATTTCACATACCATTGGAAAGGTCTCAATAGGGCCTACGTGATGGTGTAGGTTTTTGTATGATATATGACCTTTTTTTAATTGACCTCCAAAACAAAATAAGGTCTTATTTTATAATATGGGATTCATAGTTTCAACTCACTTTAAGTTTCTTGAGTCATAACCTATTTATTGTGAGTTTATGGCAAGTTAGATCAATGGATGAAAGAATACTATATTTCATACATTATTCACATGATTATCAAAATTCACAATCATAGGACTATATGACATCCAAGGAAAACTTGCATAAAAAATTATTAATCATTAAACAATGTGTATTACATATTTCTCATAGGTAGACATAGTCATTGGTCATAAATAGATAGTGTCAATTCTACCTTGGGCCAAATCATTAGTTAGGAAACAAGCATTGTTTTTGTTTTTTATATAGTCAAAATCTCATGTTTTAAATAGATGTAGATGCATGTGTGCACAGTCCAAACCCACTTTTCGGGCTCATATTTGATCATTAGATGTGACTATTAAATCAATTTTTATTTTCATATTTTCCATTTCTTATTTTCAAAATTCAAATTATCTTAGTTTACAATATATTAGAACTAGGATATATATGAATTATTATTTTACATTGTTAAATGATATATATCTTTTTTAACCTTTTAATACTTAGTGAATGTAAATCCTATGTTTTTAAAGAGCTGAGTATAGTAAATTAGAGTATAAATACACAATAAATATATCCAATAATTTGTTATAAAATTGATAAAATTTGACCTTTCTAAAAATAGAAATAAATAATATGAATAAGAACTTAGTTAGAAAATGATTGAGATAAGTGATTTGGAGTTTAAGAACTGAGGCAGAGGTTGGTTTGAGTGACACAAAAGATATCTGGGTGTCAAAACCCCTCCTAGATATTAGAAAACTAATTAGACATTAGTTTTATGTGGTTATAGTGTCCCTATTTTGGTAATAGTGTCTTCTATGCAAAACTCTTTCGAGCTTCTAGATGTACCTATGTCTAGATCTGTCAAACCTATTTTAGCATGCATGAGTTTTAAAACCTTGTATATGACCTATTTTGATTAATTTTATGATCAAACCCTAATCCTACATGTTACTAGGGAATATTTTTTATATAAGAAAAAAAAGTATGTTTATTAGTGGGGTCTGATGAACATCTTTAACACCCTATTATGATTAAAGTTGCCTACATACCAATACTCTAAAGAGGGATCAAGACTGATGTAGTTCTCCCCACCTAAGTGCTAGTGTAAGTTCAAGTGAAGTGAGTATGATGGATGACTTGAGTGTTTTGAATGTGATTAAGACTATAAATTTGAGTAATTTGAGCTTAGGAATACTATCGATGTTAATATGTAGAAGTACATCAAAGTAAGGATTGAGAACCTTAATTGTTCACAAATTATTTTGAGTTTATATATTTAGTTTTCATCTAATATCCATCTAGTGGATAAAGGGATAAAATTCATGTATTTATATTATTCTAGTGCTTGTGTAGGTGTTAAAAGAGGTCTAGGCTGACCCTGGGAGTCTAATATTTGAAAAGATACTCATTTATGGTAAAAAGAGGGAAAGGATAGTAACAACAATATTGGGACATTAGTGCCATGTGGTGTTGTTGTCTCTATTATCGAACTAGTGTCTAGGTGGTAGAACCTAAGGAATAAAGGGATATGATACAAGAATGAAGGTTTGGGAGTATTTTAGGGATGATTAGGGTTCCCTGTGGCTCACATAAAGGCTGGATAAGTGTCAAAATAGGCCTTAAGATAGGTCTAGGGATAAGATAGGGATAAGTGGTCCCAAATAGAACTCTTAGCACTCAAGTTTTTTTTTTAGGTGATTGCATTTCCCCCCCATTATTATATAAATGTATCAAAGTGAAATAACTATGATAAAGGAAAAATAAGTGTACCTTGACTTACTTAATTGTTGGAGCCTATGATTTTGGATTTAAGTATGTGAATCATGATCTAATTTGTGTTTTATAAGTGAAATGTGTATATATTATTCCTTACTTAAGATATAAAGAAATTAAATGCAAAATTGAGTAAAGAAATGAAATTGAGTAAAAATTGAGTAAAGCGATAAGGAAGAAGAAAGAAATTAAATCACCTCACTAGGTATGCAAACTAGTGGATAAACCTAGTGATAACCTATGTGTGTGCATGTTTAAAGTGATTAATTGGTAAATATATTTGACTAAGTTGATGTATTTATCAATACCCATATGTGGGTCACTAAATAAATCAATACATTTTTTACTCCATAATTTCCCACCCCTAATGTGTGGATCATGAAATGTGTATATCTTGGATTATATTGATGGTGTGTATATCCCTCTCATGTAGGTTGTTCAAGATATCAGTAGACTATGACTCCATCATTGGTTACTGGTGTGTAGTATATAAATCTAAAATCAAAACCATGCAATCTAACTAGAAATGTCTAACTAGAGATGTCAACTTTGGTGCCACTAAGGCATATTAGGTAGCTTTAGGCCACTCATGAATACAACTTACTACAAATGGAATAAGGCATGAAATAGGTGTACAACTTGAAATATGATGTCTAATTTATACAGTGTAGAGAATGAAATGAAATTTGTCATTCCATCTAATTAATTGGTATGTAAGTGAGCAAATGGTAATAATGTATTATGCACATGCCCCCAAATCTAATATTTGGGCATATGGATTCTAGACTGAGTTGTAATAATTTGTATATGATTATTTAAAATATAAATGGGAATGGTCATGCCATACATGATGCCCCTAATCTAAGTAAAATAGTATTAATATGAGCCAAATAGGTATGAATATGATCTATACTAATAAATATATAACTGAACCTATAAAAACCTATAATTTACTTTTTGTACATTTCTAATCAATCTTTTTTTTTGAAATTAAGGCTACTAGACAATAACACCATGTCTTGGATAGTATCACCATGTGGTGCTAGTGTCCTAATTTGGGCATTAATGTTTAACTGCTCTGATTTTTATATAATTGTAACTGTCTATTTTTAATCATGTCCTACTATGTTTACCTAAGTCTAATATTTGTAATATAAGCCTATGTGCTAAAAATGTAATGTGATTTTATTATTGTAATCTAATCTCTATGACTTACCCTTGTGAATGCCCCCTCTTTTGAGGGGAGTTGTTGAACCTATGCAAGAACTATCCTTAAAATAAAAGGCTCTATAAAATGTGTGTTAGCTTCAGTATATATGATATCTATGTAATAATGCAATATAATGTGCATGGATAACATTAGATTGAAATATAATCTGATCATATGTTTGTATTTTGTGATGTGTGTTATGTCTATCTTTCACAAATCTTTCAAGAGATATATAACAATGTATGTGATAGAAAATCTGAGCAATAATTGAGTAGCTACCTAAGTGGATGGGGCATGATGTCCATCATGGCACCCAAGTAGGAAGGGGATATGTTTGACGTCCCTCATGGCATATGAAATTAGAGTGTGAAACAAGAAAATGGCCATGATGTATATAGAAAAGCATAAATACAACACATATGTGGCATGTAAAGGAGGCCAAGGGACACACTACAATAAACATGGGAACATGTCACCAAATTTGAAAAACTAAGACATACAAGGACATGTTTGAATGTCCACATATGCAAAAAATAATCAAGATGGATTATATCCATCTAAAATGGCATGTTCAAATGTTCGTATACACAATCAAGAAGGCACACACAAGGACATGGGCATATGTCTAAAGCATACATACTGTGAAAAGAAGTGGCGTAGAGTCTAATAACAATGACATATTCAAATTCCCTCCAAGAGAAGAAGCATATAGTCACAATCAAGTCTAAACTAGGAAAGATATAAGTGAAAATATGCATAAACATGTAATACAAATCTGTGTAAGAGCTAAGATGTACATATATTGAGTCTAAAGTAGTAATATCGAGTAATAAATATCTATAACTATAGCATGATCAATATGAATATATAACAATGCTAAATTTGTGATGTAAAGTTTAAAAATATGTAATCTAGTAATCAAAACTATCTTTAGGGTGCACCCAAATGGGCAAATGTGTCAAATGAAGAACTTGTGTATATGTGCTTATGCCCATAGTGGGTAAATAATAACAAATCTAGATCGACATAGTATACCTGATTCATGTAGCAATCTGCAAGCACTCAATAAGAACAAGTAAATCATGTATGTATGATAAAAATTACTATACTAAGATATATAGCATATGTAGTATCTATAAAATATAAGAAGTGAAGGCATGGTAATGCATAAAATATATAGTTTTTTACTTTATTAGTAAAATGTTTGAGTGTTTTTGTATTTTGAAATATTATACTTTTTTGTATTTTTTAGATATAATCTATGTACCAATAACATAAAAATGAAACTATATATAAGAAGAAATAAATAAGGAAAGTATGTCTAAGTAAATACTAGAAATAAATAATATACTATACAATCCAAGTGAAATGTACCTATAAACCCAAGATCACATCCATGAGATGTGGATAATCAAGTGGTGGATAAGTGGGAGGCCATATAATGTTGGATATAAGATCTTTCTAAACTTAAATAAGTCATCATCATCACAATCACCATACCATTCTATATGTGTCAATAGAGCCTTATCATTGGCATTAGTATGGATTTTGTGCATCCAAATAATGTGTTGAGCTATTATGTAAGATGCCTCCCATGCAATCCTAAGGTAAACCACATTATACCATGGAGTATATGTATGACACATATGGTTATCATTTGTACCATCATGTAAAATGTGGACCATGTGTCCATCCTTATGGATTGTCAAACATTTCTTTGATTGATCAACTGTGGAATCAATCACATATAACCATGTACTACCGAGTGCAACTTGTAGATTATTTCCCCTAATCATGATAAATAATAATGTTTTGGCCATTGTGGGGCCACACGTAGCTAGTAGTGTGATATGTCTAATGGAATCCTAATAATGTCTGGCATGTTATAGCTCATTTTCTTGATAGCCTATGTGTTTTAAAAATGCCAAAGTGTAAGTATTAGGATCAAAATCCTCATCTATAGTCACATAGGGGATGTAACTATCTGAAAAAATAATCTATATAGTCAATGTATCATTTCTTGAGTATATGTGTCAATGATGATTCTTCCCTAGTACGTGTACTTATTCAAATTATGTTGTAATGTTGATCATGTATTAGCATCATGTCATATTAGTCTATGAAAATTATAAAAGGGTTGACCTTCCTATTTTGATAATCTACTGATAGATCTACAAAGAACTATGGGTAATACCATCAATCCTCTATAAAGTAATATATATAGAATTTGGTGCAATCTATCCTTTGAACTTATTATATGAATTTGTATAACTTGGTCCATATCCATAGATGTAACCACATGTACTGAATAAATTAAGGGATTTGCTTCTAATTGTAACTATATCATTATTAACTAGTAGTGCTACCAGTGTAGAAAAAGTATGATTTCCATAGAATCAACTCTATACTCTCTTAGTCCCACTAGCATAAAACTTAATCCACATAAATAGTCATTAATTTCCATAAGTTTTGGATTATACTTTGTGCTGGGATGAGAATTTATATTAGAGTTATGGGTGTATACTTATTCTAAATTAACAAGTAATGGTAACTATGTTTTGAGAATCTCATCATCTACCTTGGGTGGGGATATTTATATTGTGTGAGGGTCCTCCTCCATCATGGGTGAAGGTAATTGTGTTGTGTGAAGATATGGAAGAGGTGTAGGAATATTCTTGATTTATTTCCCAACCTCATATGTATGCATCTCCTCAATTTAAATCTAATGAAGTGTGGGATCCATAATAACATGATGTATCCCATCTAAACATGTGCTTAGGGTGGTAGGCTCAATGACTCTATAATATGTGAATGGTTGATTATCTACTAGAAAAGTGTATAAGTATCCATCCTTTAAAAATTGAGGCATGTATGAAATATAGATGGTATGACCTCTATAGCATGTATCTAAGGCATCCCAAGTAATAGGTTGTATTGAAAATGATTTAGCATCACTTGAAACTATGTAGGTAGATTTTTTGGCCCAACCATAATATCCAAAGTAATAAATCCAAATATTTGTCTATAAATGTCATAAAATATCTAATATTCTTATATGTCCTCTGAATGGAAGCTATATAGACCCCCATATTCTATATAAATGTGAGGTTGCATATGTTAAGTGATCAACCACTGTTAATTAAAACTCATTTAATAACAATGATATTGATTTGTTCTTGAATAAAAAGTAGTAAATTCTAAGAAATAACTGATTACAATGGTAAATCCTCATTGGAAAAAGATATAACATCATTAATGTCCTTGATAGTATTCATGATATATGTAATGTAAGTTGATTCTATGTGACAAGGAAACAATGTATGATTGATCATTTGAAAAAAAATATCTTCTAAAATAGTTCCTTTTTGAATTAATTTCAATATAGATATATTAGCTAGTGTGTTTCTCAACTAATTCAAAATATCAAATGCTTTGTGTTGATATATAGGTTTCATTGTAGTTTTTTGGGCATGAATAGGGATGGTGGTATTATGTTTTTCTTGTATAGGCTAAGGAGGTAACCTATTCCATCTAGTAAAAATTTGAACCATGAGATATACTATTTTCCAAGGGAGATTAATAGAGGCAAGATGAGATTGAAGATAATCAATTGGTCTAGGTAGAGGTGAAACAAAATGAGTCCTCTAAGCCCTATGTCATCGAGTAGTAACCAAAGATAACTAAAAGTGAGCCATGTAGCAATGATCTTCATAAGAATGGGACTCAAAATATGGAGGACCAATTCATAAAATAAGTTGAGATCTTACATGATCCATGAGAGCAATGGCATACATGTCTATTTTTATACAAATGGTGAGTGGTAAGCATGCTAAATAAACCACAAGAATTTGTACCAAAAAATATAAAATGGCATCCATCATGATAATCATGATGATAGGATGGAAAACGAAAACTGAGTAGATGTTATTAATAAAAAAGGAAACCCTAAAGTTGCTATATGGTTTTGAAAAAATGTGTTCAAAGTATGTCATGTTCACCAAATGTTTAAAGAAATTATGACAAGTGAAAGCAAATCTTATGTTGATAAAGATATGAGTATAGTAAATCAAGGTAGAAATATATAATAAATACAACCATTATTTTGTTATGGAATTGACCAAATTTGACCTTTCAAAAAATAATAATAAATAATATCAATGATAACTTAACTATAAAATGAATGAGATGGATGATTGGGAGGTTAAAATCTAAGACAAAGGATAGTCTAAGTGTATTAAATAGGATCCAAATATCAAATTCCCTCCTAGATAGTAGCACCTCAATTTGATAGTATAAAAATTGTGGTTCTAGTGTCCCTATTTTGGTGGTAGTGTCCTCTATGCAGAATTGTTCTGAGTTTCTCCATGTACATGTGTCTGGATCTATAAATACTATTCCTACATGCATGAGTTGTAAAACCTTGTAGATGGTCTATTTTAATTGATTTTATGAGAAAACACTAATCCTCCATATTGTTAAGGCATCTAGTTGATACAAGAAAAATAGTGTGTTTATTAGTGGGGTAGGCTGAACATCCTTAACACCCCACTATGATGATACTTTCCTACATATTAATACTCTAAAGAGTGATCAAGCCTAATGTAGTTATCCCCACCAAAGTGATGGTACAAATGCAAGTAAATATAGTATTATGGTTGACTTGACTACTTTGAATATGCTTGATATTGTAAATTTAAGTAATTTGAGCTTAGGAATATTGTAGATGGTAGTATGTAGAAGTAGGACAGAATAGGGATTGATAAAATTAATTATGCACATGTTGTTTTGAGTTTTCATATGTAATTTACATCTTATCTCAATATAGAGGATAAAGGGATAAAATTTATTTATTTATACAATTTTGGTGTTTGTACAGGTGCTAAAAGAGGTCTAAGCCAACCCTAACACCATATAAATGAGGGAAAGGAATGTAGAACCAATATTGGGACACTAGCACCATCTGGTGCTACTATCCCTATTTTGGTGCTAATGTCTAGGTGGCATAACCTAAGGCATGAAGGGCCATGATGCAAGAGTGAGTGTCTAGGACTACTTTAGGGATGACTAGGGATGCTTATGGCTGTTAAGAGCTAGATAAATGTGAAATTAGGCCCTAATATATGTTTAGGGACAAGCTAGGGATAGGTGGTCTCAAGTAGCACTTTTAGAACTCAAGTGTCATTTTTAAGCGATTATAATATCCTCAATGCATGTTATTTTATTAATGTTTCCTAAGTAAAACATAATAAATATTGGATAAAATTATGATCCCCTACATTATTAAAAATTTCATAACTTATAGGGTTTCCTCCTTAGGATTTCATGGTTATTTTTTTAAAAAATTAGATTTTCACCATTTATTACATGTTTGATCAAACCAAAAATTATAATAACCTATTCTAATTTTGGGTTATATCCACCTTAAAAATTAGGTGCACACACCTTTATTCCTTTAGCACACATATCTATTGAGATTACTTAGAGTTTGATCCTATTATTTCATCTCATATTTAGATTTTAATCTTTCTTGTGCCTATTACATTTACCATGGCTACTAGTAATGATATTCAACCTTTTATGGTTTATTTTATTGTTAAAAGCCAATATATTAATGATAGAGTACCCATTATTTCTTCTTCAGATGTTGATAGTGATAATGAAACATATGATGATTTTAAATTTGGTAACAAAATTAATTAACATTAACCATTGATAACTTATAGAATTTATAAATAAAAAACCTAGAAGTGTAGAATATTAATTGCATAAGTTAAAAATTACATAACAAAAACTCAAGAATAAGGATCCTTTGCCTTAGTAACCTTTTACAGATATATTGGGTGGATTTAATTTATTTATGTTATGCATTGAGGATAGTGATCCTCATGATATTAATCCACTTGTGCCTCCACCTATCACTACCACACTTATTGAAGTTAATGTTCATAATAATATGAAACCTAAGGCTTTTTTGGTACTCCTAAAAATATACAAACCAATGTTCTTCCACAAGCACATTGAAAACATCTCTTATTCATATACATATTCAAATCACTAATCATGCCTCTCATTCACCCAATGGTAATCATAAGATTAAACATATACCTACACATATACATATTATTGATAATTATACACCTACTAGTGCATCTACTAATCTAGCTATACAACAAATGAAAGACATGAAAGTACAAATTTCACAACTACCTCAATTACCTAGAGAATTTAGCCACGTGGTTTCATCTTATGATGTATTACAAAACCCTTTAGCTATAGAAGTGTGTGTCCTCTCATTGCATCTTTATTTTCTATCATTTTGTGAAAATTGGGATTCATCATAGCTAATCAAGGTATTATTTTCATCTTTTATTATTTATAAACATAAGTAATTGCTTATGCCAAAATTATTATCTTGGAGCATCACTAAATATTCGCTAGATTGATTATATTCCATACTTATGAACATTTTTCATAAATTACATGATTTAGTAGATCTCTTCTTAGTGCATTCTTAGATAAAAATTAATCAAAAGGTCACATTATATAAAATAAATCATATAAAATAAGGAATTAATGATTGAATTACTGAGTATGTGCTACACACACATGTATGCATGTATGCATCTATTATTTTTATTAGTATATTTTTTGGGAGATATTTATGTCACATATGTGGGAATATAAATCTAATTAAAACTCGAGAGAGAGAGAGAGAGAGAGAGAGAGAGAGAGAGAGAGAGAGAGAGAGAGAGAGAGAGAGAGAGAGAGAGAGAGAGAGAGAGAGAGAGAGAGAGAGAGAGAGAGAGAGAGAGAGAGAGTGAGTGATAATGTGGACACACACACCCACCCAAATACACACACATTAAAAATATGTATCAACATTATGAAAGCATTCTAATTTGAAAATTATATAATTTTTTAGATTAATAATAAGTCACATTTCATAAAATCAATTTTTTTCCTAAGAGTAATAGTGTTTCACATTGTAACATGTATACAATATTTAAATACATATTGTTTAATTTCGTAACATAAGAATTAGTTTCTGTAAAAATAAAATTTTGAAATAAATACTTGGAAATGCCATTTTGTGTGTGTGATCATGTGGACACACACACACACCCAAATACATACACATTAAAAATATGTATCAACATTATGAAAGTATTCCACTTTCAAAATTATATAATTTTTTAGATTAAGAATAAGTCACATTTCATAAAAGCAATTTTTTCCCTAAGCATAATAGTGTTTCACATTATAACATGTAGACAATATTTAAATACATATTGTTTAATTTTGTAACATAAGAATTAGTTTGTGTAAAAATAAAATTTTGAAATAGATACTTCGAAATGCCATTTTTTACCTATCTTCACCATACATGACTTATGCATATATATATGACTATTTTTTGTGATCCTCTCACATACACATGTTATTTATGGGTCCAATCCTTGTGTGTGTGTGTGTGTGTGTGTGTGTGTGTACACACACACACACACACATTAGTCACCTATAATAATTCCCCAATTCTATATAAAAATGATGAACTATCATACTCAAACATCTCCATATCATCATATCAAAATTATTATCTCCTAAATAGTAATGTCATACTCATAATATATTATCTGATAGTACAGCCTGAGTGTGATGGTTTTGTATTTCATCCTAAAGTAGACATATTTTAAAATAAAGTCATTCATATGGATCGACCCATCCATACATTGTATCTATGGCATGATAAATTATCCAAAGAGTCTCATATTAATACAAACTAATTTTAGGCTTATTAATGACCTAATAGTCATCTAGAAAACATCTATCAAGCATATTAAAAAACTTGGACATTTAAATGGGCTACCCTATTATTATAAAATTTAAAAATAGTCACAAGGAGCATGTCTTAGCCAAGTTTAAAGCACATAAAATACAAGACAAATTTGTTAGCTTCTAAGTGTTGAATGTATATCATAGGTTACATACATCTAAAGAGCATTAATTAGACACATACACTTAATAGGGAGAACTACATTCAATTTGACTTCCCTTTTTAGAGTATTATATATATAGGTAGAGATTATCCATTTAAGGAAAAGTGATTAGGGTCATCTCACCCCACCTTTCTTCCCCTTCTATAGGCATAATTATATCATGGTGAAGAGATAATGTTTCAAGTGAAGGAGAAGGATTTATGTGATTTGCACACATTATCAAACCTTAGGATCATACATGGAAATGAAAGAGAAGAAAGGATGTTTACCTATTTAACATATAAGGGTAAATTATACATATATGAAACTATAATATTTGGAACAAACCTTCTGATGATACCTTCTCGCAGATAACAATATTCTATAGGTACATACATAACTCCAAATCTTGCATAGAGTGACTTACAAACCTATTTCCTACATGTCATATTGTTTAATGATATTTTTAATTTAAAAATTAATTTTAATTACATAATAAATGATTTAAATATTAATTTATATTATACAATATAAAATCTAAATTTAAAATATAATGAAATATATAATTTAGAATGGGTTATAAATAGTAAATTTGCAAGTAAATAAATGATATTTTCTTTGTCTTGATTTGTGATAATTGTTGATGAGAAAATTATTGGGATTATCTATTAATCATTCCATGTTTTAAATTATAATTATATCATGTACTAGGATAAGATCACACTAGATGGATAGGGCCACATTTTTACCTTATTTATTTATTGTGTTCGTATCTGGATTGACTGTACATATAATTTTCCTATTTGCTTATGTGTGGCTATTAGTAATACACTCCTAGTTATTTACATAAACTAAATATAGAATAAGTTAAAAATTGGTAGTTATTATACAAGAAAATCTTATATGTCCTCTGAGAACTCCATGTAAACTTCATTTTGTTACATAGCCCAAAATGGCCTCAGACAGATGTAGTTCTCCCTCCTAAAATGAGTTTTTAAATAATGATGTTTTATATATAGATGAAATTATAAAAATGAATTGAATTATTTAAAATGAATTCCATTGAACTAAAGTAAAATAGCTTCAGAATTGTCCTATGACTGCTGAAAAAATCTTTATTTTAATTGAAATGATTACTTCTCTTTCACTCAATGTGTAATGTTTATTATAAGGTCATTTTTAGGTAGTGTATTGAATGACTTTGATGTGATTACATATTGGAAAATTATAAATATTTTAGTTAAATAAATTATTTAAAATCATTGGAGGTGAACATGGATCATCACAGACTTTACAACTGACCATTACAGTAAATGAGAAAAATGGCATACTGATGGACAAGGCCAGGTTGCAGCCTTGTCTGTCTAGTGTAGTTTTGTATATTGAAAATATATATGCATAATAGTATTTTTTGAATGATTATTTTTAGTACCTTCAATATAATGAATATAATAGTGAAGTATTTATTATATATTACAAGTTATCGAATAGAATAAATAAGGTAAGGATGTCAAGATTAAGTATTGTCAAACACTTAATGATTTTTTAGTTTCTACATTTTTTCCACACCCCTTTATTATATTTTTGTAATAAAGTGAACTTAATATATTAATGGATATATGAACCTATGTTTTTATATAGAATTTGTAGTTTGATTTGAAGTTTGATTGTGCAAGATGACTCAATGTGAATCATATAACAATGCCACATAAAGTAGTTATTGTTCATATTTGAAAATAAAAAAGTTGAAACCTGATTTAATATTTGAAAAGAGTGAAATAAAAAAATACAATTGAAAAGATATTAAATATAATTTCCTTGTAATTTGATAATGGATAATTGCATGCCCCCTTATTGAGGCATTTTAGATAAATGTTGAACATGTGGTAAATTGAGAGTGATCAAGTCTCAATTTTAAAAATAGTGAAATACCTTGAGTTGGAAATATTATATTATTCAAATCTCATTTTAATATGTAAATTATTTTTGTATAATAATTTAATAAGTAGTTACACCAAACGTTTCTTTCTACAATGCAACCATAGACATTGAGTGTCTTTAGTCTCAAACATCATAGTAAAAGAGGTGGAACCATTGAATGTGGCTCATTAACCATAAATGTTGAGTGTAACTAAACTCTAACATGAATCACTCAAAAAATGAAACTAATCACACCTCTATACATGAATCTATATTATATTGAATTTTTTGTACCTATGAAACTTTTAAACTTTTGAAAATTTGAAGAAGTAAAATTAAAAAATTTAAATAAAAAAATATGAACATTGATGAATATCATGCCCTATGTATTTATACCAAATTTATATATAATTCAAATTAAACTTGTAACTATTTTAAATTTGTAATTCTATTGCACATGCCTATGCATATGCATCAAGTGTATGTGAATCTTGTAATAAGTGTAATAATGAGTGCACATTTATGGCATATGCCCAGTAATATTAAATTTATGAAAAATGTTGTATTATATCACAAATCATTTTTTTTCTCATGAATTATTTGAGTGCTTATGAAAAGCCCAATTTTTATGGCACCCATTTGAGATTATAAACATAGCCTATAAGTCACTAAGCTCAAAAGAGAAGTGTATAATATATGAAATATATAATCAATTAGTAGTATGTTAACATCTAAAATATATTTCATCATATTATTGAATATAACCTATGAAACATGTGTTGGATAGAAATAATATTGAGGCACATAAGCAACATATGTATCATGACACAACAGTAAATTTATAAAATAGAAGTAGTGCATGATATGAATCATGAAACCATAGAAAAAATAAATTAACATACAATTAATGTCACATAAATTTCATAAAATATCATACATAATGCCCAAAGTCCACATACATTGGACATTTGAATGTCTTACAAACAGACAAGGTTAAGGGCCACACTCAAATGGCATGGTATGCCATACAAGTAAGAACATGTATATGTTGCACATAAAAGGATAAGGGCCACATACAATAATAATTCAAGTCCAAAATTATCATTTATTAAAAGTAATAATGTAAAATATAGAAAAAATGAGACTAGGCTACATCAACCATATGTATCAATGTCAACATTAGAAAATAACATATCCATGTAACACAATATACAATATGAGTGATTACAAAAATATTATATTATATATGGCTCAACATGGTATAAATGTTTTGGATAGATACAAAATATTAAGGTGTTCATGAGGAATGAAGATATGCCCCTAGATTTGCAAGGCTATTGGGTAAAATGGAAACCCAACATTAAAAACCCATGTAATAGTATGTCATTTATCACAGTCACATACCTCGTGAAAATTAATGTGTATTGAAAACTTAAATATGATATCTAATTAATTTGAAATAAATAGCATATATTAATAAGTAAACTATAAACACAATAAAAATATGTTGAGGTCTTGATTTTTAATTTTTTAAACTATATTGATATTTTTATATTTTTGGAATTTATAATTTTTTTTAATTGTGATATTTGAAAATGTTTGAATTTTTATTTTATTTTTTGAAATATTTGAAAAGTACAAAGAATCAAGGATTAAAAAATATCACAAATGAGAGGTGTTTAAACAATTCACAACAAGGTGATACAACATAGTGTGGTACTGAAAATAGGAGATGTGCCCCCCAATGTATGTGTAAATAAGGAATAATAATGTATCGCATGTGACTCATATATGTAATATTACACATGCCCCCAATGAGTAACAAACTATTTTTTTTTTTCATGAAGAATATAGGATTAGATAGATTTAAATTCAAAAATAGCCATAACATGATAGATATGCAATACTAATCAAGTGAAATGTCATAGATAATGTGTACTGAAAGCATTGTAAGATAGTTATTTTGGATTGTTCGAATTGGTTTGGAAAACAAGAGGTAAAGTTATCAAAGTTAAAATAAAGCCAAGGGCTAGAATAATGCTTTGAATTTGGGATTTTAATATATATTTAACAATTTCATTTACGTTTATGATTTAATTGTGTTATGTTTGTATGAATGATAGACTTATGAATAGTTCATGTTATATATCTTTATAATTTTTGAATTAAAAATAAGTAAATTGCTAACTTGATAGAAAAATGAATGCATAATAATTAGTTTCTCTTTTATTTCTTGTATGTGTGGTTCATTAAGTATATGTATTTCCTTATACTCAATTTTTAACTTATTTGACATAGGAATACATAATTTTGTATGTAAATTAGTTGGCATCCTTGAACTATTTAAATTTTGTACATTATAAACCTCTTGTGTTAATGTTTTTTTTAATTATATTGTTAATTTGAGAACAATCAATGGTATAATTATTTGTATATTTGTCATTAATTAAATATTATCTATCCATGGCATATTTTATTATATATTTTTGGAAATCTTGTGTTTAACATTTGTATATTTGGAAGATAAATATGAAGACCCAACTAGCATATTATCAATTTTGAAAAATAAAATAATTCATCTATTTGTAATTTATTTTAAGTTTTATTCTAACACATAACAATAACTATCATGATGTCCATTAATTCCATGGTAACAAAAAAATGGTTGACCCTTAATTTTTACTGATCAATGTGGAGTGTTATAGTAGCTAAGGTGTAGCTACAATAACCTTTTGTCTTGTAATGGATTTAAAATATCATGTGGGTGATCAATGAAAGCAAATTTCAATTGTTTTTCCTTCTTTGATTTAAAGGATTAAGTATGATTAGTAATTATAGGAATGAATTATTTTACTTTATGTAATATTTTTACCTGTTTCAATGTGGATTCAATGTTATGAACTTAATTATGAACATCATGGTGTGCCTTTCTATAAAGGAGATATTTATTGCATACATTTTTAAGATATAATTTGTAATTTAAATATTTCATTGTGTTTTCAAAATGTGTGTTGACATTATATGGTTCAAATTTATTATGAGTATCTTAGTTATATAACACAATGTCTCCATCCATATTGTTTGATACTTGAACAACACCCAATTCTTATTATAATTTTAAGACCTCATAGAAAAGAGCTAAAAAATATTCACAAGTATAATAAAGTATCTTCTTTTTTAATGGATAGATAAAACATATAAAAAAAAAATAGTGAAGTTCTAAATTAGTTGGTTGATAAATTAATTGACACATACAAGTCTTAAATCTTAAAATGTAATCATAAACTTGTCTATATTCACTTTGATCTAGAGAAGGAAAACTCTCATAAGTGACCATAGGTCCCTTATTTTGACTATATTTTGTCAATAAATATTCCTCTAATTTTGATAGGTATGTAAGGATCCACTAAGGGTGGATTGAAACTAAGCAAGTGCACATCCCTCTATGCTCTTAAAAAATACTATTAATAACATTTGAATAAAAGTATACCCATTGATGGTTTATCTACAGGATATAAGATATAGGTAAGGGTTTATGATTCCATAAAATGTAGAAACATTACGTATTTGGAATTTATGAGGTAAATGTGCTCACAAAATGTTTCATACAAAAGGATTTCCATGAAATATATTGGAGTAAACCCAAATGTGTTATGTTTTACTCTCTAAGTAAAATTAATGTACTTTATTTTTTAAAACACATACAACATGTATTGACAAAATGAATACTTGTAAATGTATGTTGAGGTTATTGAAACATTCATTTAAAGGATGAATTATATAATTAATTTTAGCCATTGGAATAATATTTCGAATAAGAGAATAAGGTGGAAGAATAAGGTCTTCCCTTGGTTTGATAATTTCATTAGATATATATTAGTCATTTAATTATTAATGAAATAATTATCACTATCGAGAGGTAAATTTTCATCATGTTGTAAATATATGTTAATATTATGACATTGTGGTATCATGTGAATACAAGCATAACATTGAATGAGGAAGAGCATCACAAGATGTTTTAGAAAGAATGTCATTGATTTAAATTATATCTTTTGATACATTAATGTAAAATGAAATAAGTTCATCATCATTGGTTAACAAGGGAGAACAGCTATGGCATGTAGGCTCAATATCATTTAATTTTAAAGAAGAAGATATGACATCATTATTACTAGAATTTTGTTGAAATTCAAAAGAAGGAAAAGTAGGATTTTTTTCATGAACAACATTATCCTTCTCAATGCATATTTTATGTGTATGTATTATTATAGGTTCCTATAAAAACCCAGCATAACATGATAAGGTGTGTTTGCTTTAGGTAAACTACAAACTTAGAATGTAGACAGGGATATAACAAGTTATATTTTTCCTGTTGTTTATAATTTAGTGAGCATTTAGAGAAATGTAGGATCAAAAAATAGATAAAATTAATTATTTTTATGTTAAGAATAAAATTAAAATGAAAATAGAGTATACATGTGCACATAACAAGTAGAGATCAAAATTTAGAAGAACCATCATCAGATATCTATATTAATCTCTCATATTTGGAACTCTTTTATTTTATACTTGAACACTATATAAAGATCTTACTGAGGCTCTGTTGCTTCACATTTTATGCAGTAAATTTATTTACCAAAGGAATATTTACATATTATATATAATGTTTATTTACACCCATGTATTGAACACAAACAAAAATTATACATTATATAAAATACTACAAGTTGCACACTTGTTATTCTTACATACTCTAAGATTTTTCACTCTTATATCTACTACTACCACTTTCATTGACTTAAATAATTGTCTTGTCTCAAAACAATGCCATAGGAAATGTGTGAAAATAAGGAGGTGGTGGATTTATCTTCATTGAGGATTTAGTCCAAAACACTCCTTGCAGCAATCACCCAAGGTGTCATTTGTCAGTTTTTACCTCTCATTCACTACTTAGCACCTTTTGGGTTTTAAACTAATCAAAATACTAATATATTAATGTTTTAGGTTTCTAATAATTTTTCATATGTTATATGTCACCCTTTATGGGTTTTCAACAATACTATCACCATTCCTAATGATTTTTTACTACCCTGCTTCAAAAATCTTAAAGTTTTTTAAAATTTAACCTTATAGAACCTAGAAATAAGGTGGAGGCATAAAGTGTGAAACTTGACTTAAAAGTGGATATGAAGATGGTGGTGTGATTGGAGTTGTGTAAAAAATTAAAATTGATGTTGAATATGGTGCTATGGAAACCATGGTTGAGGATGATGTAACTATAGATTCAGGTGATGAAGGCATTTTCTACACTATTTTGGCTACTTTTTCATTTTTGAGTTTGGGTAAGCTATGTTGGTGGAATGAATTGAGGCTCATCAATTATATAAACAATGGATATATATAAATGTGATATATATTTTTTGAATTACATATAATTCTTTAGGGAATCTTGAATGATACTAATCAATATGCACATAGTAGTTTGGTATTGCATAATGTTATGGATGTCTTCATCCTTTGTGATAATAATGATGGCCCTATTTTGTAAAACCTTGAGTTGAATATATTGTAACATTTATTACATCCTATCTATGTATTTTTATTATAAATGACATCAAACATGTTATATAACATCTCATTCTACCATCTATTCATCTTCTCCTTGACACTATCTCACAATGTAATAAACTTCTTCAACATAACATCCATTTGATCTAGCATGGACATATGACCTTCCATGGTTTCTTTTGATTTTTACACCTTTGATAAATATATGTTTACTAAGTTCCATGTATATTGTAGATAATACTTCCATTTGGCATGCTACGATTAATTTATGTCATTTGTAGTGCAATAGTGTCAAGGACATGTTTGTATTCTTTCATATTTAAATAGTTGACCTTGTGCATGGAGATTTTTTACCTTCTATAGATCCATAAAGTCCTTTGTGACTCAATAAATTATGTTATATATTTATCTTTTGACATCACCTAGTCTACCATAACTTGTACTACCAGTGTTGGAGAAGTTTCATCTATGCTGTTGCAGGACTTAGCTACCTAAGCATGTAAATCTACATTTTCCTCCCTCAAATAGTGGACATCTTACTCCATATTAATTTCCTTATATGTTATGAAATATTGGAATTTGTAATATCCATTAATATTATTGGTTAATATGATTTGGGTCACATCAAATGATGCCTCTTGACTTATCATGGCCAAATCTATTGATGTCATAGAGGTTATGGATGGAGCTATCAAGTGATGTATTTGTTTGATTGGGAAAGTAAAATTTATGTGTCAAAATGGTGAGGTTTAGATGTCCCATAACCATTGAATTTTTATATATGGTTTGTATTATGATGTATCCTTTTTCATGTCTCCTTGTGTTGATCCTAAGCCTTGAGATGTGTTGGAAGGTTTTAGGACTTCAAGAATTGATTGCTCCTTGACCTATTATATTTACTTAACATTTTTCTTATTTTTATTGTCCCTATAAGTGTCATCTATGATTTCAACCTCCCTCTTCAACTCAAAATTCTCATTTCCATTGGAATCTATTTGTGCTTATATATTTATCTCTTTTGCTAATTATTCTACTTCTTACACAACATCCTTGGCAGTTTGCTCTTCAACCATTTCTTATTTAACTCCTTCTTATGTAGGGATTATTTAGGGTTCTCCTCAGCTTTCTTGGTTTCTACATCACCTTCTATCTTTTTCTTATGTGAATATTTCACCTCCTTGTTTGATTTTTCTGCTACACATCCTCTTCTTTTTCAATGCTTCTTTCTTCTTCATCTCATCTTCTTCTTTCCTGAACATTTATATTTTATCCTTTTCATATTCTTATTTTACACTTCTATCTTCCTCCTTTGCCTTCATATTTTCTTACAATTTCTACTCTACAAGATTTCCATGTGGCTATTATCTCTACATTTTTTACTACATTGTGGGATTTTTTGGGGTGGTGTTTTGTTGCATAGTTATACATCAGGTTAAATTGCATGAATATGGGTACGTGGGGATAATGATGGAGAAGTGGGTGAATGGGGTGGAGAATGAATCAAGGAATGCTACAAAAAAAGAGATGGATAATGGGAAGACAAAATGACTTGGTGTATACTTATTGATGGCTTATCATGATTAGGTAGGACTAGTGTTTTATTTTATCAATTGAATTGGTGGATTTATTCAACCAATTATTATACTATGCCTTGCTCCTTTTCATATCTCTCTCATGTGAAAATTTTCATTGTGAAAATTTTTATCATTCATTATAAAACTATTGGGGATGTTTTTGTAGCTCAATTCATATGAGGTTTTTTAATCAGTGGCTACTAAGAACTATCTTTTCGTTATTTGACTTGTTCCACCCTTGATTTTTGCTCATTAGTATGTAAGGGAATATTCATTAAAATTGATAGCCATGCACCTAATGCACCTTCTTAAAAAATATAATTATTTCTAAATTTCATGTCCTCCTCTTATCTGACCATATTCACATTGATGGACCCATGAGATGTAGGTGTTTAAACTAGTAATACAAGTAGAATATTATTGCAAAATTAATAGGTGCATACTTTCATCCAAAATAAAAAATATTTCTCCTCCACTTTGTCATAGGACTCTATTCCTATGTCCTACAATATTGAATCATAAAATTCTTACCTAGTGATTCTTAGGTTATTCAAATCATACTTAGTATAAATATAGGGAATAAACTTGTCAGTGAACCAAGAATTTATTTTTTGATTCCACTTTTTAGGTGGGAAGGATGATCAATGTAATGGGGAATTTAGTTTTCCTAGGGCTAGTTGTGTTAATGATGCATAAGGTTACAAATATGAATGTTTTTGTGTTGTTGATTCTCTTTGTTAAACCAAAGGTTTTTTTTGCACATAGGCAAGGATTACAAAGCTTACACGGTTATTGAAATAAGGGTTTTTTTATTATATAACTTCCACTTGCACATCCAACATGCTAATGAAAAATGGAAGTGGTGTGATTGGTCCTTGTATAGATCATGGATTTATATATGAATCCAATCAAGAAGATTTTTGACCATTGGGAGTGGTCCCAAATATTTTAATGTGTTTATAGCTACATGAGGGTGTGAATCTATGAGGCCATATATGTCTATCCATTATGCATTAAAATGACCCAGTTATTTATAATATTTACCTATTATGATCCACGTAATATTTACAAAGGGATTCATGGGCTAAAAATGTACATCAAGTACAATGGGTCCATCTAGACACATCCACTGGTGAATAATAATAATAATAATAATAATAATAATAATAATAATAATAATAATAATAATAATAATAATAATAATAATATCAAAAAGTAGTATTGGAAGGTCTACATAGTACCAGTGATGAATTTCTCGTAGTCACTAGGAAATCATGGAAAATTAAAGTCCTCCTATATCTAGATCATTCAATATGTAATATCGATGACCTCTTTTGTTACCTGCCTCACACTCTTGGTAACTTTTTATAAGCATTTGGTAACCCATTTAGATTTCAGTCACATTACAACATCATCTATTTAGTCAAAGGGGATCCTTATAAATGCCATATAATATTTGTATTTGGGGTCTGAAAGGATTAGAAATATCTTTGTATTTTATTGTGTAAGGTATTTGGCTATTTATGGAAGTCCTATTACTTGCACCATGGTTATTTCATTGATGAAAATGGTGTCATATTTGGATAATTTTATTGCCACTTTTTAATAGTGAATCATAATTATCATCATCACTTCATACAATTACCCAAAAGTAAGGATCTTGATGATTCAGTCTACATAAGATCCTTGTAACTAATTTTAAAGATTTAGGGCTCCTAGCTACACACTTACAACCTTATCTTTGGAAAAAATAAATATGTTCTACCATATCAATAAAATAAAATGGATATGGGTCATTGTATTTGTTTTACTGTAATGCAATCCCAATTCCCATTTGCTCTTTCTTTGAGTTAGTCAAGGGTATTTTTTTTTTTATTGATCCATTCTCATCACTTTGTTGTGGTGATGCTAAAACTTCTACACTGAAATATATGATTAAAGATCATTGTGGAGATAGTTTTTGTTCTCAATGGATTGTAATTCAGTTTATCTTTGTATGCACTACCTTATATATTTTTTATTTACTCCTCTTTTCTAACAATTAATATTGAAATTTATGAATTTTTCCTTGTGTTGTTATGCCTTTGGTTTTAAATTCCACTAGTTTTTATGATCTGATCTTGGTGTTTCCATAGGTAGTTTAATTTCCTCATCCAATGTAATTTTTTGATGTGGCATGTTGATAATGACTTTATTTTGTTATACATAACCTCGATTGTAACATATTTATGATTTTCAAATGATGCAATCTCTAAAGTGCATTGTCATCAATTGCCTTGGTAGTTACCATTTGGTACTTTTTTTCTATACCTTATTGTCACTACCTCATTCCCAAAGATAATCCATTGACTTATACATTAACTAATATGTGTTTTCTCCTTACTCTTCTACTACATTTTAGCACCCTAAAAATTTGAATTTTTAATGATTTTATGAATTTCTAAGATATAGAGATTGCATTATATACATTTACACTAAAAATTTATAGAAAGATAAGAAAATTATAAATTAAATACAACTCATAAGTGCATGGTGTTACTCATTCCCTGATCTATTTTTCACCATGAGATTTATAAATATCATTATAGTATGACTTAACCATACATATATTTACTCACCCTGAAAGGGTGGTTCCTTGAAAGTACCAAAGAATTATAGATCCTTGATATGATACTATATGGATGACATATGGTCCTTCGCACTGAATGTGTAGCTTTCCTTGATATGCTTGAGATATTATGTCATATAACAACATTGTATACTTTGGATGAAATTTATTAGATTATAGATTGTGATAACATGCCTTTTGGCTCTTCTTATTTATTTATTTTGTATAGCTTACTCTTTTCCTAGTTTCTTTCATGTGAATCAAATCTAAAAATATTACCTATATGGAGTTGTGATTTCACAATCCCATTATCAATTTAATACATAGATTAGGAACTATGTATTCCATTACTAGAACTACTTCCATTACATAAACTAGCTAAAAAGTATTGAATTATGTTTCACATTTATAGTTGGTTCTATACACCTATAATAGTATAACAATTTGATCCTCCTGTCAGTTATACTTTTACCTGACCATTGACTTGGGGGTGATAATTTATGATTTTATGGTGAGATTTCATGAATTAATTAGTTAGTGTCTTGATGGTATGATTAAAAGTGTGTGTTCCTATATCATTCACTAACTTCATAGGACATGAAAAAAATTAATGATGTTCTCATATATAACTTTGGCTCGACCTTTATCACTATAAATTGGTGTCATGGTCGATTACACCCACTTTGTGAAGTATTTTATCATAGTAATTATATATTTATAATGGTTTCACTTTCTAGGTAGATTAAAAAGCCCTACAAATTAAATTCCCCATTATTCAAATGGTGGCATTGATAACATTGGGTTTACAAGTATGTCTTCCCTTTGGTTCAACCTTCCTACTGACTAACAAATGTCATAATGTTTATGACTCTGTACAGGTCTTGGAATAGAGTAAAGCACCAAAAACCACTATAACATATTCCTTGTATATGATTATCCAATGAAGTGTCCTCCTATAAATCTATGATGTGCTTATTTAAGTAGTTGTGTTCTCTTATGCTCTAAGAATAATTTGCACAACACATCATCATTACCGATACTATAAAGAAACCCATTGATAATACTAAATGGTGTATATTGTGTGACCAAATTCCTTTTGTCCTTTTAGACATAGTGCATAGGAAAAAATCCTTATTCCATAAAGTTAGCTATATCTTCCATTTTATTTGGGATCACAAAGACTCTAAAAATTAGAGCATCTAGTGACTAAATCTACAACTCTTCTAGTTCTTTGCCATTTCTTATATGATAAAGATGATTTGGCCAACCATTTTAATATATGGTTTTGATATTTATTTTAAATAAAAAATATTGAAATTACATTAATTACTTATATATGTATCCTCCTAACATGGGAATGTTAACCATATATTATAGAGATTGATGATCTATAGATAATTTAAATGGTGTTTCCAACATATAGTACCTAAATTTATGTATCACAAAAACTATATCCAAATCCTCTAATTTTTTATTAGTGTAATTATTCTTAGCTAGTCAAACCTTCCAACTTGTGAAGTGAATAGGATGTTATAAATCACCATCTCTAGGTTGAGCCAACACAACTCTTATTGTGGTTCCTAAAGCATATACATGAACATGAAATGGATTAATATAGTTTTGAAAAACAAATAATGGGCTTATTACTAAACTCTACTTCAAATCTATGAAGGCTACTTAACATTTAGGAGTCCACTCAAACTTTGTATCCTTGTATAGTAGTCTCCCCATTAGAATAGGAATAAGTGCATATCCCCTTATGAGCTTTCCATAATAACCAATGTGTCCTAAGAATGATCTCACTTCATTAGAACTTATAGGAGGTGTAAATACCACAATATCTATGATTTTATCTTGGTTGACTAGAATACCATCACTTTAGACTAGATGACCCAAGAGAACATAAAAATGTGTGGAAAATAAAAATTTCCAAAATTCAAAGTAATGTAAAAATTTAATATAATTTATAACATAATTTTAAAATTATAAATGTGGTATTTGAATAGGGAAAACATATCCCGATCATCCAAATAAAATTACAAAAAATCATGTATAAAATACTTAAACATGGTGATTATGACTCTAGAGAAAATAAAATGGGCATTTTTATGAAAAATGCATTACCTTAAATGAAAATGAACCCCACTATATTAAAAAAATGGTATTTTTTTGTCTTTCACTCCAATTAAGATATAATGGTAGCCAGTGAATCAATAGTGAAGGAATATACTTCATGACCTATCACCAAATCAATAACTTTGTTTGTAAATGGAATCATAAAAGGATCATTAACACAAGCATCATTTAGTGCTTTTTAGCCACCACAAACTATAATCTATCCTATCTTCTTGGTTTTGTGATGAAAACTGATCTTTCACAGCTCTGTAACCATGAACAAGTGAGCTAACTTCTTATACAGGCCTATTTTATTCAAGCATTCCTTGTAGCCCTATTTTCCCTTGGCCATAAATCTTTGTAAGTTAACTCAATAATGAAAGTAAAAACATTTATATATACCCATTATGCCTATAACATACTAAAAAATCTCCTGAGGTTGTTTTGTATGGAATTGTACTTCCTTCGTTATGCCCTGTTCTAATTAGCCCTCCTTGTGTGCAAAACACCTTGTCCAGAGTAAAGTATGGACTTTATAATAAAAAAAAGAATCATTCCAGATACCCATTACCTTCTCACAGGTGAATCAATAATTTATTAGAGCACTTCTTTGGAGAAATCCACTTTTCCTATATTGGCCTATGCTCCTTCTTTCACATGCACCTAGGCTTTACTTGGTAATTGTCTTTTTCCATACTTATCCATAATTTAGCACCTTTAAACCACTTCCAAAAGTTTTAAAACATCATCAATGGTCAAATTCCAAAGTTTCAAGAGGTTTCAATCATTAAAACTCATTTTGAGGGCTAGAAGCTAAATCAGGATTTTCCCTTGGACAGTCACAGGCTAAGAGCTAATTATTTTTGTTGGGTTTGTTTTAGAAAGTTTAAAGGGACCTAATCACTTTTATATGGTCTGTTTTAACTCCCTACACCTTATCCAATAATAATCTTGGTCATGTCAACCTTCTGTACCTTCTAATGCTCAACAACTCAGTTGTCTTGCATTGTATTTTTATGACAGCCAACAGGGTTCATTATTGTCATCTCTTTTTGTGTGATCAATAGGATTTAAAGAGGATAAACAACCATTTAAATACCTTAATGAATTCAACATTAATATTACCTATCAAAAATGACCTGATCAATCCACTTACAATGCAAAAACATACAAGTTTCTTAACTTTTTCTATACACTATCACCTACAGGCCTGAATTTCAACTGTGGAGTTTTTGGACATCAAGAGGGTTTCTAGGGCCTGGTTTTCTTCACTATTAAGTTTATAATTTCCTTAGGTACCTATATATATTATATCCATACCATTTTAGACTCCATACAAACATTTTCATGTGGATTTCACCTTAGACAATGAGCTGTATTTTTAAATTCTTGAATATCTAGTTTAGGCCTGTTTGGGCTTCTTATACATTCAAAGTACTTTTAAGACCTCTTGTTCATAGAATATCAATTTAAACTCATTCTAAACATGCCAATTAACCAGTTTACATGTAATTTCCTCAATGTTCTATAGAAAACCATCATTCATACACATTCACATATACACACACATTCACATATGCAGGCCTGTTACCAGAATTCATAAAGAGACCATAACATGAAACAAAACATTTATTCCTTCATTGATCAATATAAGACTTAAATTTCAATGCCAAAATCCATGGCTTTCAAAACCTTTCTTGCTCCTTCACACATTCTCTTGACTTCTCCTTCTCTTTCCTTTAACATTTCTTGAGTGAGGTCCTCCCTCACTAATTCTCCTCTCTCTTCTTCATTCCATTCTCTTTCTCTTGAATGAGAGGACTCTTCCTCTCTGTTATTCTATACTTCTACACCCCTCTCATCCTCTCTTCTTTTTTCATCCTCTCTACTTAATGAATTCTTCTTGTTTTTTTCTCTTTTCAAGAATCTCTCTTCCAACTTCTACGCCCAAATTGGGCTTAAGGCAAACAAATGTTGTTTTTAAGTTTTAACAATATTCTAAGGTTGAAAATAGTTTCAACCATTTCCCCCTAATTTACTCAACAGCCTAACCATTAATTTTTACCTTTTTACTTTCACTTTTTGATAATTACATTTTACTTTCAAGGTGAAATTTTGATATCTCACAATTTGGAAGGAAAACTAAAATTTGAATTTTCATACTAGAATTTGAACCATTGTAGATGCTCCTGCATCATACTCTCCCTCTAGAAAAGATTTGAACCTTAGTTCAAATGAGATGCTTCCTCCATGCTTTAGCCTTCACTCGTACACCTGGATCCCAAGGTCTTGTTACCAATACCAATGCTTGTGTTTGATAGTCTTTCTTCTTCATCTTGCTTTTCTTCCTCTTCTGGTATGTTCTTCTCCTCATCTCCTTCTCAGCTATCATCTCCCACTTCCATGCTTCTTCATCTTCATACATATCTTCTAGATCTTCTTGTTGTTCTTCTTGGTTCATGAGCTTCTTCAATGACTCATGTATGTCATTCACTTCAGCAACTTTCATACCTGCATACAAAACATTCAAAGCCACCTTAGTAGAAAACATTTGAGGCCATGAAGCCTCTTGGCTGCCTTCACATTCTTGCTCCTTGATCAAAACTGCCTTTTCCTTTTTTCTTTGATCTTGTCTTATTTCACTCTTCCCAATGCTACCTTCATCATGGTTTGTACCTTCATTCATCTTTCTTGAATTACCAAACAGCTCCTCCAACATTCTCAACTCTTCCTTTAGTGAGCTCTCATCTATCTCACTATCTTCATCAAACTTGGGCTGATCACACACAAGGATTACTTGCCCTTTATCTCTTATCTCATCTTTTCTTAGCTTGTCTTCACATAAATCAACTTCTTCATCAATATACTCATCAAATACAATTGAAACACCCTTACCTTGTGTCTCCTTGCTTTCTTCAATCTTTGCTTGAAGCCATCTTGATTGCTTTGTTGTATACTTTCTTCTTTTCTCATCATCTATCCATTTGGAACTCTCTTCCTGCTGCATATTAGTCCTTACAGCCACTTTCTATCTTTCATTTCTCATGAAAATATCATTGAAGGATTCAAAAACATCATCACAAACAATGTGTTTACCTTTCATCTTTGCATCCTCATACTCTACCTCATTATCCCTTGAGAAGTTTTCTTTCTTACCTTCATTCTCTTGGCTGCTTGAATCATCTTCAATCCTCTTCCATTGACTTCTTGGTGTTGCTATCTCAACACTCACATCTTCTTTCTTTGCCTTCTTAGGCACCCACATCTGAATCTTCTTCTTACCATTTCTCTTCTCAAGCCATGTAGGCATCTTGTAACCATGCTCTTATATCAGCACTTCCTGTTTCTTGGGAGTTTCCTTCTTCCACCATTTAGGCATCACATACCCATGCTTAAATTCTCTTTTTGAAGGCTCAATCATCTTCCTTTAACTCTTGCACCTATACATTAGCAGCTTCATGCTTATAATAACAATCAAAATCAGATCTTAACACTTCATTTACCTCTTTAATAACATGTTCCATGGAGCAATCTTTCTCTCCCTTTGTGCTTGGCTGTCCTCTTCCCTCTTCTTGGCATTCAATGGCATCATGAAATTCATCTTCATCTTCTACCTCTTCTCTTACTTGTATGGGTTCTTCAACACCTCCTTTATGCATTAACCAATGCATCTCTTCTTCTTCCTTATCAACAGTAGCAAACTTACTTCTCTTTCCTCTTACACATTCACTTGTGTACTTTGTGTCATTTCTTGCACCAATCTCTTCACTCTCCAAGGCCCTTCTCTTGACCTTCACAAGGCTTCTCATACCTGTACTTACCCATTCAAAAATAGCATTAGATATAAAAACAAGAGACCATAATGTCTCCATGAGTGTCCTCTTCATCAACACTCTCATCTTCTCAAGTACTCTTCCTGGCACTTCATCTTTTCTTTTTCCTCTACTCTTGTTCTCCTTAATGAGAACCTTCTTCACAACTTCTTCTTGCTGCTCACTTGGCAACCTTCTTATCTTCTTGCCTCTTTGGGATTCTCTCTTCATGGCAATCTTCTTTTGCCTTCTTCTCCTCTTCACTAGGAGATCTATTGGCCACTTTATCCTCTTCTTTATTGGCCATACCCATGATTTCTTATTCAGCTGCATCCAAGACTCATATTCATCTTTAATCTTAGAAAACTCACTCTTCAAATTAGCAATTTCTTTATCAATTACAAAACTGTCCATACCTTTGATGCTTGCTTTCTTCTTGGTGCCCTCATGTACCTTGCTGCTCTGTAGTGCTTTCAACAATGCTTCCATCTCTGAGATCTTCACCCAAGTCTTTTCCACCTTGGTCTCTTGATCCCTTGTCTCACCCAAGCCTTTCTTCTTGACTGGTCTTTTGACAATCTCCTTGATCACACCTAGGCCTTTTGCATCCTAGTCTTTTGATCCTTTTCTCAATCCTACAGCAACTCGTTATACATCACTTCATCAAACTCAAATCACAAATCCAAGCTTACCTTGCTTTGGATTTTCCTCTTGAGCATTCACTTGCTCCCTTAATTTTGAGTTTTCCAAGCTTCAAACTCCATCCTTTACCTCACCTAAGTCTATTTCACCTTAGTCTTTTGGCAAACTATCCAAGCTTCTTCTTGGATCTTCACTAAGCCTTACTTGGCTTCTTCTCTTCTTAAGCCTCAATGGCTTGGCTGCATTGAACCTGCAACTCCTTCAATTGACTACTTTTCAGCACAATAACTCAAATCAAATAGCACAATTATGCATACCTTTTCTCCCCAGGGTCTCCTAATGCTTTGTCCTGCTGATCCTCTTGCCAAATCCTGTAACAACTCATTAGAAATCATCACCAACAACAAGTTACCAATTCCCAAGAGCTTTAAGCTCTGATACCAAATGATGAAAACCTGATCTTTCACAGCTCTTTAACCATGAACAAGTGAGCTAACTTCTTATACAGGCCTATTTAATTCAAGCATTCCTTGTAGCCCTATTTTCCCTTGGCCATAAATCTTTGTAAGTTAACTAAATCATTAAACTAAAACCATTTATGGATACCCATTACGCCCTTCTATAACATACTAAAAAATCTCCTGAGGTTGTTTTGTACGGAATTGTACTTCCTTCTTTATGCCATGTTCTAATTTGCCCTCCTTGTGTGCAAAACACCTTGTCCAGAGTAAAGTATGAACTTTATAAGCAAAAAAATAATCATTCCAGATACCCATTACCTTCTCATAGGTGAATCAATCATTTATTAGGGCATTTCTTTGGAGAAATCCACTTTTCCTATATTGGCCTATGCTCCTTCCTTCACATGCACCTAGGCTTTACTTGGTAATTGTCTTTTTCCGTACTTATCCATAACGTATCACCTTTCAACCACTTCCAACAGTTTTAAAACATAATCAAGGATAAAATTCCAAAGTTTCAAGAGGTTTCAATCATTAAAACTCATTTTGAGGGCTAGAAGCTAAATCAGGATTTTCCCTTGGACAGTCACAGGCTGCGAGCTAATTATTTTTGCTGGGTTTATTTCAGAAATTTTCAAGGTCTATAATCAATTTTATATGGTCTGTTTTAACCTGCTAAACCTTCTCCAATAATAATCTTGGTCATGTCAACCTTCTGTACCTTTTAATGCTCAAAAACTCAATTGTCTTGCACTGTATTTTTATGACAGCCAACAGGGTTCATTATTGTCATCTCTTTTTGTGTGATAAATAGGATTTAAAGAGGATAAACAACCATGTAAATACCTTAATTACTTCCCCATTCATATTCCCTATCAAAAATGACTTGATCAATCCACTTATAATGCAAAAACATACAAGTTTCTTAACTTTTTCTATACACTATCACCTACAGGCCTGAATTTCAACTGTGGAGTTTTTGGACATCAAGAGGGTTTCTAGGGCCTGGTTTTCTTCACTCTTAAGTTTATAATTGCCTTAGAGACCTATATATCTTATCTCCATACCATTTTAGACTCCATCCAAACATTTTCATGTGGATTTCACCTTAGACAATGAGCTGTATTTTTAAATTCTTGAATATCTAGTTTAGGCCTGTTTGGGCTTCTTATACATTCAAAGTACTATTAAGACCTCTTGTTCACAGAATATCAGTTTAAACTCATTCTAAACATGCCAATTAACCAATTTACATGTAATTTACTCAATGTTCTATAGAAAACCATCATTCATACACATTCACATATACACACACATTCACATATGCAGGCCTGTTACCAGAATTCATAAAGAGACCATAACATGAAACAAAACATGTATTCCTTCATTTATCAATAGAATAATTACATTTCAATTCCAAAATCTATATCTTTCAAAACCTTTCTTTCTCCTTCACACATTCTCTTGACTTCTCCTTCTCTTTCCTTTAACATTTCTTGAGTGAGGTCCTCCCTCACTAATTCTCCTCTCTCTTCTTCATTCCATTCTCTTTCTCTTGAATGAGAGGACTCTTCCTCTCTATTCTTATGTACTTCTACACCCCTCTCATCCTCTTTTCTCTTCTCATCCTCTCTCCTTAATGAATTCTTCTTGTTTTTTTCTCTTTTCAAGAATCTCTCTTCCAACTTCTACGCCCAAATTGGGCTTAAGGCAAACAAATGTTGTTTTTAAGTTTTAACAATATTCTAAGGTTGAAAATAGTTTCAACCATTTCCCCCTAATTTACTCAACAGCCTAACCATTACTTTTTACCTTTTTACTTTCACTTTTTGATAATTACATTTTACTTTCAAGGTGAAATTTTGATATCTCACAATTTGGAGGGAAAACTAAAATTTGAATTTTCATACTAGAATTTGAACCATTGTAGATGCTCCTGCATCATTTGGACTATCATGTGACTTACCCAAATTAATGTTTCTACTAGAGAGATGATTCTTTCTCCTTGTATCTAATCAATTTCAGCCATGACTTTGGGTTTCATAGTGGGATTAGTCTGTATGGATGTTTCTTGATAGGCCATGTGCAATATTTGATGTCTATGTGAATTTCATCCAATGATAGTCTACACAATTTAATTCTAAAAAAAGCATAAGGAATACATCTTGGTAGTCTCTCACCAATTGAGCTTCCTATGAAATTTATTGTTGGATCTAGTACTCACCTATGGTTGATAGCTTAGACATAGATTTGATACCAATATTTTCCAATTTTTTTGTACTAACTCTTCATATATCTTGTTTTACCCAATTGGAAGAGAGTCTTGTAGTGTCCTTTCTCCTTCCTGATCTTAAAAATTTATGTTTCATAGTTATGCATCATTTTTTTGATATGTGATGTTTACTTTACGCTCTTTTATATGTTATTCTGGCTCAAAAATTCCCTTCAATTTTAAATATTCTTGGCTATGACTATACTCTACCTTATTTGAATTATATATAATCTTGTTACATGATTTCAACAAAAAATATTCCTTGTTTGTTAGATCTATAGTTTTTATGCCTTTATTCAAGTCCCTTTCTAATTCCTCGTATAAATTATAATCATTCATAGTTATTATGTCTTCCTTGAGCACATGACATAAAAAGAGCTTAAAATTTTTGAGAGAATTTTAAACTATTGGATTTTCATCTTCAAACACAAAGGTTTGTAATAATGTTAAACTTGTGGCCAATATTTGGTTTCATGTTTACACTCTTGGTGTATATATTATGGTCATGGTAATGGGGTTAGAGTATGTTGAAACACATGAACCCATTTTATTATTTCCACACCCTAAGTGGGCCATATATCAACATACCTTTGAATATGAAATATAATCCACTAACCTTCTTAGAACAATGGACCCTAGTCAAATATCACATGCACAACTTAAAATGTGGATTGCATTAGTTCAAAAGCATGTTCCCCATAATTTCTTTTAGAACAATGAAATTCACGCCATCTCATAGAAAAAATTTAATCACATATTTTGGCACACTAACCTATAGATATATAACAATAACATGTTGATCCAACCCAGAAATAAATTTCGCTATGTCCTTTATTGTGAATTACTATGCAAATTATCCCTCCATATAAAAACCACTCTAATTGGTATTTTATCTTGGTTTCCTCATGACCATATTAGCAATTTTGCATTTGAATCACCACTAATATAAGAAAAAGATTCCAATTAGAGAATACCTTCCTTATTGGGCTTAATGTAGTCCATATCTATGGGAGTCACCTAGTATAATAGTTCTAATTTTGATCTTGTCATAGATAACACAAATGGAAACTTTCACTCCTCAATTTAGAATTGAGGAGATTGCTCCATTGATCTAGGCAACAATTTAGGAGATAATTCGGGTGACAGTCCCACCCCAATTGATGACAGAACTTTCGGGAGCCATAACTTTTGCACCATAGCTCCAATTGACTCACCGTTTGAACCTTTGGAAAGATACGAATGAAGAGAACATCATAAAATTTCATGGAGCTTCACTCAATAGATTTTGACCCCCGAAAACCCAACAGAAGTGCCTCAAATTTCAATTTTAATAATGCAGTCCAAAAATAGTAAGTTTCTAAAAAATAGTAATTCCTCGAATTCTATATTGTTGTAAATCTTGGAAGTCAAACCAATTAATCTCCCTATATATTTTTGACCTTAAAAATCCTCCCCATGCTTTAAAAATGTGTATAAATGAAGAGGTAACATGAAATGTGAAGACAAACATCTCTTCCCAAAGATAAGCATTTATTTGTATTGCGATCTTGAGTAATACTACATCTCTTCTCAGAAAATTCGTTGTTACTATGTTATTTCTATGCTATTCAGATATTTATCAACCAGAACTTCTAAGTTTTGGATCATCCATGGTTTTTACAATTTTTTATGTGAATCACTTTATATATTGTAATTTTGGATTTGGCTAAGTCACTTGTGTGAAGGTAGTAAACCCTCTAGTTTTCAAACCTTGCACTATTAGTTCTAAACCAACCCTTAAACCAAATATTATATCAATAAGCATATGGTTATGTCAGTTTCTTAAGAATGATGTATGGTTTTCTCTCAACATTATTCAAGGGTATAAATATGATATTATCTCTTTAGTGAACATCTAGTTTATTATATACCATATTTATGCTCATCTAACCATCATATCCCACTTTTCATGATGTGTACAGGGTAATGTGTTTCATTGATATTGATTTCAGTGACCTCAAATTTAACTCACAAACTAAGATCATAAAATTTTATTTCTACATATTCTAATCTCCCAATAGGTTCTACCCTTCCAAAATTTGTGATAGTGATTATAAATTGGTTGTAAATGAATGTAGGTGATCTAATGGCCTCCCATTTGAACCAAGAAATAATATTCATAATTTTTCCAAATTTTAAAATAACATTTAGGAATTCATACCACATAAGTTCAATAACCATTCAGGAATAAATATCCCATGGAATTTTATTTTTCATATAGCATATTACCTTTTTAGTTTTTTCCTAGCCCCTTTTTGTTTAATCTACTATATTATGAAACAAATTAGTAATGTTTTATGATATGTCCTCATTTTTCATAGTGTTTACCATATTTATAAGGTATTCCAAGGTCATCAATACTTCGTCTTACCATAGTATGTAAAAAAATTCCCATACATAAGTGGATTTATGACTACAACATTTATTTTGGAAGCATTTTCATTTAGAATGTTCTATAATAATTATGTTACTTAAGAAATCAGAACCTTGTCCCTCATAGGGTATAGATACTTGTCCTACCAAACCTATCTGATTTAGGGATCTAGTGGCATTTTCAAAGGGAGAAATCCTTACTTCCTATATTAGTTTTGAGTGATAATTTGTAGATACACATGATCTATGGGTTGTCTATTTATCATACTCATATTTCATTTTGGTTTCTCCTTTGTCTACTTCTCTAGAATTGGGAAATACTCTATATGGTGATTCACAAATACTTTATATCAAACACAACAGATATATATATATATATATATATATATATATATATATATATATATAATATATATATATATATATATATATATGGGTTAAATGGATAATTTCATATGAAGTGGTTTTATTCACTACAAGGATAATAAATAATAGGTTTTATGCCATATATATTTTCATGGCCATGACCTTGATATACTCCTTTATAACCTCTATGATATCCACCTTTAGAACCTAATCCTTATTATTAATAACTTTCATCTATACAAAGGGAAATGTAACAGATCTAAAAATCAATCCTAGCTCATAGAAGATAGATCCTACTTACACTTATGATTGGAGATACATTAGATAATTAGGGTCATGACCAATATGGATCCAGAAGACCTAAAAAAGGGATATCTAAACACAAATAATATCATAAAGGAGGGTTATAAAGCCTCGAGTCAATCAAAACTATTCAATAACCCTAACTATTTCCTATGTTTTCATATTCACTAAATTAATAACAAGTAAACTAAAATCTAATCTAATGCTCACCAAAGCTTATGGAACAAAGTGGGGGTAATAAACATGAAAATTAAACATGCATTAAAAAATCCTAATTAATCTATGTATAGGTAAAACCCTAATGCATGGAGAGAGAAATATTATTCAAAACCCATTACTTATGTTACTTCTATCTAATAAAGAGAGAAGCAAAGTTAGCGATACTTACCTAGAAGATTAGCCTGCCAAGACTCAATCTCTCCCTTGGCCAAAGGTTCTTTGCAAGAGTTTTTTATGTTTTTTAAGGACCACTAAGAAAGACCAAAGAATCCAAGACTTATCTATAAGACTAGATTCTTCTCCAAGCAAAAACCCTAAGATAAGACTCCTCAAGTAGAATAATGGAAGAGAACATTCTAAAGAAGTGAAAATGAATAATTAACTCTTTTGTCTCTCTAAGAATGTCAAAATGGATGTTTTAATATAGGTGAATCTAACCCAAAACCCTTTTAAAAGTTTCATTTTACAATGTCAACCTGATATACCTAGTATTGAAATTGACAAAAGACTAACTAGCTAATGAACTATATCAGCCATGGCCGACCTAGTTCTTAGTAAAATTTATAAATAACAACACAAGGTCGATGTGGTCAACATAGTCATTTCACTTATAAAAAGGGGTTTAGGTTAGGGAAAAGGCTAATGAAGGTGGAAAGTGACTAGAGGAGGGTGAAAAATAGGAATAAAAACTTAGGGGATTTTTTTAAGGATATGGATTGGTAACAAGTGTTAATAGAGGATATTAATCCTATAAAGCACCAATGGTCTACCTACCCCTTTCTTGGTGCACCCCTTAGGGTATGCACTTAGAGAGATTAAGACTCCACAGGTTCTTGCAAGATAAAAGGCATCAATAATTGATAAATTTTAAACATATTATGTGTAAACATTTGCCCCAATCAAAGCTTATCATGTGTCACTCATGTTGCAACAAGGGATGGTGCTTTGAGAAAGAGAATAGTAACACAAAATTCTAAAGCTAATTTTTTTAGTGTTTTTAAGCATAAAATAATTAAAAGTAAATGACTGAAAGGGAAATAAATGAAAATTAAATGTATGCATACATTGGCTTACCTTTATTGTTGGATGGTTGTCTTTCATGTTTTTAGTTTTGATCGTGGAGGGTGAAAAGACTACTTTAGACAAACCCAATGATTAAAAAAAAAAAGTTAAAAGTAAAAACAAAAAATTTATGAAAGACAAGATAAATGGTGTTATGTGTATGGAATGTACTTAGAAATTTAGAAAATTAGGGTGATAAGTGTTATGTTAGACCAAATTATCAAGTCAAAATTTAGATTAAATCAGGTAACTAAAAAGCCAAGGCTACTAAAGATCAAAAAATCAAACAAGTAAACCTTAAATAAGAAAAGAAAACTTAGCAAGTCAAACCAAGGATACATCTAAAAAAGGTTGATAATCAAACATAAATGTGAAATTAGTAACAATACTTAAACAAAGATGGGCAAGTAAAATTGGTAAAATAACATTGATGTGGGAGAAGTAACAATCCTTACTCAATCACCAAAGGAAAAAGGTGCATAAAGGGGAGAAAAAACTGGTGAGTGAGAAGTAACAATCCAACCTCACTCAACAATGGAAAAACTACATGAAATTAGAAATGGATGCAAGTGTTTGCAAAAATTGGTGTACAATAATGACAAATGGTAAAAGAAAACAAAACTATGTCTAGAAATATAGAACCATGGTGTAAATAAAGTAATCCATAGGTACTCAAACATGTTATCTTGCCTAAGGATAGATAAAACTAAAATAATGTAGTGCTATCATGTTTTTAAGATATGAAGAAGAGGAAAGTATAGAAGAGGGAAAATAGATTTAGAATCAAAATTTACCTATCAAAGGGGGAAATGATATAGGGGTAGGGGAGAATGAAGTAAAAACCAAGGTAGAGGAATTATTTATCGAAGTCAAGACACTCAAATTAGGTCTGTCAAAATAAGATGACTTTCAACCTTAAGGACTCTAGAGAACTTCTCTTAGCCACACAAGTCTTAGGTCAATAAATGAAATATGTAGATTATCCCATGAAAATTATGTACATGAAAATGAAAATGGACCTATCTTCCCACAACATGTTCCCCATCTCTCAAAACCCCTTCCATATTTATCAGTATACTGTTAAGATTGGGTACTTGCGTAAGAAGTGAGGTAGCACCATAAAATTTATTGAATTTTACTATTCTAATCCACTAGCCTACCACACCCTAATGGATCTCAGTTCTATTGTGAGGACAATTATAGAGTTTGAGCTTTGATTGGATATAATATATGTGTTTATAATCATGTCTCTTGGTGTGATTTTAACTTTTGAGCTTCGTATGTTTCCTTTTTTATCATTTCTTTTTATTTCAAATGATTTGAATTTTAACTTTCTTGATGGCTATTTCTATTCCTCCTCCATATAGGTTTAGAAAACCAAAAATGGGTGATAAAGATAACTCTCATTTTAATACTTGTAACTTGGTTACTAAGAAAGATAAATTTTAGAGCATGGTGTCTAAGAGTCTCATAAAGGAAGGTGAAATAAAAGTGCTATATTGACTTGGACCTTGTTTTATCTAATGTGGAGTGAAAGGAAAGTAAATCAAGAGTAGTGAAACATGAAACACTTTGAATTCATTAAAAAAAATGTGACAAAGGGTGAAAAAGGGATATAATAATAGTAAAGTGTGGTTCCTTATCATAAAAATGAGAGAAATGTAAGAAAACATGCTAACACAAGTTGTTATGCAAATTTCATCTATTAAAAGAAGAAAAAGCTAAAGCTGAGAATAAGGATCGAAAACTCATAACCATTAAAGAACACATGCTAGACAAGGAGTGAAAATATTGTGATTTTATGAGGAATTCCAGGTCCTATCCATGCGCTTATAATGAAACTCATAAAATAGAAACCTAAGGCAGTGTACAAAGCATGCGAATAATAAATGGGATAGGAGTATGATGGTATTTGTGAGGAAGTCCAGGTCCTATCCATGGTATTAAAATATAACTCATAAAAAGAAATGAAATAGGTGCCAAAGAGTGTGTAAAAATTATGAAAGAAAAAATAAGGAAATATTGAAGAAGATCAAGTCCTATCCATGATAATACAATGTAACTAATGAGAAAAAAGGAAACCAAAAGACCAAAAAGAAGGACTAAGGTTTGTGAAAATAGAGAGCTGTTGTAAAGGATGAGACCTTTACAGTACAATAACAAATGTTAGATAGATATCATATAGAAAGAATGAAAATAAGGGAAGTAATGTATACTAATGTCCACATCAAGGATGATCAAATGAGAGACAAGCTTGTGTATTAGAAGGTTTCTTGAAGTTAAATTAGTTTGGTATCATGCCATGTAAAATCAAAGTGGGCATCGTAAAATGCCCTAGGGTCTAAAATGATATATGGGTGGTCATTTTAAGATTCCCTAAAATCTGAATTAATGTGTGGATGCGAATCACAAGATGACCCAAAAGCTAAAAAGAGGAAGAAAAGATAGGAAAAGATAAGAAGCAAAGAGAACCACATAGAGTGTCTAAATAGATCAAGTATATCCAGCAAGATTATAATATTGGATTCCATGATGTTGGATAAAATTAAAATTATGATAAGTAATAATAATGAGATACAAAGAACTAAGTCAGTCAGACAAAGAACTAAGTTAGCCATACAGAAGAGCAAGGTTAACAATCAGATATAAGGTTGATTAGGTCAACTATGTTTTGCTGAAAATGGGAATGAGAAGAGTACAAGGTCAACCAAGTTGACTTAGTACTGATGGAAAAAAATAAGAAGAGTAAAGAGTCAATGAATTTAACTTAGTACTAAAAGTAGGGAGAAACATAGTCTGATAAGGATATAAATTGAATGGGTCAACATAGTATTGTTAGACAAAAATAAAATAATGGTACAAGTTTGACCAAATCAACTTAGTACTATAGATAGGGGAAAACATAGTTTGATAAGGATAGAATGTCAATTAGATTGACTTAGTACTATAACCCAACTAATATAAAAGATTACAGGGTCGACCAGGTTGACTTAGTACTGAAGGCATGGAAAAGATAATCTGTAAGAGACTATGTCAAATAGAATGATAATGTGGTAAAACAAGGAATGTTTTTACAATGTAATTGAATTAAGAGATAGAATTAAACAAATAAAAAACTAGATAAATGAGAATGATGTAATTGGGGGTACACAACACAAAACCTAGCCAGTACAAGTTTTTGTAATACAACACATAATGATTAGAGAGCATGTAGTCAATTAAAAAATAAATGCTAACTAAATGGTCATCATAATGTTGTTAGATTATTATAAAGTGTTATTTAATTATGATAGGGAAGTTGGGTAAAAATAAGGAACTAAAAATTAATCTATGGATGGTTTCCGGATGTTTGGGCTAAAAGGGATTTGTATTGACAATGGTACTAGCTTGGTATTGGGGCCAACCCCCTTACTTCAAAATCTCATAGTGATAAGGGTTTTGGGTGCTTTGTAAATATATACCATTAAGCATGTGTTTATACTTGGATAAAAAACCAAGTCGGCTTCCCCTTTGGTGATGAAATTCAAGTAGGTAGGCCTTAGGAACACAAATGTTAAAATGCATTTTGAATATTGTGTGATTTCGTAGTGTGTATAAAAAGATAAAAATAGTGAAACTAAATGGTAATTTGAAAAACACCGTAATTATACTATGTGAGCTACTCTAAGCATCAAAATAGTTAAAAATAAAAGTGTGAACTAATTATTATCATATAGTTATTAATTCATAAATTAAGAATGGTACAGAGTTAGTTTAGATAACATTATATGTAAATAGTATAGAATACAGTCGACTAGGTCACTAGTATTATGTAGAAGTAAAATTATTTAAGAACTAAGTTCACCATGTTGACTTAGTATTTTAGATATAAGATAGGCTAAAAAACTAATTCGACCAGGTCGACTTAGTTTTTTGTAGGATTACAGTTTTAAAGATTAAAAAATTGCATAAAATAGAACTATAATGAAGTACTAAATTAATAGAGAGAGAAAGACAGGAACCTTGGTGGGTTAGAAGATGATGAGGATTAAAATTTTTATGTTGAAATGCCTTGAATGCTTTTTCATGTTTTGAAAACTAAGTCAATGAGTCTATAAAACCCTATGTGTTGAAAAAAGATAAGCTGACTAAGTCGACCTTCACAACTTTGTTGTTTTAGATGTTGATTGAAAGATTAAGTTGACCTGCTCGAATTAGTTTGTTATTTAGATGTTGATAAAAAAGACTAAGTCAACCTATTCAACTTGGTTTTTTATCTATAACTAAAGAAGAATACTATGTTTACATGTCCAATCTAATAACTTGTATTAGATGAATACCTGCATAAAATTAACATAGTTATTTTTATACGACTGTGTCTAAATTCTATGCATAAAAGTTAAAACCATAACAACCTGGTCAACATAGTATCTTAAATATAGAAAAATAATATAATGATATAAATGAAAGTGTGAAAGTAAATCTACAAGGGTTATATTCATGTTAGGTTCATCATAATGTATGCACTGGTGAGTGTATTAGATCTAAAAATCAATCCCAATTTAGAGAAGATAAATCCTACTTACACTTCTGATTGGGGATACATTAGATAAGCAGGGCCATGACCAATATGGATCTACTAGACCTAAATAATAGATGTATTACCATAAATAATATCACTAGGGAGGGTTTCAAAACCTTTAGTGAAGTAAAACCATAGTAACCGTAAATAAGTCCTATGTTTTCATATGTACTGAAATAATAACTAGTAAAACAAAATCTAATCTAGTGATATTCAAAGCTTATGGTATAAAGTGGGGGTAATAAACATGAAAATTAAACATTCATAAGATAATCTTAATTAATCTATATAGATATGTAAAACCCTAATGCATGGAGAGGGCAATATTATTCAAAATCCATTAGTTATGCTACTTCAATATACTAAAGAGAGGAGCCAAGTTAGAGATACTTGGAAGATGAATCCATCAAGACTCAATCTCTCCCTTGGCCAAAGTTTCTTCTCAAGAGGTTGTTTTGGTTTGTAAGGATCACTAAGAAAGGCCAAATCATCCAACACTTATACATAATACTAGATTATTCTCCAAGTTAAAACCCTAAGCTAAGACTCCTCAAGTAGAATAGCAAAAGAGTAGATTGTAAATAAGCTTAAATTAATAATTAACTCTTTCTATCTCTCTAATAATGGTGAAATGGATGTGTTTATATAGGTGGATCTAACCCTAAACCCTTCTAAAAGTTTCATTCGATGTTGTCTCAATCGACCTAGTATTAAAATTTATAAATAACTAGCTAGATAATGAACTATGTCAGTTATAGCGGACCTATTTCATAGTAATATTTGTAAATAAAAATGCAAGGTCGATGTGGTTGACATAGTCATTTAAACTACCAAAAAGGATTTTAGGCTAGGGAAAGGGCTAATGAAGGTGGAAAATGACTAGAGGAGGGTGAAAAATATGAGGCAAAACTTATGGGAATATTTTTAAGAGCTGGTTAGATTGGTAACAAATGGCAATAAGGAATAACAATCCTTTGAAGCACTAATGGTCGACCCACCCTTTTGTTGATGCACCCCTTAGGGTGTGTACTTAGAGATATTGAGACTCAATGGGTTCCTAAAATATATTAATCATCAATAATTAATAAAGTTTGAAAATATAATGTAAATAATTCACATCCCCCATATCATCTCTGAGGGGAAGGTGGAGCCCATACTTTATGTTTTGTTAGTGAAACATGATTATAAGGTTGTTATTACTTTGGTAATGGTGTCCATATAGCATTATTTTGTGGTGATTATGGCATCCATAATGTGATACCTTGTGGTTTATATTAAGGATACTATATCATTGGATAGTTTTAAGATTGGGGTATCTAACTAGAATCAAACTATGCAACTGAAATCATATCCACATCTAAGCTTAGAACTTCCAGTTTTGTAACTAGAATTTGTTGCACAGTTAATGTAAGGGAGTTTGTTTTAATATCATCCTTTAGTTCCTAGATTTTTATGTAGTTATCATCATGATTATGGAATTTGTAAAAATTAAAACATGATATGGTTCATTAAATTTGGACATATTCCAGTCTAAATTGAAAACCAAAACTATTATTAGTCTAATTGATTTCAAAGCTCAAATACAACATATACTACACTTATTATGCTTAGATATGTTTAAAATGGAAAGTAAATCTATGCAAGATATTACAATTAAAAAAAATAAGATAGTTGATCTTGATCGTGATGCTAATATAGATCTAGATTTGGAATAGGAAGGAATCAGACTAGAGGAATATTTTAGAATAGTTTCCAACTTATGTATTAAGTACCTATGTAACCATGAACACTTGTATCAGCTTAGGATGGTTATGTCAATGCTAGTTTCTAGGTATAATGTAGCTATTTAGTATGAAATTAATGATGAAACAAGATGAAACTACCTAGGTGTTTATATGTTCATCATCGCCTTCACTTTGGTAATTTTAGATCTAGGTCATACACTATCACTGCTTGTCAAAAGATCAAAACCCTAGTTATTAATCTTCATATTATCTATGTAAAAATAGGTTAGTGAGCACATGGTGTTGAGATACCCCAAAGACCTGTTTATTAATGATAAATGATTATATATTCAATGCTCTTAAGGGGACTTCAAACTTATGTATTTCTCCCCTAAATGGTGGCTTGTGTGTATATCATGCAATGTGTGATAAGCAAGTACAATAATGACCTATCTTTTAACTTATAAAATATAGATCTTGAGATACTCCTTCAGTACTTTAGAGCTATATATGTGTTTTCCATATGATTAATATGGAAATAGGATAAAATAGGGAAGTTTTGCTTACTTGAGTGTTTGATTGAGTATTCTTTGGTATGAATGTTAGGTTTTTGCTAGGTGAGTATTGAATGAGGATTGATTGTGCTTATATATCAATCATAACATAACAATATATCACATTAAAACACTTAGGATAACCATTAGGATATGTTTCATTTTAAAATTATAAGAATTTAGGTCACTAGACACTTGCATCATAACTGGACACCTACATCAATGTAGGTGTATATCGAGAATGTAAGTGTCCATGGAGTAGGAAAATAGGTACAGGATCATAACTTATAAAATAATAAGATAATTAGTTTATAAACATTTTGGGTAAGATATAAATCTTGTGTCGTCAACATAATGATTTCTAGACTAAGAGATAAGTTAAATGGCATAAGAGAGAGTAGATGTGAGACTTATGGAACTGGGAAAGGTCTAGAACTGATAAGAACAACCAAGGTTTGAGTTAGACACATGTATAAGACTAAGGGGATACATAATTAATAAATGTCATCTAAATTTTCCCCCTTTTATTATAGTAATTAAATTTATAGTTTAAAGGAATATGAATGTGTACCTGGGTGTGTATAACACACCTTACCTTAACTTGAGTCTAACTTGAGTTCTTTGCTTATGACTTACCTAAAACCAAGATCATGTTTCAATATATAATCAATGTATATAAATTGAAATCAAAAGAATTTAAATTATTTAAATAGAAAGAGAGTAAGGTTTAGCAGTACACATGTGTATTGATGCAGCTATCTTGCCTTTTGGCAATTTCATTTGAAATATGTATTATTATGAATCATTAAAACTGATATTATGAAAAATATAAATATTAAAATTGCATATTATGTGCACTTTCCATATTTATTTTTTTCCTAATCTTAGTTTCAGTATATGTAGGATGGCCCATGCCCCCAACATTGGAGAAAAGGTGGATTGCCACCTAGTAGTTGAGACTAGACTAACTATGAAACCTAATAATACTTATAACCTGATGATTGTGATTTAACCAAGTCAAATCACACTATCAAATTGGTGAGGTTAGATGATAAAATCAAGTCCAACATAAAAACTTGGGACAAGATTGAGTGATTTAATCACTTCAACTATACCAAAAAGTGAACCAACTATTGTAGTAGATTGGCTCAATATAATCTATAAAAGTCCAACCTCATGGGTGGTGATAATCCTTGAAAGTGCTTAGAATCAGAAAATAATTTGATTTTGAAATATTAGGCACACATTGTATATCATATAGTGTTTATTAGGAAGGCATATAATAACTTCATTGTTGTATTTGGGAAAGCATATCACTAGTCATGATTGTATACTTTCTCATATTTTAAACTTGCTTAACCCTCTACTATAGCAAATCATTCATTATGACATGGTTTCAGGGTTTCCATGAATCAAATTTTTTGATAGTGTTTGTGAGATTTGCATACTTGGTAAGCATATTTAGGAGAAGAATGACAAAGGAAGATCATGGAGAGATGAACAGATATTGGAGCTTATCTATAGTGACATTATTGGTCTATATCAAAACATTCATTCAATAAGAAAAAATACATGTTTACTTTCATCAATGAATTTTTGAGGTATACTTGGGTGTATTTTCTTATGCATAAGTTTTAGGTCTTTGATCATTTTCAAGACTTAAAGGTGATTGTAAGAAAAAATTTAAGTAAATATATCAAGATTTTATGTACTATAAATTATGGTGAGTATGTCGGTAATCATTTTGAGAAATTATACATTTCATAAGATATTAAACTATCACATACATTTAAATATATTCCTCAATATAATGGTGATGCAAAACATAAGAACATGGAAAGAAAAGGCCAACTGTATGTTACACTCTAGGTCTCTTGTACCTCAATTTGGACATAGGCCATTAATTGTGCTTTTTATATCCAAAATTGAGACACTCATAAATAATTGAAGGGAATCACTCATTTTTAATATTGAAGTGGTTAGAAACCCATAGTGAAGCACTACTGAGTTTTTGGATCTCCTTTTATGGCCTACATTTTTAATAGGAAATGTAAATCAATGTAACCTTAGATTCATGCTTGCATCTTTGTTGGATATCTTAAGGGTGTTAAGGGATACATGATTTTATATGCTACCACTCATCAATTTTTTATTGAGAGGAGTGTTATATTTCAAGAGATTCATTTCAATTATACACATGACATTCCTCCATATTCCTTGGATGCACTGGGATTTGATGATAGTTCTGATGATTCAAATCCACCTGAGAAACTTCTTGATGATCCATATTCTTATTCTAGTTATGATGATGATATAAGTGATGAGGACTCACCTCTTCCTTCTCCCATAATATCTTTATAAGATAAGTAATATCCTTCAGACTCTCTGATCACTGGTCTTCTTTGGCCTACACAAACACTACAAAGTTATTCTTAATGGGTTGGAGATCCATAAGACACCAGGTGAACTCATTAATAATTCCATGATGTCCCACACACTTTTAGTACATATTATTTTAATATAAAATTATTTTTTGATGAATCAAACACTCTTAAGTGGGATACTACTATGGAAGAGGAGTATGGTTTCCTATTGAAGAACAACACTTGGGTTTAATCCCTCTTCCTAAGGGAATAATTTTTTTTTTTGTAGATTAGAAATTTGAGAGAGGTTATTCAATTCATTAGTGAATGAAATCAAAATGAACTTGAGGAACTAACTTATTAATCCTAATACTTAGGTTAATTTATGTGTAAAAAATCAAGAAATGCACATTAGAAGATAATAACAATGTTTATACCTCCTTATAATATTTGATTGTGAACTGGTTTTAAGAGGTTGAACTTGGGTTTTAGGATATGGATTCTTTTATAAATTCTTGATTATGTATGTGTGAAACACCTCTCCTTGGCTACACATGATTTTTAGCTTGTCTTAGCATAATAATTAGTTAAAGCTCCTTGTATAATTTGGTAGATTAATTTTGCATTAATAAACTTGTATTTAATGGCCAAAGGCCCTTGTGTTTATATATTCTTTGGATGTTTATGAATCATTGATCTGAGTTCAATACCAATGGTGGAGTATTATTCCTCAAACTCATGATCATACACATGGAGTCTTTAAGATATGTCATTTAAGACCTTTTTGGAGTTTTTAAGGCATGTTAGAAGAAAAGTACACTCATTGGTCCTTTTGGAGTGTGTAAGAGATATGTAAGAGGAAGAGTGTGTTATAAGGGTGTAATATCTTACTCACACTGCTCTTTCCCACTAACTTCCTTGAGTCATATCACCTATGTGAGGAAATAATTCAATTTTCTTTTTAAGAAATTTTCAATTATATGGGTGATCAAGATAATTAATAAAAGTAATTAATTGGTAATTAGAAGAACGGTAAAATTTGAAATCTTTATTTTTAAATCAATTATTCACTTAATTTTCCTATAATAACAGTTTTAGAAGGTCAATTTTATTTAGGAAGCACTAGATAAGATTAGTGATGTAATATGATTCATTTCCCCAATTAGGGATGTGTCATTTTGATTTTAGGTAAAATGGAAGTTGTGTGGGTAAATTAGGTTTATAGGTGATTTCAATTTAAATTTGCATGTAATTATATAAATTCACTTTTGATTGAAATTTACACACATAGGTGATTCAAATGAAGTGTCTACATTTTTCCTCTATTTGAGAAAGCATTTGAGACACTAGGCATGGTAATGCATTTTTAAATAATAATTTTTTCATTATGAATAAATTTAATAATTATTGAATAATGATGTATTCACTCTTCTCTTTTATAAAAATGAGTTAATAAACTCATATTAATACCCCAAAGGGTACTTGATTAACCCTAGATTCCCCCTCGAGGGGATGGTCATGGAATAAGTTAAAATAAATAGGCCCTTAAAATGAAGAAAAATCCCTTATGTAGGCACAAAATGTAAAGAAAAAAAAGGAATGTTGAAGAAAATGGTACTAAAAATTGGTGAAAGGGGCAAAAAATAGGCCTATGAAAAAGAATAGAATCCAATCTAATATGATTTTTCATATTTAAAAGGTGATACACTCAGGTATGTGGTATGGATATATGATCATGCTTGATAAATGCTTATGACATTTTTTATATGCTCATTTATTGATATGTATCATGAGTAGCATATAAATTAGTCGTGGGTTTCAACAATCTGATTGTATGATAGTAAACAATGAGATCCTTTACTACAATCTTACTTTCAAGACTTATAACAACTAATAGTATGTATCTTGATATAAAATACCATGATGACGAAGCCACATTGAGTATAAGGACTAACCCCCAATCCAATATAAAATTTTCAAAAACACACCAATGATAAAAACCATGATGGAAATGCCTAACATATTCTAATGGATGGACTCAAGTAAAATTTCATGACAAGAAGCACCATGATGATGACCTCACTGGCATAGTGGACTAAGTTAAGGTGATAATAGAAAAAGGAAATAAATAAGAAAGCAAATTCAAAAAAAAAAAATCAATAGAAATAATCATGTTTATTATCAAGAAAATAAAAAAATGCACCAACAACAATAAAAAATAATAATCATTAACAAACACACCATAAAATAGTCAAATAATGAATCAATTTTGTGTGTGTGTGTGAATGTAAGGTGTTACACTTCAAAAACTTTACCTGATCTTTAAATGACAATGAATAGGATAAGATGGTAACTTGGACATAAGTGGGAATATTAAAAAATGAAAGGGGTGGCCAAGCTATCTCCAAATGCCCCATGAAATTGGGCACTTCTTACATAGTCCAATGGACTTTAGGCCAAATGTAGTTCTCCCAAAGATGTGGGAAAGAATAAAAATGATGAAAAATAAGAGACTTGATTATAGAGTAATAAAATAGGAAAGTTATACTCGTAAAATGGTGAGAAGATTTAAATTAATTGTGAATAATGTAATGGTAATAAGATTGGTTGAGCTGACTTGCATCCAAGTTTTGCCTACATAGTCCATGTGGACCTTAGGGCAATATAGTTGTCTAAGAAATGGAAGCATAAATTTTAAAAAAATAGTAATATTAAATTATAGATTATCATGGATATATGAGGGGTACCCACTCAAAAAATAAGACAAATTTTGCCATCCAAAACATTGCCAAAGGCCACTAGTGAACAAGATGATGAAATAAGAATTTTTTTTTACATTTTTATATCTCTCATAGAGATTTTAAGCCCTTTTTTTTAATTTTTTTATATTTTTAGGTTGTTTTCTAGGATTATCAAATTTTGAGGGTTTTTGGGACTATTTTGAATGTATTTGGGTTTTTGGCATGTCAACTCAAGGGAGGATTATGAGATGCAGAATGTTTTAACTTGTAAAATGATGAGAATGTGCCTTAGGTTGCTTGAAAAATGGTGAGATAATGGGTTAGGTTTCTCAAAAATGAAAATAGAATGGAAAAGGGGTGACCAAGTTGACCTAAAAAAATGAGCTCTACCTACATAGTCCAAATGGCCATCAAGTCAATGTTCTTTAACCTACATTGAAAGATACTATGAATCAATAGAAGGGTGTCAAATAGGAATGGAATAGTGGTATTAATAATGAATGATAATGAGGGAAAGGACTAGGAGCCTCTAAGGATCATGTCACATGAGAACCAGATGTGTCCAGTCATCAAAGTGTCATGCAAATAATTGGTCATAATGTTTCCCAAATAGGTCTCAATATACCTTCAACTTTGTAACAAGGTAAAGATAAGAATACTAATGGTCACAATAAGATAGGTTTTGCTGAATATGATTGAATGGATAAAATGTCTTGAACAACATGAAATTTTAATTGTTTGTAATACAAATAAGACTACCCCCAATTGTCAAGGTACTTGTAAATAAAAAATTATTTATGAATGATGCTATAAACTTAATATTTGTCATGGTACTTCCCAAGGCACCATATGCATGGTTTTCACCATTGGATAAATTATTTCTCATTTTTTTATTATTTTGGATTTTTATAATTTTTTTTATTTACAACATCTCAACTCAACGAAGGATTATGAGATACATGATGCAGACCCTTTCATATATAACCAATGCCCACTCAGAATGGTTACTCTATCATGATGATATTATTGATGTGAACTATATTTCTATCATGATATTCATTGTTCATTGATTTTACTTTTTCCAAACCTCTAGTCAAGATGTATTCATAGCCTATAGAAAAAAGTGCTATCAAGAAGGGTAAAGAAGGGTAAACATGGGATAAATGGTCTAAATTGGTGATGTAATATATAACTTTAATGAATAATAGGATCATAATGAGATGTATAATGGTTGTTAGACATATGAATATTAGGATTCTTAACCACACACATTGTTATTGATTTCAGATTCAACTTGATTTTGTTATGGTAAGACCAATATTAAATTAAATAATTTCTTCATTAATAAAAGAGGAACTAATTGGCATAGCCATTGGCACCTCTAATAGGTTTTCACCAACATGGTCATATTAATTATTCTAATTTTAGTTTTACAATAGTGCCTTAAATAATGTTGATAATTCATTTTTATTTTCCCTTAGTACCTTAATCAATATTTCACTAAGGGATTCTTATTTTTTATTTTTTTATCGTCTAACATCTCAAATAAGGGTTCACTAGAAGATGTTGAGTTTAGACTTTAATTATCCCCTAAAACCTCAGATAAGGTTTCACTAGGATATTATTATTCTTCCTTGATGTTTTCTTTGTTCCCCAAAGATTCTACCACTGAGATGTCACTATGGAAATATTTCAACAGTCTATGATTTTATTGATCCTAATCATTGTTTATATGAGTATGGATGTTAATATAATGGCTAGGCTAGTTAATGGTAAAGGCATGTGTAAGGCTAATGGAAGGGTAAAAGGTTTCACAATCCTCATAGAAGATATTAGGAGAACTTGTGTCAATGTTTAAGGAATATTCCTCAAAAACCATGAAAGTATTATAAATGTTTTCAATTGGGTATGCCATAAATATGGATACAATGGTGTAATATCTATTAATATATTTTGATTAATTTCAACTAAATTCTTGATCAAGAGGATCTAAATATTATGTTGAAGTTAACGTTGATTTTGATTCTAGTACTAAATATTATATTGGTTATAGAATCTAACCCAAATTTTATATTGGTTTTGAATTAACACCTAATTCTAATGTAAAGTTTGCCATAAAGAGGATTAATTGAATTATGTTGTCCACAAGTACCTTGTTTACCTTTTTCTTAGAAATGAAGGATTTTGGATGAAGAAATGTTTGAAAATGGGGTACATTTATCAATGGACAAATAATTCACTTTTGCTTAATGATAATGAGATATTCAAAGATGGGCTCATCGAAGATAGGTTCTTCATCAAATAAAGGTCCTTCATCAAATATAGGTCAACCAAAATGGCTTAGATTTGGTCAAAAATGGGTGATTACAAAAAAAAATCAATAATTGGTTGTCTATCTTGATCTTTCTTTGGAAGTGGACGTATATGATCATGCTTGGGAAGGGGATCATGACATATCTCGATTGAGTAGTTAGCAGACTTAGGCACACTTGGTTTTTTAATATATAATGGATGTTGGAGGGGTGATGGTATAGTAGGTATAGAATTTTGGATTTTTTATGGTTTTAAGACTAGATTGGATTTTAGACTAATGGATGAAGTGTCCAAAGTACATTCAAAGTGGTCTAGTTGTTAGATAAGTTCGGTGAGTTGATCTATCATTTAATGGTGTATAAATAGCCATATTATAAAAAAATTATGATTACCAGATTCCATGACTCATATTAACCTTAGATTAATGCCCCCAATCAAGGATACATGTAAAGGTTTTTGGTTGGAATAATTTGGCCCCAAAGAGCATAGATTTGGTCTTAATTAAAATAGACCCAAAGATGGAGGTGTTGGTCTTAATTATAATGTGCCTAAAATGTGACCAAAGAGGGTGTTCTTGGTCTAAATTAAAATGGGACCAAAGAGGGTGGTATTAGTCTCAATGTAATGTGTTTAACATAGTTTAGCCCTAAAAATGGAGAAATAGACTTGATTGGAAGGGATTGCTCCAAACATGGTAGATTGGCATAGATATGGAATTGGTCGAAAGGGTCTTGATTTAAATTACCCCAAACATGGTGTATAAAATATATATGATTCAAATGAAAGAAAGTATGGATGATATGACTTTTTCATTCCCAAATAACACATCCGAGAGATTGAATATAAAGATAAGAAGTGGTTTTAAATTGGCATGTGATAGATTCAAAATAATTATAATTGGCCAAAATAGGTTTGATTTGACATTGGACTATGGTTTAAGATAAACTAGATCAAAATAGAATGGCTTGGTATACATTACAAGACAAACTTAGCTTAGCATTGACTTAATTAGTATATAATTGGTTTGGTACATGGTTCTAGACAAAATTGATTTAGCTTTAATTAGCATGGTACATGATTCAAGACAAACTATATTTGGTTTTCACTAGTTGACCTTTTTTTACTTTAAATTTTTAATTAGATCTATCAATCTACATGTTCAAATGAAATAGTTCAATCAAATTTTATGCATGTAATTATCTAGTTAAGAAAGGTATTTGAATCAAACTTGTTTCCAAAGGAGTGCACACATATTGGTGCATCAAATGCTTTCAACAAGTTTGATTTTTATTTAGACCATTGGTTTTAAAGTATTATGTCTTCAAAACTTGACTACTTAGATGAAACTTAGAACCATAAAATGCATGAACAATAAAAAAAAGGTGGTTTAATATAATATCAAATCAAGTTGTAACTAGGCTTAGACATTTGTCTTATAAAAGGGGTTGACTTGTTTAAATTTAGAATAATTATATTTTGGCTTTGGAAGAGAGATAACTTTAGTTGAATTTGGAACAATTTGTCTATAATTGGGACATGGCCTTGTAATAGGAATTGGTTTGACTAGAATTGGAATAACATTGATAGCATAACATCACAATTTGAATAAGAGATGGGATTCAAGTTCAAAATTATTTGACTTCAAAATTTGAACTTGAATTTGGAATTATAACTTTGATTTGGACTTTGAATTAAGTTTTGAATAATTTGAATGACACAATGGCATAATTTGGATAAGAATTTATAACTTTGATTTTGATTTGGTTTGATATTTGTAATTTAAATTATAACAAGTCTTTGATTTTGACATAGGCAACCTAATAAAGTAGTATAGATAAGAAAGGTAGGTATATGGACTAAGTTTGACATGTCAATTTTGTTGACCTAGAATTTTGGTACAGTATCTCCTCATTGTGTGTGTGTATAAATGATTTAAATTTTGACTTGGTTTTTTAACTTGGTTTCAAATATGAATGAAGTGTTGACAAAATAATCAAGCAACAACACATAATTTTTAAAAGATTTTTTTAATAACCAACACATGTTTGCATCACATTCATTCAAACCTTTGATATATTTTCCTTGAGAGTGGATTATCAAATTTAAGATTCTTTAGATAAATTATTGTAATTATCGGTGGTGTTTTAATCTCACCCTTCTCTCAATAGGTTTATAAATTAAGGGGATGTTACCACCCCTAAATCAATGTATGTTCTAAGTAAACATAAGGTCTTAAATTATTGATTTGGATTATATATGGTCTTGATATACCTTGTGGTATGTGGGAATAAAAATATTCATCAATTAGACATCGATATTTAACAAGCCATTCACCAAAGGGTCTAGTCCCTTTAAAACCACTTTAGTCATAATATTTTAGTAATGTGCTATTTGAAAAATCAAAATTTGAGGGACCTTTTAGCTAAGATACCACTAACATAACCTAAATTTATATACACATTGGATAAATGGGTTGGTGCAATTCTAGGATGTGACTTCCTAGTAAACACACCCCTAGGACCTATGGGAAGGTAATGAAATCCACCCCAAATGGATAAAATAAAATAAGGGTATAAGGAAAATAAGAACATTACATTTATAAGTCACCCAAAAAGGGAGAGCATATATGCAAAAGAATCCCACAAGACACTAAATCAACAAGAAGCAAAAACTTGTAAGAAAGGAAGGAACATGGAAAATAAACAAGTTTGTATTATAACCCAAATGAAAATGTAGAATCATTTATATCCCAAATCGAGATGTGTAGAAAATAAATGTGCTTTGCTTAAAATCTAAAACACACTTTTTTTATCAATGTCTTGCAACACAAATAATTATAGGTTTGAAAAAATGTGGTTTTCAGCTAATATGAAGATTAAAAATAAGTTTGTTTAGGTCTTGATTTTTTCCACAAAATGATTACATAGTTCTATAGGCTGATTTCATTGATTTCATATCTGAGCTCATTTTTCTATAGAAAACATAATTATAAGAAAAAATTCCACAAAAATGGTTTCACAAATTGTAGAATAATTTCATTGATTTTATCTTTGAATTCATTGTTAGGGCCTACATAGAAGAATAGTTAGAAAAAGTATAAAAATTATTTTGCCATAGTGAAAATTATTATGCTAAAATTACCTCTGATTTATTTATTATGAAAAACACAATCAAAACAAAATAATAGAAACATATAAGCAAAAAGAACTAAAATTGAAGACCACAAATAGATACAAGAAGATATAGAAGACAAACTAAATATAAAAAATGAGGATATGGGGGCATATAAATAACTTCAATACTAAAATAAACAATTTAACAAAATTTGGTGATGATTTCATAAATGGTGACCAAACTATTTCATGAATGTTGACCATGATTTTGTTGATGCATTTGTTGATTCCACCATTTTATCCTACTTAGAAAATAGTTTAAAATACTAGACAAATGATTTGACCATTGTTACAGATGATTTTTTTGAAGTTGGATATGATTTTGAAATTTAATATCTACACAAAAAATAGAGTTAAATCATAGGCAATGATTTCACTATCACAAGAAATGATTTAACTAAAGTTAGTTTTTATTTCACAATTATGTGGTAGTGGTTTCATTATTTGTTATAAAACGGACTTTAACAAATTTTTAAAGAAAAAAAGGAGACTTAAATTCATTTCAAGGTTAATTTTGGTAATTAGAATAATTTAAATGGTTTACAAGAGCTTGTGGGGTGTGTCACGTCATTCAGGTCCCATTAGGCATGCCATTATGAGATTAGAAATATGAGAGAGGTTAGTCAATATGTTAGTGAATGAAATAAAAATTAAATAAAATAACCACCATCTCAACCCCAATCCCTAGATTGAACTATGTGTAAAATAATCAAGAAAGGCATATTAGAAGACAAAATTAACTTTTATACCTCCTTAGAAGATTTGCTTGAGAATTGGTTTGAAGATGGTGAGCTTGTGTTGTAGTCTATGGAGTCTTTTTAAATGCTTGATTCCATGTGTTGTAAGCACAAATCCTTTTATACATCTAATTTTTGAACTGGCTTGGCATGATAATTGGTTTAATCTCCTTGAATAATTTGGTAGAGTAAGTTTACATGAAGAAACTTATCTATAATGTCCAAAGACCATTATATTTATAGACTTTTTGGATATTTGTGAACCATTGATCTAATGTCACTATCAATGGTTGAGGATAAGTCCTAAAACTCATGATAATACACATGGAGTGAGTAATATATGTTATCTGAGATATTTTTAGATTGTGGAAGGCATGTTGAAATAAAAGTGTACTCATTGGTCCTCTTGGAGTGTATAAGAGATGTGTAAGAGGAAGAGTGTGTAAGAGGGGTGTAAGAGATTATTTGAACTCCTTCTCTTTTCTATTTAATTTTTTTAATGATATAACCTATGTGAGACAATAATTCAATTTTGATTTTAGGAAAATAGATAATTCCAAATCAATGGAATTTTATATTAGAGTTATTGGGCTAATTAATCAAAGGTGATTAATTGGTAATTAGAAGAATGGTGCAATTTGTTATACTTATGTATCAATAAATTAGTCACTTAATTGACCTATAATAATACTTTCAAAGGGTCCATTTGATTTGGTATATATTAGATAAGATTAGTTATGCAATATGATCCATTACCCTAATCAAGAATGTGTCATTGCAATTTTAGGTTAAAATGGTAGTTGTGTAGGTAAATTAGGTCTATTTGTGATTTCTAGTTAAATTTACATGTAATTAAAAAAATATGACCTTGATTGTAGTTTATACATGGACACTATTAAAATGAAGTGTCTATAGCTTGATGTAGGTAGATCCACTAAAAAATGTTTGTAGTAGATGGGTTTGTAGACAAGTTCAAAGCATGTTTGGTAGCAAAGCATTTTTATCATATACTTAACATTGACTATACTGAGATATTCTTCTTAATTTTCAAAATGAGCTCAATTAGATCCACTCTCTCCATTACCACAACACATCACTAGGATGTTCATCAGATGGATGTAAAGAGTTCATTTTTTCATGGTGACATCAAGGAGAAAATATACACGGAGCAACCAAAAATATTTATGGAATATTCCTCCTTAGTTTTAAAACTTTATAAATATATATATGGACTCAAATAATCTCCTCAATATTTGTATGCCAATATTTATGCCTTTCTTCTTTTTATTGGATTCACTAGATGACATTATGATCTGAATGTATATATTTTGTAGCAAGATGAGTCATTATTAAATTTTGGTTTGCTATGCAGATGATCTATTGATCACATGGATTTATTCATCCACCATCAAAATAGTGATAACTTATTTATTTGACATGTTCTCAATGACTAACATGGGCTTATTACATTACTTCTTTAGGATTGAAATTTATTAGCAAACTTTGGGATACTTATTGTATAATGTGTAAGTGAAAAAAGTTGGCTAACAAAAAGGGGCCTACCTGAGGGCATGATTTTCCTAAAATTTCATAAATCTACAATTCTATAGACAATTTGGGATGGCTAAAATAAAAATTTGAAGATGGTATAAGAATATGAATTATAATATTTCAAGTCTAGTTTTCGAAACACTATTTTGTTTTTGATATATGGATAAGTATAACTAGGTCAAACATCTAAAAATTTATGAGGAGCTCCTATTTTTTAAGAAAACATAGTAGATATATGGTCATGTAGCCCACCAATTTTTTAGCATCAGTTATTATTGTTTGAAACCCTTTGATGAATATTTAGATAATATATTCTAGTTTGTGACCTATATATTTTTTTAATTATTTAAATAAATATTTTATTATTATTAAATTTTCAAGTAAATAAATCCTAAAAACTGACACAAAAGTGGACAGCTATTAGTGTGCCCCTTATTACCTCAAAAAAATGAAAATTGTTTTTTTTTTTAATGTGTGTAGAAATAGGCCTACTTTATGACCATATAAATTTTTTTCACTTGGAACGATTAAATATAAATTACATAAGCATGAATAGGCACATATATTTATGGCATGTAGTGGCTTAAAAAGGGTATAATTAGAATTCAACATTGTTTAAACCCTTAAAATAGTCCAAAATTTATAAAACATCATATATTTGGAAAGAGGAGAGCATGCTCGTTGTCATGGTTTAATAATGTTTTGAATTTTTTGTTGAAATCCCTAGTGTATTTGGAAATGGAATTTGAAATTTATTGTTTTCTATAAAAACTCTTGGACTTAATTGTAGATTGATAGGTAAAAGCCTTTGGATTTAGAATCCAAGCCAATACCAAGCCAAAAGACTTGATTTTTTAAAAAAAAATTAATATTGTGTTCACACTATAATGTGTACATGTTATAACATGTACACATTATTAAGAATGTGTACCTGTTATAACATGGAAGCATTATTATGAACACATACACATTATATTAAAAATTCTTACACACTATTAGGAATGCGTACACGTTATTAGGAATGCGTACACATTATGAAGAACACATATGTGTTCTTATTGATTTGCACCCAAAAATAACAAAAACATTTAGAGAAAGGTAATATCTACTTATTGTTGATATTTACTAAAACAAATGTATATGTTTAAATTTATATTATTATATTTATATTAATTATAGTTTTAAATTTATTTTAATGAATATAAGAAACTAGGGTCACTCTACATCTATTAGTGTTGGTCTCATAGCTTCATGAATTAAGATGTGGAAAGTCGTATTTGAAAATCCAATCTTTTCGATACTTAGGCATTTTCAGGGTTAGAGTATTAAACCTATGGGTTTTAGGGAATAAATTTTACAATTGATGTAAATTTTTGGTAAATATATAATCATTTTTTAGAATTTTGTACCTTTTAGCGTGCTTCTTGGCATTTCTAAGAGTCCTAAATTTCTCAAATTCAAAGTTTTCAAACCACTTGCTTTGAACTTGATACAAAGTTATGTGACTAGGGAAACATAGGTCACATTGATGACCTACACACATTAAATAACCACATTATGTTTATTTCATTTTTTCGTTATCCCTCCCTCATCTGTAATCACTTCCTACTCATCCCTCATAGTGATGTGGTAGGTAATTAATATAAATGATACATTATTCATGAAACACTATTCATGAGTACTATTCATGATGATGTGGTAGATGTTAATGAAGGATGGTGAAGAGGATTGTTAATGATTTGGAATTACTAGTCACATTGGTGAGGTGTCAAGAACACTATTCTCAATGTCACTATTTGATACTATTTGGCATTATTCTTGATTGAAATTATTCTTGACTGACACTATTCATTAATGGCATCAATTCACTATTAAATATTGTGATTGTAGAATTGGGAACATTTTCCATGGGAGAGTTGTCAAAAATAGTATCAATAATCTTCTAGAGGTTAGTGGTAGTGGAAGACAAGTTTTACTATTCAAAATTGGAATCTACATTAGCTTTTGGATTTTCATGTGAATACCATGTGGAGGGTGGTGAAATTTTCCTTTGTGGATTATTTGTCATTTATCATAATTCAACCCATGTGGAATATGACATATAATTATTGGTATTTACTCCTTCCTTTATCATGATTCAATCTATGTGGAATATGGTGTGGTTTTCTTGGTACTTACTCTTCTTTGCACATGTGAGCTCATGTGGATTGTGGGACATAGAATTTACTTGTCTCCTTTGTTTCTCCTTGTTATATTTAGTTTTGTATTGTCCTTTGTATTTGTTAGGTGATTTTGGGATATACTTAGAGAATGAAAGCCTTTAAAAGCCTCCTTGACATGGGATTGTCAATTTGTGTAATGGGTTTAAAGCTTTGTTGATAAAGCTTGTAATTTTAGATTATTAATGAGAAATTTTATATTTCTTTGAGATAATATTATGTGTTGAATTTTATTTAATTATGAATACATTTGTGTAAGTAAGGGAGATGTGGTATGAGGCCACATCATTTGGTATCAAATCAAGTTCTTATTCCTTGGGAGGAGAGTGTTGAGTTGAAAATGTGAGAGTTTATTATGTATGTTTATTTTGTAGGTATGCATGTGAATTTGGAGAAGAATCATGGAAGTATTCCACTAAAAGAAGAATGGATGAATAAATTTAATACCTGAGATAAGTTTCTGGAGCTTCTTCTAGAAAGATATGAAGATTGTGCAAAATAATAATAAACATATTTGATGTGGGAGATGATGGACTCCCTAATATCAAAGGTGGTTTCAGTTAAGAGAGAGATAGCCACGTGGAAGATGAATGAAGAAAATAAATAAGAGAATATGAAGGAGAATAAAATTCATGAGAAGAAGAGTGTTTTCATGGAGGACAAAAATTGAGTCAGGTTCTTATATGAAGAACCCAAATCTGATTTTATAATCAACAAAGAGGGAAGAAGGTTGTTAAGCAACCCATAATTGAAGAAATCATTATGAAATATGATAATGGTGATAAATAAGAAGGCATCCAAGAGGAGGATGCAGGAGTTATTTTAATTTAGATGAAGGAGGCCCCTTATTTGAAGATGGGAAAGATATTATGTGGTCCCATGAGTGGGATAATGTCTCCATGGGTGAAAAAATTAATGAGAGTTAAGAAGGAAACTAGAATTAGTTTCATAAGATAGAAAATTTCAGCCATGAAGTGTTGCAAATGGAGGAGATTTATGTGGAACAAAATGCAGATGTGGAAGAACCTAGTGTTGCAAGTGTTTGAGATGAGTTGAGGTCCTCTTTGGGGGAATAAATGGATGAATATTTGGTTGGTGTTGATGTTATAACCATATATGATATTTTTTTTTAAAGGAGTACACATGTGGAGACTCATTTTCAGCTAAATGAGGAGGAGTTTGATATCATGCATTTGGAGCATGATGAAGTTGTTGAAGGAATTTTTTTCCCTGATGAAGATGCACGTGATGAGAGTATAGAAGATATAGTTACATCCATGAGAGATAATTTTCTAGTGGTTATAGTGTGTGGTGTGGATAATCCAATAGATGGTTGGATGTGTGAATAAATCCATGATGGATTTTTGTGGAGGTGGATAAATAATGGTGGGCTTGAGCTCACGTGGATGGAGAAGATTTATTATAGAGCATCTTAGTGGAAGAGGTAGGTTTTGGATGGGTGTTATGATCCCATGATTATGGTTTCTAGTGGAAATAGTCCTGCATGTGGATACATTGCTATATCGATGTGGTTTTGTAAGAGGAAGATGATTTGTGGTCCTATGGGGATGATTTTAGAGCCAATATGTAGATGTTGGAAGAGGAAGAGAAATAAATGAATTTTTTTTGGGTGCACATGGTTAATGGAAGGGGATTCCATGTTAAATTTGACTCTTGACCAAAAGGATGGTTTTACCACTCAACCCCTCTATGTGATCAATTGATCACATTAATTAACTTGGGTGCCTGATGTAGGAGCATCCTAGGGTTCAACCAATATTACATCACCCAAAAACATAGTGATGTGATTTTTCCATTTTTCATAATAAATGGCATGAATAAAATCACGAAAACTCATGGGAGTTGAGTTAGTTTAAACCAAAGGAGAATGATGTGGAGGCAAATTACTAATCATTCTACACTTTTCATGGAATAATATTCATGAACACTATTCATAATGACATGTCAACAGATGATGTAGGATGGTGATGAGGCTTATTGATGATTTGGAGGTACTAGTCACCTTGGTGAGATGTCAAGGACACTATTATTGATGTCAATATTTGTTATTATTTTCCACTATTCCTAATTGGCACTATTCCTAATTGGCACTATTCCTAACTAGCACTATTCATGATTGGCATCACATCACTATTCTAGATTGCCTTGGTCAAATGAGGTACATTTTCCATGGTAAATTAGTCAAAAATAATATCAATCAGATTTTGGAGGTTGGTGGTAGTGGAATACAAGTTTTACTATTCAAAATTGGAATCTACATTAGTTTTTGGCTTGTCATGTGAAGACCATGTGAAGGGTGGTATAATTTTCCTTGGTGGAGTATTCGTCCTTTGTCACCATTCAACCCATGTGTAATATGGCATATCATTATTGGTATTTTCTCCTTCCTTTATCATGATTCAACCCATGTGGAATATGGTGTGGTTTTCTTGGTCCTTATTCTTCTTTACACATGTGAGCCCATGTGGATTGTGGGACATAGTGTTTACTTGTCTCATTTATTTCTCCTTGTTCTATTTATGTTTATATTTTACTTCAAATTTGGTAGGTGAGTTAGAGATAATCTTAGAGAATGAAATAATTTAAAGCTGGAGCCTTGACATGGGATTTTTAAGTTGTGTAAAGGGTTTGAAGTTTTGTTGAGAAAGCTTATAATTTTAGATGATTAATGAGAAATTTAATATTTCTTTGAGAGAATATTATATGTTGAATTTTATTGCATTATGAATGGAATTATGTAAGTGAGGGAGTTGTGTCAAGAGGCCACATCATGTCACCCTTAACCACTCTCTCATCATTACTTATTGTCTCTAATAACTCGCTCATTAACCTTCACTATCCCTAGTCATTTTAATCACTCCCTTATCATACCTAATCACTCCTCCATTAACCTTAACCATACTTAACCATCCCTAATCACTCCCTCTTGATCCCACATTATCCCTAATAGCTAAAAACTACTTTGGAAGATGTCAAGACCACTTTTAGACTATTCTGTAAAAATTCAAGAGAGAAGACCCATGAAATAGAGACCTAAATGAATTGAAAGATAAATATATGGAATCTGAGGTGGAAAAATAATAGATCTAAATATATTCATGATAAACTATGGATGATGGAAGACTATGAATAGTCCATTTTTAAGGTAAACTATATCAATAAGATCATAGAGTAAGAAAATAAAATAAATATACTAAAAAATGAAAAAGAAAATACAAATACATGAATTGTAACAAAATTAGGCATATACAATAGAAATTATGTTAACTTTTCTATCTTATTGTGCAGTATCTCTTTTTAGTTATTTGAATGACATGGAAAATGATTGGATCTTTGGTAGTTGTTATATCTTTAATGGGTGTAAGATTTTTTTATAATATTATTTTGGTATATAAGTGAATAGGTACTTGAATTTTGGGTGCACTTTTTCAAGGTCATGTTAATACCTTCTGTGGTATCTCTTTAGGTAACACCTTGTTTTGAACTTATGTTAAAGGCTCATAGTTAGTGGATTTGATAGTGATCAATTTATTATCATGGGTGAATTTTAAGCACTCGTGTAGTGTTGATAGAATTAATTTATTTTGAATAATCCAAGATTCTCTAATCTACAATTCATATGTCTCATTAGTTATTTATAAAAGAAGCCAAGATAAAATTGTCTTTGTGCCTACTATGATAAGTAAGGTAATATATCCACCTATTTTATTATATATGTCATTGTATCCTCTAAAAATCATGTTTATACCAAATAGATTCATCTGAGTGCATTCAAGATTAATAATATATTTCATAATGCAAACATTTATACTTTAACCATAACCAATAAAAATTCTATTTGTTAGCCTTGAATTTGTATCTATGAAAGTTCTAATTGTTAGCCTTGAGTCATCCTCTTTAATGTTATGATAATGAAAGAGGTTAATTAAATACATACCATTGAACACAACTATACATATATCAATTGGATTAGTGTTATAATATTGATATGGTTAATTTTTAGTTATCATATTAACATTGTATTATTGAATGGTGGACCTTGATCTTATTATAATGTTGAGTTCTTGATAGGGGGTATGTGGGGACAAAACCCCCCACTATGGTCACCATGGGGTTCCAGGGGGGACAGAGACCTACTTGAAATCCCCCTAGTGTCAGTTTTGTGGAAGTGTCCCCAAAGAAAACTTTAGTTAAAAATGCATTCTAAAATATTATAATTTCATAGTAAATCTAGACCATCCACTCTTATGTTACAAATTTAATGATAGAAATTATATTTGTGAATTTTTTCCCTATATGTAACCATCATTTTGATATGAGAGAATTTTAATTATGGTGGCATGTTGTATGTGAGTGAATAGGATATTGTACTGGTTGTATTATGGGTTTTTTCCTTCATTTGTTGGACTAAACAATAGGAAGTATTGACTATTTCTATGGGGGTGTAGCCCAGATTGGCTAAACCACATTAAATATATGTCTCTATTGTGTTTTTTTTTCTAAAATTTATTTTCATCTTCAATTCATTAATATTAATTTATGTTTTATATTCCTAATAACTGGTATCAAAGCTAAAGGTTTATTTGGCATATAAACTCATAAGAAAAGATGGTTCATAGTTCTAGTGGGAGTAATGGTAGAAGAAGGAAAGTTTAAGGTTGAGAAGTTCAATATCCAAAACTACCACATATAAAATATGCAAATGGAAGACTATCTATATCAAAAGGATCTTTTCTTACCATTGGGAGGAATAAAAAATAATCCAATGACTATGAAGGATGAAGATTGGGAGATTATTGATAGAAAGGCACTAGGAACAATATGGTTATTCCTAGCAGTGTCACTATCCTTCAATATTTTAAAATAAAAGACAACAAAGGATTTGATAAAGGAATTTATAGATTATATGAGAAACCCTCAGCCTCCAAAAAAGTATTTTTTATGAAGCATTTATTTAATCTAGAAATGTTAGAATATGGGATTGTTGTTGATCATTTAAATGAATTTAACACAATCACAAATTAGTTAAGATATGTAGTAGTAAATTTTGATGATGAGGTTAGGGATATTTCAATTTTGTGCTCATTACTAGAAAGATAGAATGGCTTGGTCATGGCTATGAGTAATTATGTCTCTGGTCTAAATACTCTAAATTTTGATGATGTTGTTGGCGTTATTCTAAGCAAGGAAATGCAACCAAAAAGAGTAGGTAATACATTAGGTATTGATTTAACTATGGAGAATAGGAGAAGATAAAAGTATAAAGGAAAGGGCCCAAGGAATCATGCTAAGTCTAATAAGGGTAGATCCAAATCCATAAGAACATTGATGTGCTAGATTTGCAGGATGAAAGAACACTTGGAGAAAGATTATTGATTTAAAAAAGGAAAACAAGGAGATGGACAATAAGATAAAAATAAAGAAGCAAATGTAGCAAGTGATGTGTTACAAGATGTTTTAATCCTTTCACTAAATAATATTAATGATTATTGAGTGTTAGATTCAGGGGCTTCATTTCATGTTACACCCTATAAGAACTATTTTCAAGACAATGGTCAAGGTGATTTTAGATAGGTTTAATTTATTCATGGTGAACCCTATAAAATTTTAGGAAAGGGTAAGATATAGATAAAATTACATAATGGAAAAAAATGGTTGTTCAAAGAGGTGAGGCATGTTTCTAAGTTGAGAATAATTCTAATTTCAATAGGGTAGTTGGGAAGTAAGGGCTACATAATTACATTTGCATAAAATTCATGGAAGGTCACTAAAGGATCACTGGTAATAGAAAAAGGAGAGAAGGTAAGTACATTATATTTATCTAATGGTAATGTTGACTCTTATATTGATTTAGATTCTATAGAAGTGGATACAAAATTATGGTACCACAAACTTGGGCACATGAATGAGAAGGAGATGAAATTTATCCACTCAAAGAATTCATTGCCAGATTTGAAGAAGGTGGATTTAGATTTTTGTTATCACTGTGTGCATGGAAAACATAAGAGAGTTATATTTATTAAAGTTGGGAAGACAAAAAAGGATGAAAATTTAAAGCTTATGCATATAGATGTATGGGGACTGGCTTAGGTATCGTTCATTGGTGGCTCTTATTATTATGTTACTTTTATTGATGATGCATCTAGAAAAACATGGGTTTAGTGCACATGAAAAATTTGATATTTTTGATAATTTAATAAATGGAAAGATTTGGTTGAGAATGAGATAGGTAATAAGTTGAAGTGTGTCAGATCAGATAATGGAGGTGTATACTACAACAAGGATTTTGATAATTACTATCCATCCTATGGGATTCATATAGAGAATATGGTTCTAAGAACACTATAACAAAATGGTGTGTCAAAAATGATGAATAGGACAATCATGGAGCATGTAAGGAACATGAGATTACATGTAGGGTTGTCATTACAATTTTTGGTAGATGTTATGGATATTGTTGTTTAATTAATCAATAGAGGGCCTTTAAGTCATTTAGATGGTGGCATTCCAAAAGAATCATGGATACGTAAAAAGATAGATTATTCCATCTTAAATACTTTAGGTTGTGAAGCATTTGTCCATATTGATAAATAAAATAGAACCAATTTTCAATCAAAATCCAAGAAATGTGTTTTTATTGGATAAGGAGTTAATGATTTTGGTTACTACTTATGGGATTTTTAAAAATCACAAAATCATTAGGAGTAGAGATTCGATCTTTAATGAGAACTTCATGTACATAAATCAATTGAAGGGAAAGAAATATAATAATCTGAATAATGAATATGTAATACTTGATGAAATCACTGGAAATGAAATTCTAAAAGTAAATTAGAATGTGCAACAAATACAACAAAAATTATCTCACACTCCTAGTGTAGTTAGAAGATTTACCAGAGTAAGTATACTCCTTAAACAATACTCTCCTTCACTTTATTATTTATTATTATCTGATGGTGGTGAGCTAGAAAGCTATGAAGAGGAAATATGGATAAAAACTAGAAATAAGTGGGAGCAAGGCATGAAAGAGGAGATGGACTCTGTGGTAGATAACCAAACATGGTATTTGGTTCAATTTCCTATAGGTAAAAGAGCATTGTAGAATAAATGGGTTTATAGGTTGAAAGAAGAAGATGGAGGCAAAAAGAGGTACAAGGATAGAGTTGTTGTAAAGGGGTTTGTGTAAAATAAAGGTATTGATTTTGATGAAATATTTTATCTGGGTTTGTGTAAAATAAAGGTATTGATTTTGATGAAATATTTTATCTAGTTGTAGAAATGACTTCCATAGGATCTATTTAAAGTTTAGTAGTAGTAGAAGATTTGCACCTTGAACAGTTAGATGTGAAGACTGCTTTCCTTCATGGTGATTTAGAGGAGTAAATATATATGGAGTAGCTACAAGGATATGAAGTAAAAGGTAAGGTGAAAATGGTGTGAAATTTGAAGAAGAGTTTGTATGGTCTAAATAAATTCCCAAAGTATTGGTATTTAAAATTTGACATTTTTATGATAGAACAAGGTTGTTGTAGATGTCATTATGACCACTGTGTCTATTTTAAGATATTAGATAATGTCATCTATATTATTTTTTTATTGTATGTAGATGATATGCTTGTTTTAGGGTCTAACATTCATGATATGAATGATATCAAAATAAACTTAGAAAATTCATTTGCAATGAAGGATTTGGGTACTGCAAAGCAAATCCTTAGTATAAAAATAACAAGGGATAGGAAAAATAAAAATTTGACATTGTCTCAAGAATATTACAAAAATAAGGTGTTAGTTAGATTCAATATGCAAAATGAGAAACCTATAAGTACACATTTGGGAGGGGACTTCAAATTAAGCAAGGAACAATGTCCTAAAATTCAAGAAGAAATCAATTACATGTCTAAATTTTAATATGCTTTGGTATTTGGAAGTTTAATGTATGTTATGGTGTGAAAAAAACTAGATATTTATCATATAGTGAGAGTTATCAGAAACTTATGAATAATCTAGGAAAATAGCACTAGGATGCAGTCAAGTGGATTCTCAGGTACTTGAGAGGGACCACTGATAAATAATTATGCTATAAAGGTTTAGATGGTACCTTACAAGGATATGTTGATGCAGAAATGGATGGAAACTTATAAGATAGGAGGAGTACCATAAGTTATGTTTTCACCATTGTTAATATAATAGTTAGTTAGATTTCAAACTTGTAGAAGATAGTTGTGTTGTCAACTATAGAGGTAGATTATGTTTCAACTATAAAAGCTAGCAAGGAGATGATATGGATACAATGGTTCATAGAAGATTTGAGGCATAAGAAAGAAGATTGCAGGTTGTATAGTGATAGCCAAAGTGTGATTCATTTCACAAAGAACTTGGAATTCCACTCAAGAACCAAACATGTATAACTTAGGTATCATTTCATTCATTCAGTTTTGGAGGATGGTCAACTAAAGTTGGAAAAGATCCATACAAGTCAAAATCCTATACATATGCTAAAAAAATTAATCACAAAGGAAAATATGGAGAGTTTTTCAGCTTCAATAGGTCTTCAAGAATAACAAGGAAGATGAGAAACATGGCAGGGTCAAAGTTCAAATAAAATTCCAATGAAGAGTTGTAGCAGTGGAGTTGCAATAATTAGTCTCCAAGTGGGAGATTATTGGATGGTAAATGCCCAACAATACCCCCCCACTATGGTTGCCATGGGGGTCTAGTGGGGGTGATTACCTACTTGGAAGCCCCCCTAGTAGGGGTATGGGGTCAGTGCCCCTGAATCAAAATTTAGTTTAAAATGCATTGTAAAATATTATAATTTCATAATAAATCTAGATCGTTCACTATTAGGTTGAAGATTTAACGATATAAATTATGTTTGTGCATTTTTTTTCTATATGTAACCCTCCTTTAGATATTATGTCATTTTAATAATTGTGCTACACTATATGTGACTGAAGAGGATATTGTAATGGTTGTATTTCAAGTTTTTTTCTTCATTTTTTAGACTGAATAATAAGAAGTATTGATTGTTTCTATGTGGACATATCCCATAGAGGGTGAACCATGTTAAATTCATGTCTATATTATCTTGTGTTTTCTACATTTTATTTCTATCTTTAATTTATTAATATTTCACTATGTTTTGTATTCCTAACATGTATTTATGTTTAGCTTGATTAGAATGATTTGGAATAGGATTGGAAGAGATTTTATGTGTTGATTTTAATGTGTGACTAAATCAATCAGAGTATTATTTTGACCTTTTAATTTGATTTGATTATTTTAAATTATGTATTTAACCTTTTGTTTCAAAGTAATACATATGTTTTTATAAATTCCAATGACTCTATGATAATCTTAATATACATTAACATCCTATTTGATGTGGCAATCTATCACTTGGGAGGTAACTTAGCACTCAATTTGCATTCAAGTGATCATCTAGCACATTTTGAGTAATTTTAGTTAATAATGTAAATTATTTGTGTTCACTTTATTATGATGAGACTAACTTATTAGATGATTGATTTGTTTCATTTACTACATTCTTGGCATCACTTTTAGGGTGGATACTATTACCACTATTTTTTATTGTGAAGGATGGAAATGTGTTTAAAATACTACATCAACCATATAAACATATAGGGTTTAATATAGGTATGATATAAATAAAATAAAACATGAAATAAATAACTAAATTTATAATTTAGTAGAAGAATAGTGAAAGTACCTTTAAAAATAGATAATTGAAAAAGTATAAATTACACTATGTAATGATGATGTCAGATCTAACGACATTATAATTTGGGGATAATATTAGAGATTTGAGGCTTGTAGGTGAGGTATAATGGATGATTCATAGATGAGTACATGACCTAGCTCTAGTTATATTTCCCATAGTTTTTGTGGGAGGAGATGTTATGCTATGTATAAAGTGATAGCTACCTAGTAAGCCATGTTGAGAGAGAAGGCAAGACTCTTAGTCACCATAGTTATGGGTATAGATATATAATGTGTCGATGAAAAACATGTTTTGGAGTTATAAATATCATTTGTTGTGTCCTAGCGTGAAGTACAATGGTTTTCTTGTAGAGATAAATACTTAGTTTGATCTCCTAGATAGGCTAGAGATGTTACATTGTATTTGAGTGTAATCCCTCACCTAAATATGGATGAATATGGTGCAAAGGTTGTATATATGATATATTATGGACTATGATGTATAACATATTTGAAATATATATGAAATTTTATTCCCATATTATTTTCTCCATGTGTATGTTGTACTTGATGTTTATTTAATCTTCAGTAGATATAACATTGTAGCATGGCATTTTGATGTTGTTTAGTATGTTTTATTTTTTAATTTAACAAATGTGATCATGGATATGTAAAAATAACAAAAATAATAGTGTAAAAAATTGTATAAATTACAAATTATGTAAATAGATAGGAAAAACATGACAAACAAAGGATATGTAAGAGTGAAACACTTATAAAATATCAAATGTAAGTAGATTAAATAATCTAAGTTAAAAAAAATATGTGTAAAATGATCAAATATAAGTTGGTAAATGTATTTAAGTCAAATAACATACATATAAATAAAAGGATTTCAAACATCAAATGTGATTAGATAAAATAATCTAAGCAAATTAAATATGTGTAAAAAAGGAAGTAAAAAAATATGAATGAAGTAAATCTTAATGATAAAATGTATCAGTAGAAAACATGACCATATAATGAAAAAACTAATATGACAATGATGATGAGGATATGAAGTTGATGATAATTTGTAAGGATGCCATGGTTGATTACCCAAGGCATTCCCATGGAGCTCAAACTCAAATCTAAGAGTTATAAAATAAAGGAAGAACATTTTTTAGAAAGGCCAAATTGATTCATTAAGGTATTACAATATTAAACTCATAGTTCATTTATCCAAAGCTAGAACATAGGAGTCAAATAAAGAAATGATATATTTTTTTATTAGATAGGTTAAATATGGTAAAAGGGTCTTATTCCCTTAAAAAAATAACCTAAAAGATGTTTAGGAAGATATCAACAGAGAAAAAAGAAACAAAACCAAGAAACCAACCAAAAGTGTGACCTTCAATAAAATATATTCCTAAAACCCAACAAAAATGAGAGTGAAATAAGATGACATATGAGACTATTATGATTCCTCAGACTTAGATTAAAGGACCAACTTATTAGTCCTAGTATTTTTAACATTTCTTTCCATACTTCTAGTGTGATTTCCCATGCCCTAAGTAGCTTCCATGTCCAGCCTCTTCCCTTTTTGCCTAGTTGACTTAAGCTCCTCTTTACCCTAGTCAAGATCTAGCTTGTCTTTAGTGTCTCTGTCATTGTGGCTCAGTTTAGCACCCTATGGGGTTCGTTCCAAAATAGCCTCCTCCTCATTTTCTTTCTATAAATCACCCTTGGCCAATGAGACTTTACCCAATACCAATGAATTTTTGATCTTCTCGAGCTCATAAAAAATCTCCATACTTAGGGGTTTTTGGATTTTTACTTTGGTATGCAGCTTCTTGATGGACAATAATAATTTAACTTTTAGTTTTAAGTTAAAAGGGGCCTACCCCATGATAGTAATATGATTTATGACTTCAATGGGATCCTTACAACTTCTTTTATGGTGAAAATCACCCTACGGGTTCCCTATCCCATAGAAATCATTCTAACCTCCTTCCTACTCAACTTCAAGGTTTAAAAATAGATAATCCTCCCTAGAAGACTCCTACTAATTTCTAGTGATGTTGATGGCTTTCCTGACCACCTTGGACCAAAGGGGTTCATCCCTTTTAACTAAGAGAAAAATGAACCCTTGATGGAAGATATCAACCGAAGGATTCCCTTTGAAACTATTGACAAGTCATTAGCAATATCATTAGCATGGACTGTTCAGGGGTGAGGAACTTTAAAGAAAAAAAAGGAGGAAATTATCAATATATTCTTTATCATAGAAAAAATAAGCCCAAATGATCTTCTTAAGAATGGTTATTTAGGATGGACCTCCCTAGGAAATGGTTCAACGTATACCTTCAAATTATGAGGTACATTACCCTAGAAGGGAAACATATAGTTATATTTTCTCACCACTTTATGCTACTTAATAATTTTAGGGGCCATCCAATAAAGTAATAATATATAAAAATGGAATTAAAGAAGAGAAATGTCATCAAGTAGTAAAAATATCCATTAGGGGGATGTTGAGAATGAGATATGTAAAAATAAAGAACCCATACACCACAAGGATGATGTGAAAATACATATTGGAGATAAGATAGTCCAATAAAATGGGTGAGACTAAGTTTTTTCTACATCAATGGCTTAAAAATTCTACCTAGCGAGTCTAAATCTTGGGATAAGTAGTGAAGTATATAGATTATCTAATAAAGGATACGTAAATAAATATAAAGGTACCTACATTCCATTGATGTGTTAATCATTCTTCAGGACCCTAATAGATCCATCAGTTAGAGATGAGTATTGGTTACTTTTGTGAAAATTCAAGTGACACCAATTATAGGCATCTTTCCCCTTTTCCTAGTGTACTAGCTTGTTATACTCCAATAGACCTCTAGCTATATTATGATTCCAACTATGGAGTTTTAGATTCAACTAGGATAGAGACTCATGAAACTACACTTTAAAAGAGAGTGTAATATTATCTCTAACTTAAGTATGTCGTAACTAAAATATTTGAAATGGAGATATGAGTATTGTGAGAAGTACATAAAAATGTGTAAGATGAAAAATGAGGATGTGTTATTATTTGACCATTAGATCAAATGTTTTGTATCATAAAATACTAGGAAAAATGGATTTCAAAGTACAAATGAATGTGTATCAAATCACATAATAAGTATAGGAGGATCAAGGTAATCCCATGATGGTGACTTGAAGGAAAAGGATATTGATATTACTAGGTAGATCATGTACTCCTATGATATACTTAACACAAGTAATTATCAAGGTAAAACTCAAGAGTAAATATGTAAAGTAAATTACTAAGGTAATTATTAGGTTAATAAGGATGGATAAACATAAGGACAAAGTTGGAATAAAATTAAATTACCAAAGGAGAAAATTGACACAATGGTTTAATAAACCTAAGAGGAATATAAAAAAATTAAGGATCATAAGGACACAATGGATGAATAAACCCATTATGGAGGATACATGAAAAATAGTAGCAGTTATCCCGAGGGTGCAAGGAATGCTAGAAGAATTGTATATGTTACCAATTGGTTCTTTTGGATAGCTTGACCTCAATAAATTCCTAGTATTTATTTTGATCCAAATATCTCATGACTATCTTTTATGTGGTCTCCTAGGTCTTAGAATGCTTATAAGAACTTTTCATCTATCGATCAAGAAGTTGATCAAAAAATTGTGCATAATGAAAATGTATTTAAAAATAAAAATAATAAAAAGTAAATGAAAATACAAAACAAACATTCATATTAGTGAATCTATATAACAAGAATTAACATTCACTATAATCATCAAAAATTTAATGCCAAACTTTTATATAGATTTACATTATTTTTAACATACCTAAGTTATGAAAGTAAATAAAATAAGAATATTAAGTGGTTTAGAAATTGGGAAATTATATGAGATAATGACTAGGATCATATGAAATGAAAAATACATGACTAGAATCTAAATTATTTAAATCCAATAATCCTCCCAAAAGAGGTAAATCTACTTCAATAACTATTGTGTAAATACTAGTGGCCAAAAAATTTCAAAAATCATTTTTTAACATATGAAGACCAAAAATGTCTCTTTAATATGGAAATAGATGCACATATATGTAATAATCATGTCTCTTTTATTTTATCTCAATTACATATTGATTAAGGTATGAGGAAGGAGTGATTAGGTATGATGAGGGATAATGAGGGCTAATAAGGGAGTGATTAGAGGTGATAAGGGATGAAGGAGTGATTAGATGATGAGGGATGATTAGGGATGGTGAGGTTCAATGAGTGAGTGATTCCGGACAATGAGGGAATGATTATAAATGGTGAAGAATAGTGATGTTCAATAAGGGATTGATTCTAGATGATTAGGAATGAGGAGGGAGTGATTAGGGATGATGAGGGAGTGATTAAAGATGATGAGGCAGGGTGAGGGTCAATGAGGGAGTTATTAGGGATGATGATGGATGAGGAGGGAGTTATTAGGGATGATAAGGGATAGTGAGGATCAATGAGGGAGTAATTAGGGATAATGAAGGAGTGATTATAAATTATGAGGGATAATGAGGGTTAATAAAGGAGTGATTAGGGATAATGTGGAATGAGTAGAGAGTGATTAGGGGTGATGTGGGATGAATAGGAAGTGATTAGGGATGACGAGGGGATGATGACTAAGTGAAATTAACATAAATTGGTTGTTTGATGTGTGTAGATCATTGATACCTATATTACCCCAATCACACCACTTTGGATCAAGTTCAAAGTGATTGGATTTAATAATTCCATTTTTATGAACCTAGGACTCTTAGAAATGCTAAGAATCAATCCATAAGGCAAAAAAACCCAAAAAATTACTATATGTTTACCAAACATGGACATCAATTGCAACAGTTATGACCTAAAATCCATAAGTTTAATACTAAGACCCTAAAAATGCCTAAGTACTAACCAGATTGGATATTGAAAAAAAAAATCCACGTCATAAGGTTTGCAGCTATGAGACCAACCCTATTAGATGCAGAGTGACTGTGATTTCTTATATTTAATAAAATAAATTTAAAGTATAAGTTTACATTAAAGGTAAATTTATACATAAGATTATTTTTAGTAAATATAAACTTTAAGTAAATATTACCTTCCTCTACATGGTTTTTTACTTTTAGGTGCAAAGTAATAGGAACCCATACGCATTCCTCATAATACATACACGTTATTAATAATGTGTATGCATTCCTAGGTTCAGTGATTCTTAGCCTAAATTCAAATAATATGTATGCATTATGACCATAATGCATACATGTTATTGTCATAACATTTACATTTTTATGTAAATTCCCATAAAATTTTCTACAAACTCCATGTACATACCCCAATCCAAGTATGTTCTTGATTTAATTGAATGGTTTAACATGGATAACTATAAGCTAGCTCTAACTCCCTTTCTATCTAGTGTGAAATTTGAGGTTGCTTGTCCATCTCCTTTGGTTGATGTTACCTCATATGGATAACTTAATGGTAGTCTCATCTAACTTATGCACACTAGACTTGACATTTTATATGTAGTAAAAAGTATCTAAGTTGATTCTCCACTACATTCAAATTTCTCATAGTTTTGGGATTCGCTTTGTAAAAGGAATTAATATTGACATGATAGGTTATATTGATCCAAATTAGGCTAGAAATGTTTATAATCATAAGTCTACTTTAGGCTATAGTTTCTCTCTTGGTTTAGGTCCAATTAGTGGGTCAAGAAATAATTAAAATTCTATTACTTGATCTTCAATTAAGGTAAATATAGAGGAGATGTTAATGCTACCACTGAGGTTGTTTAGCTTCTAGGTATTCTCACTAAGGTTGGCATATAGTTTCACTGACCAATAATCATCTTCTACAATAAACATATCACAATCAATATCTATAGGAATCTAGTCTTCCATCAATGAGCTAAACATATCAAGATTCACATGCATTTCATTCAAGACCTCATTCATGAGCAAGTCATTGATATTCATAACATCTAGATGTAATGGATCAAATTGATGATATATTAACAAAACCCTTCATTGAGAGTAACTATCTTTGTTCCAGGGTCTTCTTAGGGTTCAGGTAGATCTGAATCTTCCTCCTTTATGGGATCATCTCTATGTACTTGGATACCTCATTAGGCCTTTGTGCTAGGAACCATTTATTCTACCCATGGGTAAGTGCAGGGAATTAAGGGGCCAAAATGGGATTTTAAGTGGACATGTTTTTCCTTAAAAACAAAGAACCTCTACTTGTAATGATTATTTGAGATATACACACTCATAATTTGAAGATTTCATAGGAAGATGAATTGTAACATTTCAAGTCTAGTTTGTAAACCACTAATTTTGTTCTAAAATGGTTATGTATAAATAGGTTAAACATCCTAAATTCAAAGAGGTTTTAATATTTTTAATAAAAATCATACTATATAGTTGTCTATTCATCCCACCATTTTTTAGCATTGTTTTCTTTTTATTTAAACCCCTTGGTAGAAATCGAGGTAAGATCATTTAGTTTGCAGCCTATATTTTTTTTAAATCAATTAATGAATATTTTTTATACTAATCTAACAAGTCAATATACCCTGAAATATTTTTTTTAAATTATATCCAATCATTTACCCCCTTAACTACCTCAAAAAATATTAAAAATTAGATTTTTTTTAATGTGTATAGAATTAGGTCTAGTTTGCAACCACATGTTTTTTCCCGATTTGGATCAACAATCAAACAATACATATATAAATATAAAAATCAATAATCAGTTCATATAGCACTAAAAAAGACATAATTAGTCAATAAATATAAATAACAATCTTAAATCAATAAAAATATTTAAAAAAATCATATATTTGGAAAGCGGAGATTTATTCAATGTTACAATAGTATTTTCAAGGAAAAAAAACTATAAAATGGATAGTGTCTATCATGGGAGAAGTTGCATGTTATTTTTTTTCGGTATAAAACATGCATTTGGATATGTGTGTTGTAGGTCCATGCCAAAGACTCAAGAATCCAAGCCATTCCTAAGCCTTAAGGCATGTGCTGAAATGTCATGGCAACTAACTACGTATACAAAATTACCACGTACGTAGAAATTCCAACATAGGGATTAGGGTGTAGCATATATTGGGTTTAGGTCTTAGTGTATAAGGTATAATAAAAAATTCAATAGGGCATAAAAATGGATTTTGTTTTATTGGGGAAAAAGTTAATTATTTATAGTTTTAAGAGTTTAGGATTTGTGGTTTAGTATTTTGGGCTTAAATTTTAGGGATTAGGGCATATGATTTATGTTTATGGGTACATAGGGTATAATATCAAAGGAAATTAGGGCCAAATTTACCTCTTTGAACTTATTTGTGACTAAATAATGTGATTTTGGGCTCCATTTACCCCTACATCACCATAGATTGAGCAAATTAGTCAATTGGGGCAATGAGTGATGCAATTTGGGTCAAATTAAGCCCTATGAAAAGAATTGAACATTACTATAAATAATTTTATATGGATAAATCATTTGGTTTAAGTTTTAAAATTTATGGATTAGGGTTTATTAATTTAATTTTCATATATATATATATATATGAGATAGGGTTTATGATTTAGAATCCAATTACAATGACAATTGAGGACAATTTGAGCTGATTGGACTTAGATTTATGACCACAATGTGTTTTTGTGCATAGGGTTTATGTTTTATGATGTATTAGGTCTAATATCAAAGGTTATTAGGGTAAATTTGAGATCATTGAACCTATTTTTTACTACATAAAATTATTTTTGGATCAATTGGCCCCTACATCACCATAGATTGAGTGAGTTAGTCAATTGGGGAAATGAATGATGTTATTTGGGATAAATCGAGCCCTGTGAACCTGATTGTTTTTGTAAAAGATGTTAATTTCATGTATAAATAATTTGTTTTAGGATTTATAATTTATGTTTTAGGTACTATAGTTTCATATATATGTGAGATAGGGTTTAGGTTTTAGATTCTAATCATGAAGGTAATTGAGGACAAGTCGAGCTGATTGAACCTATTTGTGACCAGAACGTGTTCTTGGGCATAGGGTTAATTTTTTATGGTGACTAAGGTCTAATCATAAATGTAATTGAGACCAATTGAAGCTCCTTGAACCTATTTATGACTTAAAAAGTGATTTTGGGCTCAAATGGCCCCCAAGTCACCATAGATTGAGTAAATTAGTCAATCGGGGTAATGAGTAATGTGATTTGCGATAAATTAAGCACTATGAACTTGATTATTATTTTAAAGGATGTTAATTTTATGGATTAATAATTTGTTTTAGGGTTTAAGGTTTAGAGTCCAATTGTGAAGGTAATTAAGGACAAATTAAGTTGATTAAACATATTTGTGACCATAAAGTGTTTTTGGGCATAGGGTTAATGTTTTAGGGTGAATAAGTTCTAATCATAAAGGTAATTAAGACCAATATAAGATCCTTGAGCCTATTTATGACTATATAATGTGATTTTGGGCTCCATTGGCTCCCAAGTCACCATAAATTGAGTAAATTAGTTAATTAGGGCAATGAGTGATGTGATTTGGGACAAATTAAGCATTGTGAACCTAATTATTACTGTAAGGGATGTTAATTTCATGACTAAATAATTTGGTTTAAAATTTATAATTTAGAATTTAGGGATTAGAGTTTTAGGTATATGCGAGATATGGTTTAGGGTTTAGAGTCCAATCATGGAGATCATTGAGGTTAATTTGAGTTTATTGAACCTATTTATGATCACAATGTGTTTTTTGGCATATGGTTAATGTTCTAAGGTGAATAAGGTCTAATTTTAAATGCAATTGAGATTAATATAAGCTCCTTGAACCTATTTGTGACTATAAAATGTGATTTTTGTTCGATTGGCCCCCAGGTCACCATAATTTGAGTGAATTAGTCAAATAGGGTAATGAGTGATGAGATTTGGGCTAGATTGAACCTTGTGAGCCTATTTGTTATTTTAAAATGTGTTAATCACATGGCTAAATCATTAGGGTTTAAGGTGTACATCTAGGTACATAAGATATATGATAAATTAGGGCTTAGGGTTTAATGTAGGTAGAGTTTAGATGGTTTAGAATTTAGGGTATAAGGTCCAATAATGAAGGAAATTGAGGATAATTTGATTTTATTAAACCTATTTATGATCATGCAATGTGTTTTTGGGTTTGATTAGCCCCTATATCATCACATATTGAGTGAATTAATTGATTAGGGAAATTAATGGTGTGATTTGGGCCAAATTGAACCATTTAAACCAAATTCTTAGTCTTAATTATGCTCATCATAGATCAAATGATTGGTTTAGATCTTGAGAGGTTATCATTTATAGTTTAGGGTCCTAAGTCTTAGGATTTAGGGTTATAGTTTAAGGTATATGGCTTATGGTATAGGGTACATAATATTTAGGGATTAGGGTTTAAGGTTTAGTAAATAAGGTATATGGATTAGAGTATAAGGTTTAGGGCTTAAGGTTAAAGGTATAGGGTATATGGATTACGACTTAGGGCATAGTGTTTAGTGTTTAGGGCTTAGTGTATTTTGCATACACTAAATACTATGTATACAGTATTATCACATATACATTATGTTATTTTAACTTCTATGCATTATTACCATGTATGTGATTTGAATGCATAATCACATTCATGGTAATAGCATGTAATCACATTCATAGTGATTTTAATGTATACATGTTATTAA